>OY751536.1:6083806-6481005 GCA_963570955.1 Caenorhabditis afra | reverse complement strand
CAAGGACACCGACCAGGAGCTGCAGGGACACCGACCAGGAGCTGCAGGGACACCGACCAGGAGCTGCAAGGACACCGACCAGGAGCTGCAAGGACACCGACCAGGAGCTGCAGGGACACCGACCAGGAGCTGCAGGGACACCGACCAGGAGCTGCAAGGACACCGACCAGGAGCTGCAAGGACACCGACCAGGAGCTGCAGGGACACCGACCAGGAGCTGCAAGGACACCGACCAGGAGCTGCAGGGACACCGACCAGGAGCTGCAAGGACACCGACCAGGAGCTGCAAGGACACCGACCAGGAGCTGCAAGGACACCGACCAGGAGCTGCAAGGACACCGACCAGGAGCTGCAAGGACACCGACCAGGAGCTGCAAGGACACCGACCAGGAGCTGCAGGGACACCGACCAGGAGCTGCAAGGACACCGACCAGGAGCTGCAAGGACACCGACCAGGAGCTGCAGGGACACCGACCAGGAGCTGCAGGGACACCGACCAGGAGCTGCAGGGACACCGACCAGGAGCTGCAAGGACACCGACCAGGAGCTGCAAGGACACCGACCAGGAGCTGCAAGGACACCGACCAGGAGCTGCAAGGACACCGACCAGGAGCTGCAAGGACACCGACCAGGAGTTGCAGGGACACCGACCAGGAGTTGCAGGGACACCGACCAGGAGCTGCAGGGACACCGACCAGGAGTTGCAGGGACACCGACCAGGAGTTGCAGGGACACCGACCAGGAGTTGCAGGGACACCGACCAGGAGTTGCAGGGACACCGACCAGGAGCTGCAAGGACACCGACCAGGAGCTGCAAGGACACCGACCAGGAGCTGCAAGGACACCGACCAGGAGCTGCAAGGACACCGACCAGGAGCTGCAAGGACACCGACCAGGAGCTGCAAGGACACCGACCAGGAGTTGCAGGGACACCGACCAGGAGCTGCAAGGACACCGACACCGACCAGGAGCTGCAGGGACACCGACCAGGAGTTGCAAGGACACCGACCAGGAGCTGCAGGGACACCGACCAGGAGCTGCAGGGACACCGACCAGGAGCTGCAGGGACACCGACCAGGAGCTGCAGGGACACCGACCAGGAGTTGCAAGGACACCGACCAGGAGCTGCAGGGACACCGACCAGGAGCTGCAGGGACACCGACCAGGAGCTGCAGGGACACCGACCAGGAGCTGCAGGGACACCGACCAGGAGCTGCAAGGACACCGACCAGGAGCTGCAAGGACACCGACCAGGAGCTGCAGGGACACCGACCAGGAGCTGCAAGGACACCGACCAGGAGCTGCAAGGACACCGACCAGGAGTTGCAGGGACACCGACCAGGAGCTGCAAGGACACCGACCAGGAGCTGCAAGGACACCGACCAGGAGCTGCAAGGACACCGACCAGGAGCTGCAAGGACACCGACCAGGAGTTGCAGGGACACCGACCAGGAGCTGCAAGGACACCGACCAGGAGCTGCAAGGACACCGACCAGGAGCTGCAAGGACACCGACCAGGAGCTGCAAGGACACCGACCAGGAGCTGCAAGGACACCGACCAGGAGCTGCAAGGACACCGACCAGGAGTTGCAGGGACACCGACCAGGAGCTGCAGGGACACCGACCAGGAGCTGCAGGGACACCGACCAGGAGTTGCAAGGACACCGACCAGGAGCTGCAGGGACACCGACCAGGAGCTGCAAGGACACCGACCAGGAGCTGCAAGGACACCGACCAGGAGCTGCAAGGACACCGACCAGGAGCTGCAAGGACACCGACCAGGAGCTGCAAGGACACCGACCAGGAGCTGCAAGGACACCGACCAGGAGCTGCAAGGACACCGACCAGCAGCTGCAAGGACACCGACCAGGAGCTGCAAGGACACCGACCAGGAGCTGCAAGGACACCGACCAGGAGTTGCAGGGACACCGACCAGGAGCTGCAAGGACACCGACCAGGAGCTGCAAGGACACCGACACCGACCAGGAGCTGCAAGGACACCGACCAGGAGCTGCAAGGACACCGACCAGGAGCTGCAAGGACACCGACCAGCAGCTGCAAGGACACCGACCAGGAGCTGCAAGGACACCGACCAGGAGCTGCAGGGACACCGACCAGGAGCTGCAGGGACACCGACCAGGAGCTGCAAGGACACCGACCAGGAGCTGCAAGGACACCGACACCGACCAGGAGCTGCAAGGACACCGACCAGGAGCTGCAAGGACACCGACCAGGAGCTGCAGGGACACCGACCAGGAGCTGCAGGGACACCGACCAGGAGCTGCAAGGACACCGACCAGGAGCTGCAAGGACACCGACACCGACCAGGAGCTGCAAGGACACCGACCAGGAGCTGCAAGGACACCGACCAGGAGCTGCAGGGACACCGACCAGGAGCTGCAGGGACACCGACCAGGAGCTGCAAGGACACCGACCAGGAGCTGCAAGGACACCGACACCGACCAGGAGCTGCAAGGACACCGACCAGGAGCTGCAAGGACACCGACCAGGAGCTGCAAGGACACCGACCAGGAGCTGCAAGGACACCGACACCGACCAGGAGCTGCAGGGACACCGACCAGGAGTTGCAAGGACACCGACCAGGAGCTGCAGGGACACCGACCAGGAGCTGCAGGGACACCGACCAGGAGCTGCAGGGACACCGACCAGGAGTTGCAGGGACACCGACCAGGAGTTGCAGGGACACCGACCAGGAGCTGCAAGGACACCGACCAGGAGCTGCAAGGACACCGACCAGGAGCTGCAGGGACACCGACCAGGAGCTGCAGGGACACCGACCAGGAGCTGCAAGGACACCGACCAGGAGCTGCAAGGACACCGACCAGGAGCTGCAAGGACACCGACCAGGAGCTGCAAGGACACCGACCAGGAGCTGCAAGGACACCGACCAGGAGTTGCAGGGACACCGACCAGGAGCTGCAAGGACACCGACCAGGAGCTGCAAGGACACCGACCAGGAGCTGCAAGGACACCGACCAGGAGCTGCAAGGACACCGACCAGGAGCTGCAAGGACACCGACCAGGAGCTGCAAGGACACCGACCAGGAGTTGCAGGGACACCGACCAGGAGCTGCAAGGACACCGACCAGGAGCTGCAAGGACACCGACACCGACCAGGAGCTGCAGGGACACCGACCAGGAGCTGCAAGGACACCGACCAGGAGCTGCAAGGACACCGACCAGGAGCTGCAGGGACACCGACCAGGAGCTGCAAGGACACCGACCAGGAGCTGCAAGGACACCGACCAGGAGCTGCAGGGACACCGACCAGGAGCTGCAGGGACACCGACCAGGAGCTGCAGGGACACCGACCAGGAGCTGCAAGGACACCGACCAGGAGCTGCAAGGACACCGACCAGGAGCTGCAAGGACACCGACCAGGAGCTGCAAGGACACCGACCAGGAGCTGCAAGGACACCGACCAGGAGCTGCAAGGACACCGACCAGGAGTTGCAGGGACACCGACCAGGAGCTGCAAGGACACCGACCAGGAGCTGCAAGGACACCGACACCGACCAGGAGCTGCAGGGACACCGACCAGGAGCTGCAGGGACACCGACCAGGAGCTGCAAGGACACCGACCAGGAGCTGCAAGGACACCGACCAGGAGCTGCAAGGACACCGACCAGGAGTTGCAAGGACACCGACCAGGAGCTGCAGGGACACCGACCAGGAGCTGCAGGGACACCGACCAGGAGCTGCAGGGACACCGACCAGGAGCTGCAAGGACACCGACCAGGAGCTGCAAGGACACCGACCAGGAGTTGCAGGGACACCGACCAGGAGCTGCAAGGACACCGACCAGGAGCTGCAAGGACACCGACCAGGAGCTGCAAGGACACCGACCAGGAGCTGCAAGGACACCGACCAGGAGTTGCAGGGACACCGACCAGGAGCTGCAAGGACACCGACCAGGAGCTGCAAGGACACCGACCAGGAGCTGCAAGGACACCGACCAGGAGCTGCAAGGACACCGACCAGGAGCTGCAAGGACACCGACCAGGAGTTGCAGGGACACCGACCAGGAGCTGCAGGGACACCGACCAGGAGCTGCAGGGACACCGACCAGGAGTTGCAAGGACACCGACCAGGAGCTGCAGGGACACCGACCAGGAGCTGCAAGGACACCGACCAGGAGCTGCAAGGACACCGACCAGGAGCTGCAAGGACACCGACCAGGAGCTGCAGGGACACCGACCAGGAGCTGCAAGGACACCGACCAGGAGCTGCAAGGACACCGACCAGGAGCTGCAAGGACACCGACCAGGAGCTGCAAGGACACCGACCAGGAGCTGCAAGGACACCGACCAGGAGCTGCAAGGACACCGACCAGGAGTTGCAGGGACACCGACCAGGAGCTGCAAGGACACCGACCAGGAGCTGCAAGGACACCGACCAGGAGCTGCAAGGACACCGACCAGGAGCTGCAAGGACACCGACCAGGAGCTGCAAGGACACCGACCAGGAGTTGCAGGGACACCGACCAGGAGCTGCAAGGACACCGACCAGGAGCTGCAAGGACACCGACCAGGAGCTGCAAGGACACCGACCAGGAGCTGCAAGGACACCGACCAGGAGCTGCAAGGACACCGACCAGGAGCTGCAAGGACACCGACCAGGAGCTGCAGGGACACCGACAAGGAGCTGCAGGGACACCGACCAGGAGCTGCAGGGACACCGACCAGGAGCTGCAAGGACACCGACCAGGAGCTGCAGGGACACCGACCAGGAGCTGCAAGGACACCGACCAGGAGCTGCAAGGACACCGACCAGGAGCTGCAAGGACACCGACCAGGAGCTGCAAGGACACCGACCAGGAGCTGCAAGGACACCGACCAGGAGCTGCAAGGACACCGACCAGCAGCTGCAAGGACACCGACCAGGAGCTGCAAGGACACCGACCAGGAGCTGCAAGGACACCGACCAGGAGCTGCAAGGACACCGACCAGGAGCTGCAAGGACACCGACCAGGAGTTGCAGGGACACCGACCAGGAGCTGCAAGGACACCGACCAGGAGCTGCAAGGACACCGACCAGGAGCTGCAAGGACACCGACCAGGAGCTGCAAGGACACCGACCAGGAGCTGCAAGGACACCGACCAGGAGCTGCAGGGACACCGACAAGGAGCTGCAGGGACACCGACCAGGAGCTGCAGGGACACCGACCAGGAGCTGCAAGGACACCGACCAGGAGCTGCAGGGACACCGACCAGGAGCTGCAAGGACACCGACCAGGAGCTGCAAGGACACCGACCAGGAGCTGCAAGGACACCGACCAGGAGCTGCAAGGACACCGACCAGGAGCTGCAGGGACACCGACCAGGAGCTGCAGGGACACCGACCAGGAGCTGCAGGGACACCGACCAGGAGCTGCAAGGACACCGACCAGGAGCTGCAGGGACACCGACCAGGAGCTGCAGGGACACCGACCAGGAGTTGCAGGGACACCGACCAGGAGCTGCAGGGACACCGACCAGGAGCTGCAGGGACACCGACCAGGAGCTGCAGGGACACCGACCAGGAGTTGCAGGGACACCGACCAGGAGCTGCAAGGACACCGACCAGGAGCTGCAGGGACACCGACCCGGAGCTGCAGGGACACCGACCAGGAGCTGCAGGGACACCGACCAGGAGCTGCAAGGACACCGACCAGGAGCTGCAAGGACACCGACCAGGAGCTGCAGGGACACCGACCAGGAGTTGCAGGGACACCGACCAGGAGCTGCAAGGACACCGACCAGGAGCTGCAGGGACACCGACCATGAGCTGCAAGGACACCGACCAGGAGCTGCAAGGACACCGACCAGGAGCTGCAGGGACACCGACCAGGAGTTGCAGGGACACCGACCAGGAGCTGCATTGACACCGACCAGGAGCTGCAAGGACACCGACCAGGAGCTGCAAGGACACCGACCAGGAGCTGCAAGGACACCGACCAGGAGCTGCAAGGACACCGACCAGGAGCTGCAAGGACACCGACCAGGAGCTGCAAGGACACCGACCAGGAGCTGCAGGGACACCGACCAGGAGCTGCAGGGACACCGACCAGGAGCTGCAGGGACACCGACCAGGAGCTGCAAGGACACCGACCAGGAGCTGCAAGGACACCGACCAGGAGCTGCAGGGACACCGACCAGGAGCTGCAGGGACACCGACCAGGAGCTGCAAGGACACCGACCAGGAGCTGCAAGGACACCGACCAGGAGCTGCAGGGACACCGACCAGGAGCTGCAGGGACACCGACCAGGAGCTGCAAGGACACCGACCAGGAGCTGCAAGGACACCGACCAGGAGCTGCAGGGACACCGACCAGGAGCTGCAAGGACACCGACCAGGAGCTGCAGGGACACCGACCAGGAGCTGCAAGGACACCGACCAGGAGCTGCAAGGACACCGACCAGGAGCTGCAAGGACACCGACCAGGAGCTGCAAGGACACCGACCAGGAGCTGCAAGGACACCGACCAGGAGCTGCAAGGACACCGACCAGGAGCTGCAGGGACACCGACCAGGAGCTGCAAGGACACCGACCAGGAGCTGCAAGGACACCGACCAGGAGCTGCAGGGACACCGACCAGGAGCTGCAGGGACACCGACCAGGAGCTGCAGGGACACCGACCAGGAGCTGCAAGGACACCGACCAGGAGCTGCAAGGACACCGACCAGGAGCTGCAAGGACACCGACCAGGAGCTGCAAGGACACCGACCAGGAGCTGCAAGGACACCGACCAGGAGTTGCAGGGACACCGACCAGGAGTTGCAGGGACACCGACCAGGAGCTGCAGGGACACCGACCAGGAGTTGCAGGGACACCGACCAGGAGTTGCAGGGACACCGACCAGGAGTTGCAGGGACACCGACCAGGAGTTGCAGGGACACCGACCAGGAGCTGCAAGGACACCGACCAGGAGCTGCAGGGACACCGACCAGGAGCTGCAAGGACACCGACCAGGAGCTGCAAGGACACCGACCAGGAGCTGCAGGGACACCGACCAGGAGCTGCAAGGACACCGACCAGGAGTTGCAGGGACACCGACCAGGAGCTGCAGGGACACCGACCAGGAGTTGCAGGGACACCGACCAGGAGCTGCAAGGACACCGACCAGGAGCTGCAGGGACACCGACCAGGAGCTGCAAGGACACCGACCAGGAGCTGCAGGGACACCGACCAGGAGCTGCAGGGACACCGACCAGGAGCTGCAAGGACACCGACCAGGAGCTGCAAGGACACCGACCAGGAGTTGCAGGGACACCGACCAGGAGCTGCAAGGACACCGACCAGGAGTTGCAGGGACACCGACCAGGAGCTGCAGGGACACCGACCAGGAGTTGCAGGGACACCGACCAGGAGTTGCAGGGACACCGACCAGGAGTTGCAGGGACACCGACCAGGAGTTGCAGGGACACCGACCAGGAGCTGCAAGGACACCGACCAGGAGCTGCAGGGACACCGACCAGGAGCTGCAAGGACACCGACCAGGAGCAGCAAGGACACCGACCAGGAGCTGCAAGGACACCGACCAGGAGCTACAGGGACACCGACCAGGAGCTGCAAGGACACCGACCAGGAGCTGCAAGGACACCGACCAGGAGCTGCAAGGACACCGACCAGGAGCTGCAAGGACACCGACCAGGAGCTGCAGGGACACCGACCAGGAGCTGCAAGGACACCGACCAGGAGCTGCAAGGACACCGACCAGGAGCTGCAAGGACACCGACCAGGAGCTGCAAGGACACCGACCAGGAGCTGCAAGGACACCGACCAGGAGCTGCAAGGACACCGACCAGGAGCTGCAAGGACACCGACCAGGAGTTGCAAGGACACCGACCAGGAGCTGCAAGGACACCGACCAGGAGCTGCAAGGACACCGACCAGGAGCTGCAAGGACACCAACCAGGAGCTGCAAGGACACCGACCAGGAGCTGCAAGGACACCGACCAGGAGCTGCAAGGACACCGACCAGGAGCTGCAGGGACACCGACCAGGAGCTGCAGGGACACCGACCAGGAGCTGCAGGGACACCGACCAGGAGCTGCAGGGACACCGACCAGGAGCTGCAAGGACACCGACCAGGAGCTGCAGGGACACCGACCAGGAGCTGCAGGGACACCGACCAGGAGCTGCAGGGACACCGACCAGGAGCTGCAGGGACACCGACCAGGAGCTGCAGGGACACCGACCAGGAGCTGCAGGGACACCGACCAGGAGCTGCAGGGACACCGACCAGGAGTTGCAGGGACACCGACCAGAAGCTGCAGGGACACCGACCAGGAGCTGCAAGGACACCGACCAGGAGCTGCAGGGACACCGACCAGGAGCTGCAGGGACACCGACCAGGAGCTGCAGGGACACCGACCAGGAGCTGCAGGGACACCGACCAGGAGTTGCAGGGACACCGACCAGGAGCTGCAGGGACACCGACCAGAAGCTGCAGGGACACCGACCAGGAGCTGCAGGGACACCGACCAGGAGTTGCAGGGACACCGACCAGGAGCTGCAGGGACCCCGACCAGAAGCTGCAGGGACACCGACCAGGAGCTGCAGGGACACCGACCAGGAGCTGCAAGGACACCGACCAGAAGCTGCAGGGACACCGACCAGGAGCTGCAAGGACACCGACCAGGAGCTGCAGGGTGTCGGTTTGGGTGTCGGTTTGGGTGTCGGTTTGGGTGTCGGTTTGGGTGTCGGTGTGGGTGTCGGTCTGGGTGTCGGTCTGGGTGTCGGTCTGGGTGTCGGTTTGGGTGTCGGTTTGGGTGTCGGTTTGGGTGTCGGTCTGGGTGTCGGTTTGGGTGTCGGTTTGGGTGTCGGTGTGGGTGTCGGTCTGGGTGTCGGTCTGGGTGTCGGTCTGGGTGTCGGTTTGGGTGTCGGTTTGGGTGTCGGTTTGGGTGTCGGTCTGGGTGTCGGTCTGGGTGTCGGTTTGGGTGTCGGTCTGGGTGTCGGTCTGGGTGTCGGTCTGGGTGTCGGTCTGGGTGTCGGTCTGGGTGTCGGTCTGGGTGTCGGTCTGGGTGTCGGTCTGGGTGTTCCGTTGGTTTCTCCTTTGCACAAGAAGACATGAAGACAAGAAGCCGGGAGCGACCAGCATCTTTTGGCAGCGACAAAAGGATTGTTCGGATTCTATCGGTTTGCATGATGTCGGTTCGGATGGTGTCGGTTTGGGTTTTTAGATGGTGTCCCTCTAGTCCCCCCCCCCCCCCCCCCCCCCCCCCCCTGGGGAACATGTGCTTAGCCTCTACGTGGCGTTCCCTAGATAAAGATGAGTCCTTCAACGAACCCTCGGAGCTCGACACCTTGGGAGGACTCATCTGAACCAATAAGCACAAAGTCTCACGCAAGTCATGGGTAGCGTCGAATACTCATTGACCGGGCGGCTCTGTGTATTTCGGCTTGGCAGGCCCGACAAGAGTATCTAGAGACACTCTCTTTTCTCGCCACTAACCGATTCCATGCAAAGAAAGCACAGGCTCGGTGGTAATAGCCGTTAGAATTTGAAGGTTGTATCTTTGAAACTGTAGAAGATGCGAATGAGTTATGAACTAGCAACTTGTTGCTTACTGATGTTGTCGGCCGCGTTTCCTCTCTAACGAATCACATCGGTCCACCAGTTAACATCGATTTCCGCTCACCTCTTTCTGCGGCGTCTGAAAAAGACGGCCATGGCGGCCAGGTTCCTCAAGAACGAGGCGTCGACAGCGATGCAGACGGTCATTTCGACTGTTGAGTCGAAGAACGATGAGCAGATCCATCCAGAGAGTTGCGTGTGACATTCCCCTTCTCTCTTCCCATTCTTTTCTCATTTCTCTTCGGGCTCGTACTGGTCGCCTTTTTGCGACGAGAAAAACGCTTGTTCGTCCTCGCTGACATAGTTGCCCGTCAGAAAGTCGACGGCGTCGTCCAGTGCGGATTCCCAGCAACGTGCCGCGTCGCGCTTCTGAATCTCGTCCGGCGATTCTGATAGGAACAGGAAAAGCGCCTCGATTCTGGAAAAGAAGACACTGGTTTCGATCGGCACCTGAAACCCACAATCGTAAGGGTCCCGCAGCCGTGGTTTGATCGGCATGACACTCTAATCTCTTTCGAAATTTTTTTTATCTCTTCCGAAATCTCGATTTCCCACTTCCGCGATTTTTCCGTTTCCGTCAAAAAATCAACTTCGTCTTCCGTCAGAGAACAATTATTCCCACTTCATCAAGAAGACAATAAATTCCGTCTCCGACAAATTCCGACTTCCGACTTCCGTCTTTCAAATCTTAACTCGACTAGGCCTGGCCGTCACCCTGGCCCTGTCCCTGGCCTTCACGCCTGAAGTATTCGGTAGTCACGGGATTTGGTATCGAGTCGACACTCTGCTGTATACTATACACTCACCCGTCCACAACAGTTTTCGGCTGATTCCGATGTGTGTCCTGAAATTAACGTTGACGCAGAACCGCCAGGAGTCAGAAGTTCCGCAGAGCGCAGCTATCACTGGCTGTCACGACGCTAGAAATTATCGTCCCCTTCGTGGCGAGCGGAAGCAAAACGATGCGTTCTCTTCCCTTCTGTAGTCTGATCGTGACCCTTCCAGGCACTTGGAATGATCAATCCGAAACTCTCCACCTACGCTCTTCTCGCTCGGAACCCTCTCGTCGACTTCGGAATGGTATTGGTCCAGTGGCTGTTCTACCTCTCGCATCCGATGTTCCACGAGAAAACGTCAACTACTGCATCGGCCACGTGACTCACGTCTGTAAGAGAAGGCGTGCCAAACGGCAGAATGGTTTCTTGAACTGGCACGTAGAGCCGCCTCAACATCCGTATCAAACGAAAACAAAGCTCTCCTGAGGATTGGACTCCTCGGTTACTCCTCCTGCTCCCCGCCTTTTCTATGCATCACTCCCCTCGTTCCCATTGATTCGGATGCAGTCAGAAACGAAAAAGAAGCTGCACATGTCGATCCACGACGTCTCCGAGTACGTCAACTTCCACTACAAATTCAATTTCGTCTCAACCATCGTCTTCTCTTCGTACGCACTCATTGTCGCCACTATTTTCGTCGTTCTCAGAATGAGTCACGTCTATTACCGCAAAAAGAAGACGCCGAGCTCAACGTATATCCACAAAAGTCTGTTCAAAAGCTTCGTTTGGATGGAGATCGCGGTGAGCAGACCTCAAACATGCCCTAATGAGTCCTTCTTCGAGATTCTTGAACTTTGAACTGGTCCCAGGTAGAAATTGCGCGTATTTGAAAGCGTCATTACTCGCAGCAGCAAACATGAGAGTTAGATGACATCTTGTTTGAATCGTCTTGTTTGAATGTAGTTTAATCTGAGTGGCTCTTCTGATTTCAGAACTTCTTCTTCCTTCTCTTCGATAATCTCGTGTTCGGTCTTCCGTCCACTGGTATTCTCACCTCCTTCTGTGCTTCCATCGAGCCGAACCACTTGCTGAAAGTGTTCTACATGCTCCAGCTGCTCTCCAACTACTGCTCCATGTTCTACTCGCTCCTCTTCTGTGTCACGAGACTTCTCATCGTCAGTTACCCGGACAAGCACGAGAGAGTGAGTCCTCGGGTGTTTCGGAAGTGTTCGAAATGAAAGCATCTTCCAGTACTGCCTAGTGCTCTACAAAGTGTTCGTGCCGTGCTCGCTCCTTCTTCCGATCTGCTTCGACTTCTTCATGCTCCCTTCGCTCGGCTACTGCCGGCAGCTGATCGCTCCCTTCCCGACCGGATCCGTGTTCATCTCGTTCTCCGACACGTGGTTCGGCCTCCGTACGGACCCCTTTCACCTGCCCGTCTCGCTTCTTATTCCCGCCATCATCACACTCATCAACGTCTTGCTCGTCTTCAGAATAAGAAAGACAATCGTCGCGTCCAGGTGGGGTTCGAAAAAGAAGATTGCGGGTTTCGATTCCTGTGTCTGGTTGCCAATTTGTGTGAGCATAGACGGAAAAGAAGTTTTTCTGAAGAAGTAAAAAATCTACGACTAGGCAAACCTGTGATTTTCAAAGAATTGGCTTCAGGCGAACCGTTTTCAGGACGCTTCACAGCCCCTACTCGTACAAGTCGGAGATCTCGCTCACTTCCACCACCATTGCCATCATCGCTCCTTTTCTGGCGAACGCGACGATGACGGTGAGTGAGGAACCCTTTGTGGAACCACGGATCGATGCGCAGACAGATGGATGATGAAAAGAGTCGTCACGTCTCCTACGTCTTATCCGTTTCAGTTCGTTTCCGACCACTTCCGCGACTTTTCCTCGTACGTCCTGCTTGTCCGGTGCCCGATCGTCGCCAGCGGAATGGCGCTCGTTCCGTGGATCTTCTTCCTTTCGCACCCTCTCTTCTCCCGAAAGTCTCAAGTGATGCCTGCCACGTCTTCCTGATCTTTATCTTGTCATTTATTGATCCAAACGAAACAAAAAGGAATCTGACCGGTTTCACATTAAAATAAATATATGTTCTAGTAGAGTGTCGATTCGATACCAAATCTCGATACTACCGAATACTTCAGCCGTGAGGACTTGCAACAGTACTGACGTGAATGAAAAAAAGATTAAAAAATATTCAAGTGAAAATTGACTGCATTGGGAAAGAATACGTTTGTACTCGTACTAATTTTTCCGTGAACTTTTTACTCGGTACTCGTACCCGAATACTCGAGTACTCGGGTACGAGTACTCTGGATTCGAACCCGAGTAAAAAGTACTCGGATACGAATACTCTGGATTCGTACCCAAGTAAAAAGTACTCGGGTACGAGTACTTTTGAAAAGTACTCGGTTCCATACCCGACCGGGTGTACCGAGTACTCGGATTCGGTTCGTATTCACTCGGCTCGAGTACAGAACTTCTTATCAGAGTTGCAAGAGAGGGCCGGCCATCTTGCTTATCGAGCGTCCAGGGCCTCAGTCAGGCCCGGCCCTGGCCCTATTTTTCGAGCCCCGGCGAGGCTGGAAAAATGATGGGGCCGGGCCACTCCGGGCCAGGGCCGGACTGAGGCCCGGGACGCCCGGCGGGCTAGAGGGCCGGCCCTCTCTTGCAACTCAGATAAGAAGTACTCGGTACGGCCCGGCCCCGGGCATCAATCTGGCCCGATCATTTTTCCAGCCTCGCCGGGGCTTGAAAAATAAGGCGGGGCCAGGGCCAGGGCCAGGGCCAGGGCCAGGGCCAG
This sequence comes from Caenorhabditis afra, assembly GCA_963570955.1. Classification (NCBI taxonomy): domain Eukaryota; kingdom Metazoa; phylum Nematoda; class Chromadorea; order Rhabditida; family Rhabditidae; genus Caenorhabditis; species Caenorhabditis afra. Next base: position 6,467,834 of record OY751536.1, on the reverse strand, counting down.
GGCCAGGGCCAGGGCCAGGGCCAGGGCCAGGGCCAGGGCCAGGGCCAGGGCCAGGGCCGGGGCCGGGGCCGGGGCCGGGGCCGGGCCTGACTGAGGCCCTGGACGCTCGATAAGCAAGATGGCCGGCCCTCTCTTGCAACTCTGATAAGAAGTTCGGTACTCGAGCCGAGTGAATACGAACCGAATCCGAGTACTCGGTACACCCGGTCGGGTATGGAACCGAGTACTTTTCAAAAGTACTCGTACCCGAGTACTTTTTACTTGGGTACGAATCCAGAGTATTCGTATCCGAGTACTTTTTACTTGGGTTCGAATCCAGAGTACTCGTACCCGAGTACTCGAGTACTTGGGTACGAGTACCGAATAAAAAGTTCACGGAAAAATAGTACTCGAGTACAAATATATTCTTTCCCAATCCAGTCAGTTTTCACTTGAATATTTTCAATTTCACGTCAATTTTTGTCGCGTTCGAACTGGTTGTATTCAATGAACCGAGTGAAAATATTCATTTTTCTCCTATTTGGGAGTTCGATTCCGACACTCTGCCTTCTTGTCAAAAACGTGTTCAAAGAACTCTCTTGTTTGCATGTGCTATGTACCGGTATATCGAATGAATTCTATGAATTCCCTTCTGGCTTCATCCCGTTGATTCTTCCGAGACTTTACGATATCACATTCAAGCCAAAAAAGGTGTGCCTGTGATAAGAAGAAGGTGTGTGATGATCAGTGTGTGGATGTACCTTGATAGCGAAGACTCGTCCTAAACTCGCCTCCCTCATTTTGATCTCCCTTTTGTTCCCTCATTCACGCGAAAGATCACGTTTGCGCGGTTGCGTTTCAATCCGAAAAAACTTGCGCGCATGGTGACATAATAGCTTCCGTTCTGCGCGTTTTCTTCCATTTGCCTTTTTTGCGAATTTCAGATGCGAGAAGATATTCAATGTCTTCGAGGCATCGCCGTCTCATTTGTTTTCATTTACCATCTCTTCCCCACTCTTTTCGTCAATGGATTTCTCGGAGTTGATATGTAAGTGATACGAGAATGAAGTGTCTTCGATTTCGTTTCTCATCCAGATTCTTCGTGATTTCTGGATTCTTGATGGCTAGAAAACTGACATTGTCCAAAATCGGAAGCGTTCGAGACTTTTTCTCATTCTACTACCGCAGGTACTTTAGTCAACTCCTTCGTAAAGTCTCGTTTGGAAGTGTTCCAGATTCAAGAGAGTTCTGCCACTCTACTTGCTGGTGATTCTAGTGACGGTCATCCTCGTGCACTTTTACCTGGGAGAGTACTGGTGGACGGTCAACAATCAATTCGCGCTCTCTTCTCTCCTCATGTTCACGAACCAGCTGTTCATTCACGAAGAAGCCGACTATTTCAGTCAGGTATCTGCTCCGTTTCCCCTTCTTTCCCACCGCTTTTCTGCAGCTCGAAGGCCACGGGGTTTCAATGAACGCCTTCATCCATCTGTGGTCTCTGTGCGTCGAAATGCAATTCTATCTCCTCGTTCCGTTCATTTTCTTCGCACTCCAGTTCTTGAAAAACGACGTCTTCCGACTGTTTGCAGTCTCCGCTCTGACCGCCTTCAGTTTGATCCTTTCTCTTCTCGTCGGCTCGCAGCTCTCTTTCCACTTCATGTTCTTCCGCCTCTGGCAGTTTTCTTCCGGATTCGTCGTTTTTTACTGGACGAATCTGAACCCGTCGGAAGAATTGAAGAAGCAGAAGGCGTCAAAGTTCTCCTTGTCTCTTCTCTTCGACCGGGAAGACGTCGCCACTTCTTCCCTAGTCGTCCTGTCTCTGTGTCTCGTTCCAACCAGAATCGATTCCCAAGTGCTCCGTCCCTTGGTCACTTTCGCAACTGCTCTCATTCTTGCGAGCGAATCCAAGGAAAACAAACTACTAAACTCATCTGTCGTGTCGTATCTTGGAAGTATCTCTTACGCCGTCTATCTGGTTCACTGGCCCATCATTGCTCTCTTCCTCGGAGCCACCACCAAGAGTTACGTCTTCTGTGTTGGTAAGAACTCTGCAGTATCTTCCTCTTACTCGTTTTTTTTCAGTGATCCCTCTTGTCGCAGCTGCATTTTTGCACAATTTCTTTGAAAAGCGATATCTGAAATTCCCGCTGAAACCGACTCTCCTGATGATCGCCCTTCTGTTTTTCGCAAACGGATACCTGCAACAGAGCGTCCGGCGTCACAAATTCTGGCACAGCACGCTTCCAGAAGAGCTCGCGAGCATCGTCGAGAACAACAAAGAGTTCCTGCCGAGCCTCTGGGATCGCGAGTATCGTGAAGATTGCATAGAGAAAATACTGCCGGACGTGAAGGACAGAGAACGACTGCACGCCTTCTGCAGACTTCCAGTGCGTGAAACGAAAGTGTTACTGAATTGAATGTAATGGTTACAGAATGGAACCGGCCGTTTCTCGATCATGATGATCGGAGACACGAACGTGCTGAACTTCGAGGAGCACATGCGGGCCCACTTCCACTACAACTACGCAGATTACAGATACATCTCGATTCACTGTACTGAGTCTTTGCCTCCCTTCGTTTGAGCCTCTCGTTTCAGACAATCGGGGCCTCTATTCGGACTCGCCGCAGTCTTCGGAAGCCATCAGAATATCGCGACGAGAAGTGGAAGAGTACAAGCCAGACGTTCTTTTTATTGTTTCAAGGTGCTTTGCTCGCCGCTGCAACTACCAATATTTTAGAATTGTCTTCCAGGTTTTCCCATTCAATCAGAAGCAAATTTGCTGAAAACGATGGGTACCTGCAACAAATGAACGAGAACATTGCATTCTACGAACAGTCAGTGGCGATAAACAACATTTTCCATTCAAGAATCCGATCTTCAGATTTGTGAATAAGGTCTACATTCTGGGAATGCTGCCTCCATTCCAGAAGAACTTCATGAACTTCTTTCTGCATTACGCAGTCCAAAGGCCGGAAGAATTGGAATCTCTGCATCTGAACAAGAAGGCGTCGGACGAAGCACTGAAACACGCGAGGAAGAGGCTCTCCTCGATGCAGTGCCAGAAGTGCAAGGCAATCCTTCAAACTGGTCCGTTCCGTCAACAATGTCAATTTTTCAGTTCTTCGAGTTGAGTCCCGTGTTCGTGGAGGACGATAAGTTTCTGACTTTCGACCGCGAGAAGCTGCTCTCTTTCGTCGACAACTCCGCGCAGCTCACTGCTCCCGGAATGAAGCTCTGCGAGCCCGTTCTCGAGAGTGTCGCCCAGGAAATCATCTCTAGCTTTTAAGTCTCCCTTGTTTCCGAACCCAATTATCAACGTTACCGGTACTACTCGCTCACAAATTGCCATAAACATTTAATACGTATTATTGATCTATTGATCTTTTGGTTTAAGTCTGTTCATCTTCCGAAATAGGATTAGGAACCGCAGAAATGAGAATAACTGAGAGCCCGAAATACTTTCCTTCGCATTTCTACAATTTTCGGACCGCTCCTGGTCGGATTCCAAAAATAAATCCGAACGAGACAGACCAGTAACTCTGTTTGTCACCCCAGAGCTCGAGAGCTCAACTTCTGATTCCAAAAAACTTTGACATTTGCGGAGACAACGCACTTGAAGTCTCAAAGATGAATCTGAAGAGGGACAAGTCTGACGTTTTTTTCGCCGTCTCGAGGCAATCACACTGTTTCCGAACGTCTTTATTGAACTGACGTCTACAATATGAACTTTCCGAGAGCGTTTCTCGATTACGTCACAAATAGACGTAGAGAGTGACCACACATCGAAACCGTCATTTCAGAAGGCCTCAAAATTGAGGAGAGCAAAGAAGCTGTTCAGTGGAATCTAGTGCTCCGAATGCCACTTACAAGTGTTAGATCGCTGATAGTTCAATTCGGTTCGGGCTAAGTGTTCGTGGAGTTATCTCAATTTCAAGCGAGACTTCCAACTCTCTTTCATTCATTTCTCGGCCACTAAACTTCAAAAGTGCGAGCCTATTTTCAGAGAAATCGTGCAGAAAATAACAACAGAGTTGTGAGGTTGTTCCCGAAAACAAATTTATTTTCGATGAGTTCACATTACTTTATTAGCTGTAAGTGTATAAAGAAAACGGAATAGTCTATTGTATGGTGGCAGTTGATGCGAAATTGGCGGAAGAAGCCAGCTTGAAAGCAGCCATATTCTCGTTGGCAATCACGACGGAAGACATTCCGCTGACGGGGAAAATGAGGAAACGGCTGCGGAGAATGTGAGTGAGAACCTGCAGAGAGACCAAAGTAGAGACGGAAGCGGCGAAACGAGAACGACCTCCTTGTTGAAGAAGATGTAGACGAAGGCGTTGGCGCTGTTGTTCAGGGAGACGGCGATCATGACGAAGCAGTAGAACTCGACTCTCCGAGCGCCGAGCACGTAGGGGAAGACGCGGAAGAGGATCCAGCTGATAGTGTAAAACACAGTGATCAAGCAGAATTGAATCGCGTATCTGGAGAAACCGTGACACTGTCGGGACACTGAGAAAAGCTCTTACGCGTGCTCTCGGTTCCTGATGTACGGCTGGAAGCCGACGGACGCAATGGCAGCTTGCTTCGTTTTCCAGATCTTTGCGATTATCTGAATAGGTCATTCCGAAGTGGGTCATCGTAATTGATACGTCACTGACCATTGAGTAGCAGACAAACGCAGTGAACGAGCAGAAGAAGTTGAGTGGAACGTCGATGAACATGTTGGAGAAGTTGACGTCATTCCCCATGGAGAAGTAACGGATGGAGAGGATTCGCGAGTCATAGACGAGAGAGCAGCACGGGAATCCGAACTGCGCCAAGTACGTCATGCCGAAGACGAGAGGGAATACGACGAGGAAGACGTTGTAGAGCACTTTGTGGGAGAAGAAGTCTTTGTACTTGAAGCAGATGACGACTAGTCTGGAAGGATCCAGGCTCTGAATACAGTAAGAAGAAGAGACATACCTGTTCACGGCCATGATTATCTGAGTGATGGAGCCGAGGTACCAGCAGAACATGAAGCCAGTTCCGAAGATCAGAGAGACTCGCATGTCAGTGGTGCTCACTGTCACAAACGCCTGAAACTCTTTGTCAACACGGCATTCGGGAAGTATCTTACGCTCTTCAGAATAATTGGCACAAGGTAGAAAGTAGTGAGGGAGAGATTCAGTACATCAGCGAAAATGTTCACCAGCGAAATTACATAAATCGGGCTCTTTCGGGAGACGAACGCGAGACGGTAGACAGGAATGACGACGAGGATGTTGGCGAAAAGGCCGTAGACGGAAATGCCTCCGAGCAGGACTCCGAGACACAGTTTCAAACTCAGTTCGATCATTTCCAACCTCTGAATTCTCACGGAATGGACGCACTTTCAGATAATTGGTGAGATTCTACGTAGTCAATCTTTCAGAAATTGTCGGTTAGAAGAGTGTACTTTGATTGAATGGAAATGTATATGTGACGGAATGAGAGGCTGAAACCGTCCCGGTACGGAGAATGAATTGTTGTCGCCCGAGTAACTCGAAAGGAGAGCCTACCGACAGTTAATTGATATTGACGAAGCCCTCGGGAGTGCGACTCTCACCCGCCTTCTCCTCCACGTTCCTCAGGGATAATTGGCTCGAGTGTGATAATGTCAACTTGTTTGCTTGATAGGCCACCGTTCATAAGATATAGAGGTAAGATAGACAGAGTGGGAGAATAAGAAGGGAAGCTAGATCTTCGGAGACTCTGGACAATTCAGTATTTGGGAAGGGTGTTAGTGGTTGTGTTGTGACTTGGTCGGATGACACTGTGTCCGTCGGTCGAGTTGTTGCCCGCTTCGGAAGACGTCGTCGCCCGTGTGAAGATGTTCAGTCCACTAGATTTGAGATTGCGCCATACCTGAACGATAAAATGGTTCTGGAAACGGGAGTGAACCGAACCTCCTGGTTGCTGATGAGGTAGACAAGTGCGTTGGCACTGCTGTTGATGGTGACTCCCATGGAGATGCACACGAACCACTCGAGTCCCTTGTTCCCAATAAGGATGGGGAAGATGCGGAAGGTGATCCACGAGAATGTGTAGAACATGGAGATGAAGCAGAACTGCATCGCGTACCTGCAGCTCTCCCCTGCCTTCCAGACCCTGCTCCCTCTCAGTCTACTTACGTGACTTCCCTGTTCCTCCGGGATCTTCTTAGTTGTTGCGTGTTCAGAGATGCGGCGATTCCTTTCGTGGACTGACGGACCGTCCACACAATCTGTTGCAAGTTTTTTTATCACAAAGATATTCTTATTTCTTCTCACCACTGCATAACAAAGCGTCGCGATTGTCGAGCTGGCGGTGTTCAAAGGAAGGTCGATGAACATGTTCGGATAGTTGTCGAGGTCTCCGATCTGATAGTACGAATAGGACAGCACAACGTGGTCGAAAACGAATCTGAGAACAGAAATGGCAATGAACGCATCTCTGAAAGTGCACTTACGCGCAACACGGAGTTCCGTACTGGGCCATATACATCAAGAACAGACTTAACGGAATGAGGACGGAAAAGAGAATGCAGATGTTCCTGCGGGTGAACAGGTCGCTCCTGCGGTAGTAGATCACGACGAGACGGTTGACTGCCATCACGATTTGAGTGATCGAGCCCAGATACCAGCAGAACATGAATGTGGAACCCATGAGCTTCGGAATCGCTCCTGTTTTCTCTTCGGAAAAGAAGTAGGTCTGCAAGTTGGGAATGCAAAAAGGAAACATTCCGAACGATTCTCACTTCGAATATAATCGAAGGAGCCAAGTAGAAAGTGGCCATGAGCACATTCAGAATATCGGTAACGATATTGATAAACGAGATGACGTAGATGGGGCTCTTGTTCTGGACGAATGCCAATCGGAACACGGGGATCACGACGACCAGGTTGACGATGAGCCCGCACAGAGAAATGAGGCCGAGTCCGAAGCCAAGAGCAGTTTTCAGAGTGTACGCGAACATTTCTGTAATAACACAGAACGGGATCAAGAAAAGAGTCGGAAGAGAGGCAGGAACGGTTCTGCATTCAAACGAAGTATTATTCGTTCTAGAAGCAAAACAAGTTGCATCACGAATGAATGTGAGCTTTAATTCCAGAATGAAAGGGGCGGGCGGGCTTCCGAGTACGCAACTCTCATTTCTTCCTAATAAGTCTCGAGACTCGGTTCATTTCCGGAAAAGTGGGTGTCTCCTCCGGCGGAAGGCTACGTGATTCACACGAAATGTAAACAAAGGACCTATTTGCACACTCAAATTATGAGATGCTCGAAACGAAATAAAAAGAAGAAAGCGTGGAAGAAGCTCCAGAATATTGTGACACCAACGAGGGTTTCATGGACCTCTTCTAATTGTTCGACGAGCCCTGCTGGCTCGAATTACCGAGCTGAGCCTCGTGCGAAAACGACTACTGTAGACGGATTTAGGTTCGAATAAATACCTTGTGTCTAATCCTTCCAACCTTATGACGGGGTGCCTTCCTTTTGTCTTTCCAGTCACGACCCAAGTTCCTAATTGTTAGCGCAGATTAAGCCGACTAGGGTGAATAGGGGTAGAACTTACCGAAAACGGGCTATTCAGGCATAAGTACGAGCTGAGGCTAAGCCGCGAAGCCTAATAAATCATACATCGATGTCACAAGGATCGGATGAGTCTTCTGCCAGAAAACGAGTTTGAAAACCTGAGTGTCCGACCGAAAAAACACCTGCTCGTCACATTTTAATGTAAATTGCATGTTTTTGTGTTTCGCATTTCGAGAAGACGTGTGAAACATGCGAAAGTCTTGAGACGGCTAGAACGAGTGTGGAAGTGACACGTCTTGGAGAGACAGACGGATGCGTCACTAGAAGGAACAAATTGTCTCACTCGGAAGGCTATGAATATTTATTAGGACGACGAAAACGGCTAATTCAGTTGGTTGTGTTGTTTCTGGCCGGGAGGACGTGGACGACACTCGAATTCTTGGGTCCTGTCAGCTTCTTGCGGAGCCACGGGATCTGCAGACTCTTCTGGACGTCGCGGTTCACTGAGAGGTAGATGATCGAGTTGGAGGAGCAGTTGAGGGTCACGAGCACTGGCACCACAGCGAACCATTGGGGTTGGTCGGCCGGCACGATGTACGGAAGCAGTTCGAAGAGGACCCACGTGAAGATGTAGAAGATGGAGATGAACACAAACTGCAGAAGGTACCTGGAAGGCGAGAGAAATAGACTGGAACAACTTTATCAGAAGCTCACTTGACGTCCTGGTTGCTCCGCGCGTTTCGCACGTTTTTTGGTAGGTTCTGTTGGGACCTTCGGACAGTTATAAACACGGAGACGTAGCAGAGAGTGGAGGTGGAAGTGCAGAAGACGTCGTAGGAGACGAGCATGAGGTTCGAGTAAGAGTACTTTCCGTCGATACCCACGAACATGTAGGACATCACCTGATGGTCCCCAATGAATCTGAAATGTATCGTTCTTTGTTTTTCCGATTGGCTCGGCTCACTGGCAACACGGAAACAGCAACTGCACACACACGGCGGACACGAGTGTTGTCCGGACGAGGAAAAAGAAAATGAGCATGGTTGTGTTGAATGTGAATATGTTTTTCTGTTTCAGAGTGATCACTGTGAATCTGAAAAGAGTAATCTATGAACTTCACTGAATGTGTATCTTCACACCTGTTTACAGCCATCACAATCTGGACGAGACACTCCATGTACCAGGCATTTATGAAGAAGCCTCCGAGGAAAATACTACGACCACTCAGGGGCTCTTCCGCGAAAACATACCGCTGGAAGAGATGAATAATGTTGGGAACACGAACTAAGCCTTTACATCAGCGACGATAGAAGCAGAGAGAAAGAAGCAAGTGACGCTGAGTTGGCAAATGTCGGAGATGATGTTGAAGAAGGCGATGATGTAAATGGTGCTCTTTCTGGAGACGAATGCGAGACGGAGCACCGGCATGAAGATGATCAGATTCAGGAGGATCGCGAAGAAGGAGAGGGAGAAGGAGAACAATCCGATGCACCATTTGAGGGTCATCTTGTGACGCACGGACTGTGTATAGGTTGGAGCCATTCGCTTCGTATTGTCGGCATCGGAACGGAAATTGATGCTCCTTCCGATACGATTGAGTCGCGTGCCGCATGTTACGAATGCAGCCGCTCTAGCGATATTGGTAGGAAGTCTATCTCTATGATAATCAGAAGGAGCACAACAGGGAAGGTTTATTATAGATTCAAAACACAATAAAATCAGTTAGCATCAACTGCATACAACGGAGCCACCGAGGACTGTTTCGGTCGGATCCAAGGGATGCTCTTCTGCACCTCCCGGTTGATAGTGAGATAAATTATCGAGTTGGAGGAGCAGTTGAGGGTCACGAGCACTGGCAAGACTGCAAACCATTGCGGTTGGTCGGCAGGAACGAAGAACGGAAGCAGTTCGAAGAGGACCCACGTGAAGATGTAGAAGATGGAGGTGAACACAAACTGCAGAAGGTACCTGAAAGACTGAGTGAGAAGAACATCACAATCCCAGCTCACTTCAGATCTTGGTTGCTATTTCTAGCACTTCTCACATTGCTCGACGTATTTTTTCTGGCATTTCGGATGGTGACAAACACGAAGACGTAACAAGTGGTGGACATGAAAGTGCAGAAGGCGTCGTAGATGACGATCATGAGGTTGGAGTAAGAGTATTCTCCCTCGATGTTCACCAACATGTACGACATCAGTTCGTGGTCTGCGATGAATAGGCAACACGGAAACGAATACTGCATCGAAATGGACGAGACCACGGTGGTCAGAATGAGCACGAAGAAAGTGAAGAGGGTCGTGTTGAAAGTGAAGACGTTATTCTTGTTCAGAGTGATCACAGTGAACCTATTCGCTGCCATGACTATCTGAGTGAGACTCTCCATGTACCAGGCGTTGATGAAGAATGTGCCAACCAAGATGCTCACGTTGTTCAAGCGAGCTCCTGTTATCACGTATCGCTGAAAACTTTCAATAGTTCCACTCAAGCGGAACGAGTATGCTCACATCAGCCACGATGGAAGCAGAAAGATAGAAGCAGGTGACGCTGAGTTGGCAAATGTCGGAGACGATGTTGAAGAAGGCGATGATGTAAATGGTGCTCTTTCTGGAGACGAATGCGAGACGGAGCACCGGCATGAAGATGATCAGATTCAGGAGGATCGCGAAGAAAGAGAGGGAGAAGGAGAACACTCCGATGCACCACTTGAGCGTCATCTTCTGAGACTATTCTGTCTGACAGCTACTCGTATCTTGAATAGTCTAGTCAGATAGGAAATTAATAGTTGGATACGAAGAATTGAAAGCTCTGCTCATCGCTGAACAAAACAGAAACTAATAAAGTAATGTCGATCGCCTTGTAAAGTCATGTCGTATCTGAAAGAAGCAGATAAAGACAGTTCCGATTCTACTCACAAGTACATTTGGTGAGGCTGGTCGACCTCAATATGTCCACTCGATTGGCTCCGATGCACTTCCGAATGCACTCGCTTCGGATGTTTCTCCTGACCTGCGATCAGAAATTGACATGTGTAGACGTCTCGTGACCTACTTCTCTATTGTAGAACAGAAGAACGACTGCATTCGAAGTGCAGTTGATTGAAAAGACAATGGGGCTCAGGATGTACCACTCGATGCGTTTTTCGGTGAAAATGGTGGGGAAGAGTTGAAAGAAGAGCCAAGAAAACGAGTAGAAAACGAGAGTTGGAACGAACTGGGAGGCATATCTGAAAAGGATTTAAGAAAATAAAAGCACTCTCCCAGCTCGATTGCTAGCGCAGAAAAGGCTCACTGTAGCTGGCTGACCACTTACCGTAGCTCTTTGCCCTTCCTGTTCTCCTGCTGCTGCCCGGAAATTGCTGAACTTGACCCTCTAACGAAGAAGATAATCTGAAATTCATCGAAGGTTGGGAGAACACTCGAAAGGAAGTGTTACTCTGATGTAACAGAGGAGGGAGATCAGAGTGCAAGTGCAGTTCATCGGAATGTCTATCCAGTTCGCATAGTTCGGGACGTCATCGAGCGAAACGAAGGAGAACGAGTACACTGCGTGGTCGTACACGAATCTGCAACTCTTTGTTTTATGGCATCCGGTTGAAACGAGACTAACGAGCAACACGGAATCTTGTATTGCACTTGATCTGCAGTGTAAAAGCACAAAAGTACTAGGAACAGGAAGAAGAAGAGGGTTCGGTGGAAAGTGAAGATTTTGTGTTTGAATAGACAGATCACAGCATATCTGAAACACTTTCAGCCAAAGTCTCGAGATGGAAGGTACCTGTTGACAGCCATGACGACTTGAATCAGACTCTCCATGTACCAGAAGAAGATGAACAGTGCGCCCAAAAATACTGTTGCGTGAGTGACTCTCTCGTCAGAAACAAGGTAACTCTGGAGAAAACGACGAGTTATCCACAAGCATTCGACTACTTACATCGAACATGATCGAGGGAACCAAGTAGAAAGTGACCAGTGACATTTGGGTCAGGTAAGTGACGATGTTGAAAAACACTATCAGATAGACATGCTTCTTCCTTCCTCCGAACGCCAATCGGAACACTGCCGGGAGAACGAGAAGGTTCAGAACCAGACTGGAAACGGAGAAAACTGCGGCGAGGAGTCCGAGTTTGAACTTCAGAGACATCACGTGTAGCGGTGTCGAAGAGAGTAATGAATCTCTTGTAGCCCATTCGAGAGAGAGGGAGGAAACAAGTACATTCCACATGAACGAGCCAAAAGTTTATCATTATGCATGCAGACACGAAGTCAAAGATCAATTAGGAGTCACGTTGAGTCCAATCGATCGGAACGGCTGCAGTCGTCTATTGGGAATGTAGCGCATCGCGATGTGTCTCGGCGGCTCGGAGCTCACGCGGGAGTGGTTCGTCACACTGGCCGTCGATCGGTGCGTCGGCGTCGCCGTGTACACCTGCGAGAGTCCGCAGGCGGAAAGAATCTTCCGGAATGCCTCGGGACGCACGTTACTTTGCACCTGCAATCAAAAACAAGATGACTAATCGGGTGAACACCTGATATTAGCTCACTTCACTGTTGAATCCGAGATATATGATTGCGTTTGAAGTGCAGTTTATGGTGTAGAAAGTGGGCACGAGGATGAACCATTCCACGTGTCTGTTGGCCAAAACGATTGGAAGCACACGGAACAGGACCCACACGAAGATGTAGAAGACGAGGATCAGACTGAACTGCATTGCGTATCTGAAACTGGACAGTTTTGCAAGATAGATGCTTATGACTGACTTGATATCCCGGTTGCGCCGCGTTTTCTGAACTTCTGTCTCCGAAGAGTAGGCAGGAGTCGTTTTGCGGACCGTCCAGTAAATCTGGAAGCGGATCTTTGTATGAGAACGGAGGATACAGATACCATAATGTAGCAGAGACCGGATATGATGGAGCTGCTCGCATTGAGAGGGAGATCGAACTCGTTCGAGTAGTTGGGGATCCCTTCGACCACATAATAAGAGTACGAAAGGTACTCTTGATCGAACAGAAAGCTGAAATTGACAGTGAGGCACCGCTGGGGCGGAAATTAATTACGCGCAACACGGGTTGATGTACTGGGACATGTACATGGCACCGAAACAGAATTGGATCAGAAAAACAAAGATGAGGATGGTCGATCGAAATGTGAAGATGTTGTGCTTCTGGAGACAAATGACGACAAATCTGGAAGACGTTGTTCAGAATCGATTAAGAAGAAGAGGGACAGGGGTCACCGGTTCAGGGCCATTATGACTTGAGTGATCGTCTCGAAGTACCAGAGGAACAGAAAGGTCGAACCGAACATCAGAGTGAGGCTATCCTTCTTTTCGTTGCTGATCAGAAAGGACTGAAAGAAGGGAAGAGGTCAAACTCTGATACACATGGGGAACTGACACTTGTGACAATGGATGGGGCTAGATAAAAAGTGGAGAAGGACATCTGGAGCACATCCGAGAGGATGTTGAAGAAGGCGATGATGTAGACCTGGTTCCTTCTGAGAACAAACGCCAGACGGAAAACGGACAGAAGCGCGATGACGTTGAGGAAGAGGCTGAATCCGGACATGGCTCCGAAGAGGAAGCCGAGGCATTTCTTGGCGGTGAAAAGCTCCGACATCAGGTGAAACTGAAGCTGGCTGGTTTGGCTGCGAGTAGATAGAGTGGCGGAAATGAGAAAATGAGCACAGATTGATACAAACCGCTTTCTTTATTCGGAATTATAACGAGGGAGATGTAGGTAGAAGAATTGTTATTGTAGCAGACATCAACGGCTACTCTGACGAGCACTCGGAATCGGAATTGTGTGCACTCTGGAGTGGTGCTCAGAAGAATGGCCGGCGTCAGAGGAGCCGACTCCAGAGAAGCGGAAGATCTTGCTCGAAGAGAGCTGTCTCTGTACCTGAATGACAGAAAAAGAAAGTGTGCTCTGAAAGGGGGTTCAACAATCACTTCTTGGTTGAACATTATGTAGACGAATGCGTTGGCACTGCAGTTGAAGACGTGACACAGAGAAGTCAGAATGAACCATTCGATCTGACGTCCGTCGAAAATGATGGGGAAGACGCGGAACATTATCCAGGAGAAAGTGTAGAACATCGAAATAAGACAGAACTGCATCGCATAGGACAGCTCCTGACGCCCTCTTCGCTTCTGGAGCTCCGTGCCCATGTTTGGACAGATGGATTGGGATGCACTTCGGATTGTGTAGAAGATCTGGAATCCTTTGGTCAGAGGGATCACGTGGAACTAAGGAGATCACCCAAGAGTAGCAGATGACTGGCACAATCGAGCTTAGCGCATTCAAAGGGATGTCGCTCTGATCCGTGTAGTTGGGAAGATCTCCGATTAGGAAGTAGGAGTAAGAGAGCACGGTGTGATCTACCAAGAACCTTGAGCAGCAACAAAGTAACGTACGAGCAGAGAGCGGAGAAACTCACGCGCAGCACGGGAACACGTACTGAATGATGTAGCTCTTGGCGGCAGCAAACAAAACAGTGAGCACGAAAAGGATAACGAGGTTGCGTTTCGTGAACACGTTGGAGTTGCGGAAGCAGATGACAGTCCATCTAGAAAACAGATGCCACGTCACGGAAGGGTTCTTGAATCACCTGTTGACAGCCATCACTATTTGAGTGATGTTTCCGATGTACCAGCAGAACATGAAAATGAACGAGATGAACACTGTGAAGGATCCATTTCTCTGCTCGGTGAACCAGAAACTCTGAACGATGCGGATTAGGTGTGGATTGGAACAGACTCGTACATTCTGAATGATAGTGGGCGCGAGGTAGAAAGTGGAGATGAGAAGATGAAGGATGTCGTTGAGGATGTTGAAGCACGAGATCACGTAGATCGTACTCTTGTCCTTGGAGAACGCCAGTCGGAACACTGGCACCACGACGGAGACGTTCAAGAAGAGGCCGACGGACGAAGCGAATAGAAGAACGAACCCGAGACACGTCTTCAGATGCATGTCGAGCATCGTTGAAGCCAAGAGGAGAGAATGACTGGATCACCAAATTGAGGGCGCGGTAGGGATTAGATAAGGGTTAGGATTAGGCTTACCGAAGCACTTTGTGTCTTTTAAGATCTCTTCTTTTAAGACTCGGGAAGTCAGGCGTGGGGAGAGGATAATGGGTTCAGCGGTCTGACAAGGAGATGAATAATCAGATGGAAATAAGCGCGTTTTCGAGCGAGAATGGCGAGAAAATAAGCAGAGAGAGAGAGAGGCAGCTGCCGCTCAAAGAATAGAAAAGTCCGCGGTTGGTACGAAAAACAAGCGAGTGCTCACAAATGATTTATTGCTCATTCCAGCCGAGTTCTTCTCATTTACATCATCAGAAGCGGTTCACGGTCTGCCAGATGACCCACTTGGGCAGTTTAACCCTAGGCGACACGTACTTCGCCATCTCGGTCCTTCCCATCGTTTCCAAAATCGTCCGTACACTTCGGATGTTCTGTGGCTCCATTCCTGAACGTTTCATTCAAATTCATCGAAACACAAGCAATTCCACCTTGCTTATCACAGAAATCGTACTTCTGGGCGAGGTCCTCCGTGAAAAGAGTCTTGCCGGTCTTCTTGAGTCGGCCCGGGTCCATCGCCAGACGAGCCAACGCCTTCCCCGTGTACTCGGTCGACTCGCCCTTCTCGAACTGTTGAGCACCCTGCGGACGATCTGGAGTTTGACTACAAACGGTCAGTGTTTACCGGAATTTCTTTGCTCAAACGGTCCTTTGCGTCTGTAACCGACTTGCCCATTTCTGTTTTCACCGGACCTGGCATCAACGTGATGACACACACGTTGTACGGCTGAAATTGGAGCTTATTAAGGAATTTTTTTGTGTTTGGAGTTCCGCAACCACCGCGCCAACGTTGCTTACCGTAGTTTTCACGTCAAAAAACACTGAAAACGGCGTTGCGCGGTGTTTGCGGAACTCCAAACACAAAAAAATTCCATAATAGATTGGATGAGAGTTGCGCATCTTACGTTCAGTTCGACTGCCATGTCGGTTGACATTCGAGCCAACGCCTCCTTCCCGGCTCCGTAGGCCACGTTGAAAACGTATCTGAAACGTGGCAGTCGGCGTTTCCACCTTCTCATTCAACTCACTTCAGTCCACCCAGGGAGGCGACGTTCACAATCAGTCCACTTCTTCTCTCCACCATCATTCTGGCTGCGTACACCGAACAGTAGTAATGGTTTCTGAAAAGTGGTGGTTTTGACCCGATAACTCCCCGGACAACCTCAATCCGACGTCGTTGATCGAATCCCAGAACGAGGGATCCTGGTCGAAAAACGGTTTTCCGACCATTTCAGTGGCTTTCTGAAGTATCCGGAGAACTGGGAACAAGAGAATTGCGCTGCTTACACCGAGCGAGTTATAGACGTTGTTGACAAGAATGTCGATTCTCCCGTTCTGCTCGTCTTTGATTTTCTCGAAAAGGAACTTCACTTCAGTCATATTCGAATGGTCCACGTACAACGCGATCCCTTTCCCTCCTCTTCTCGTGATCTCTGAATTTTGAAGTCGATGAAGTCGGAAAATAGTCGCTGAAAACCTTGTGCCACCTGCTCCAAAGAAGGAAGGCCCAACTTGAAGTTATCGCTGAGCTCCGGCCTCCTCCCAGTCACGTACACCGTCGCCCCGGCCTCTCCCAACTGCAGAGCAATCCCACGACCTGAACGGATCTTGCACTCAGAAGCTCTCTACAGACTCACCGATTCCTCTGGAAGCCCCAGTGACGAGGGCCACTTGGTTCTGAAGTATCACACCCATCACAAAACGAGAACAAGAGTATTCTGCGATGGAAATGTGGCAGGGAAATCGAATATTTCGATGCGATCGAACACGGATTAGGCCTGCCGATTATGAGATTTACCTTTTCCGATGCGTGTTTTCAGCTCGTTTATTTCGTATAATTGGATGTATTCTGCATGGTTTCACTAGTTTCTTTTCAGACAATTTATGTAGTAAAAATAAAATATATGTATTAAAAACTGACACAGTTTGAAGATATTCATTTGCATTGCAACTCTCCAGATCAAAAATTGTGCCGCAGACTGCCGGACACATCCGTGACGAAGCTAACGCTGAGACGACTTCTCCGACGCCGTCCTTCTTTGCTCCAGAACATGACGAAGGCGCGGAACTCGGGAAACGTCGAGATGACGACAAGCGAGTTGATGGTCGAATGCGTCGTCATCACGAGTATCATGTAGAATGTGAAAACTGAAAAGAGGTACAGAAGTCCCCATAGCCTTTGTGACCGAGTACTTTGAGCTCCGCTGAATGGGAAGATCACGGTCATTACGATGAACATGGCGGGCAGGATGCCGATCGGAGTGGTCAGGAACTGCGCGACGAGACTGACCAGTGCCGCTTTGTGCCTCGCGAGAGTCGTTTTCGAGAGTTTCGAGCGACAGTTTAAGAGGATGTTGTACATTTGGAAAGCGAGGAACGAAACTGTGACAATCGATTGCAAGCATCCTCCGATGATCATGGAGAAGAAGGCGATGATCAAGCCGTTCAGCTCGTAGAGTTCGAATTCGTTCAGGTTTCGAAAGCTTTGCAGGAAAACGGGATACTTCTGTGAGAGTTATTTGAAGCCGCGATGGAGTGAACTCTTCTCACCTCTTCAATGATCTGGAACTGTTTTTCCTTTGGAACTCGGGCGAAATAGAATGAAAACGTGTAGAAGAATGTGTAAATGAAGAATAGGAAAAGGATGGAGTAGTATGCGGAAGTCGAGAGAACGCCCTTGTTTCCGATCCGCGCGATTGCTTGGTGCTTCCTCAAGAAGCACGCGTTGAGAGAGTTGACCTGGAAGCCGACTAAAAGCGACAGGATCGTCATGATGACGTGCGATGACACGTGGAAGAGACTGGACAAAAATCCGGAGCAGTGACCTGCCACGATGGGGAACAGAGGAATCGGCTGCATCACGAAACACATGTGGATGTCCTGCAGAGAGCACGCGAGCTGAAACAAGGCGTGTGATGGGAAGAGAAGAGGCGATACCTGGAAACTGAGCATGTAGTACTTGAATGAATCGATTTTGCCGCTCTGGAACAGAATGAGGTAGAAGACGAACGAGTTTATGAAGACTGCGACGCTCCCCATCAGATAGTAGTGGTGGACGAGAAATTCGGGAACATTGAAGTCGATATCCGAAAGCTGGAGAGCCATTTGAGAGCGGAAAAGCTCAACTGCTTCCGGACGTTAATCAACTCACCGACAGCTGATTTTTCTCGGGGGTAATGCGATAAACGACCGGAGATCAAATTAGTCGGGATCAAAAAAGAGCTCGGCGAGTTCCAATAACTCTTTTTTTATCATATTTTTATTATTATTTTATTTTCTTTGTTCAATTTTCAATGGTAATTTCGTTAGCTTACGCAGATGGCATACGATTGAAAACGGTGAAATTGTACGAATAATCTATCGAAGGGGAATTGTCTCAATATCCTACGGCGAACACAATCATGACTAGTAGTACCGGTCTGTGAGAAAGAAGGGGTCGGAGGGAAGAAGATCTCGTTCAGTTGTCGACGCTCTCGGCTGATCCGAGAGTTATCTTGCGGTCCTCTTCGCAGTAGATGCTGTTGGCCTTCCTCGCCTTCTCCTCCCACTGGAACTGCAGGATGCCGAGTCTGTCCTCGCACTCGTTCCGGATCGCTTCCTTGACGCACGGGGTGATCGTCTTCCACTCGGAACAGGCTTCCTTTGGAGTCTGTGAGAACGTCTTCTTGTGGTGCTTATCGGGCAAAACAAACTCACTCTCTTCTTGTCGTTGTAGATGTCTCCCAAACACGGAATCTCGTCCCTTTTTTCGTAGAGTCGGTGGCCGCACTCGGAGAACTCCTTCGTATAGTAGAAGATGAACCCACAAATACTGATGTCGTTCAGGATGTTTCGAATAGCTCGACACTTGATCTCGCGGGCACAACCCTAAAGAGTGTCACGTGACAATCTCGGTTTGAAACGGAGGACCCACCAGAGTGACGTGGCAGAGTCCGGCGAGAGGTTCGTAGTCCTGGGGCGGTCTCAGAAGGAGCCGCGTGTGGTTGAGACTGGCAGCTGCTGCTCCCAACTCGTCGTCCTTCCTCGCGCATTCCATCGCCTGCGCGGCATGCGTTCTCGTGCAGAAGCCCGGGTCCGGCTTGGTGGCTTGCAATCCGAACATGTAGATGGCGACGATGGATCCGACGATAAGAAGGATGCAGGTGCAGCAGGAAATGTTCAGGATCAGACACAGTTTGCTCGACTTTTTCATTTTTCTGAGAACATGGATGATTGGACAGTTCCGAGTCGAAAACTAATTCTGAGTATAATAGGGAGAGAAGAAGAAGGCGGAGGGAAACTGGCAGCTTGCCATTTCTGATCCGCAAAAGGACAAACTAGGTCGGGAAGTGGCAAGAAATGTGATAATTTGAAGGGGGAAGAGACGTGAGAGAACCGTTTTTTCTACGCAGGAAGAGGTCTCAAGGTCGCTTCTGATTTGGAATTCGATCGGAACTGAATTGGCTTGCTATTTGCGAGATACAAACGGAACGAACAATCAGATCACCGGAATCAGAGAAGGAAGGAAGAAAGTCAAAGACTAGAGAATGGTTTCGACGAGAGTATATATCAGCCAAACGAATCAAATCAGGAAAACGAAGACGGAAAAGGTCGTTTCGGCAGGGAGAAGAAAGTGAAAAAATGATAGGGCCAGCGGAAGGTTGGATGAATTGCTTTTGGAAGAGAGGCCAACAACAGCACGTGATGGACGGAGAAGAGAAGTACTCTCTGTTTCAGTTTGAGACAACGGCACATTCAGAAGAAGCCTGTTACAAACAGATCGGTCCACTACAGGACTGTGTTCAATCAAACCAGCGAGAAAAAAAAACGAAGCGATCGAGGTGGTTTCTGATTTCTTGGTGTCGATCGGATCGAATCAAGTACCGAGAACGCTCTCTTTTATAAACGGGTCGCCTGACTTGGTTCGACCCGAACTGTCCCGGAGACCACGCCCACTTATCTTCAGTGTACCTGTGATAAGAAGGCAATATCAGTTTGTTGTGACAGTTGAGAAGACGTCACGAAGTGGCGGCTGACTGACAGGAATGCGTCAGAAATGACATTAATTTACGCCAATTTGGGAGGAAGAGAGCGAAGATTGGAAACAAAATGGTGAAAGGGCGTGAGCGAACAACGGACAAATGGAGTTCGGATGGACAAAGTGGATGGGCGGAATGCTGAAACGATTTCAGTCAGATGACCACATTGATCAGCTAATTAAACTGGGAACATACGCCACGGTCACACCGAACCAATTCGAGAAGAAGGCGACCAGTTAGCTAGAAGGAGAAGGAGAAGGAGACGTCGCAGAAGCGAGGGAAGAAGGTTTTCTCGGCGGGAAGAGAATTAGTTCAAATGTTGACAAAAACGACGAGGAGGGAACGAAAAGGACCGCCTAACGAGCTAATTCGATCAGATCGATATATAGTGTTTTTGAATTTTCGACGCCCGGGGCAATTCAATTTCGAAATGGAGGCAAACGAGAATCGACGAATAGTGGGGGGCAAGAACGGAAATTCATTGTGAGTGGAGGGCGACCGCAGAAATTACAGACAAACAACAATTTTCAGAATGATGAAGACGGAGGGTCTAGTCGGTGGCGGCATCGATGATTTCATAGTCGACGTCAGAGGTGCTGATCCTCTCGAACCGTGGTTCGCAGTTCATTCCGCGGTAAAAGTCGGCGGCAACCTGAGGAGTCTCTCTTAGAAGAGAAGTTGCGATTTGATAAACTCACTTCTCCGAACCGAAACGCCAATCGGGTGGAATTGCTTTGACTGTCGCACTCGGCGGAAATCGCATCATGCACACATGGCTGGATGTTTCTCCATTGTTGGCAGCGGTTGAATTTGAACTGAAATCAACTGGTCATCCCTCCTGACGTCTTCTTTTCCTCGTGACTCACATTGTGTTTCGCATTGAACAGCGTGCTGAGGCACGAGTAATTGGAGGCTTTCGAGATCAGCTGAAAAGAGAATATTACTTTGCTGGGTAGAATAACTCGTACCGCTTCTGCGCATTCTTCGAACTCTCCGGAGTAGAACTTGAAGAAGTTACACGCTGGAAGCGTGTCTCTGACGTCAGCCACGAAGTCGTGTCCATCTTCACACGTGATCTTTTTGAGGCAGATCTAAACGAACCCGTCCTTTTCCTAATTGAAATGAAACAGTGCGTACCTCGGTTTTGTCGCACAGTTCAATTACTCGACGGTATTTGGACGGAGGACGAAGGAATCTCGTCGTTCTGTTGACTGCCAGAAGGGCGTCTTCCAGTTCACGAGTGTTCTGAAAACAGAAGAAGGCATCCCGTGGAAAACTAGCTATTTCAACTCACAGACGCACATTCTGCGCCGATGAGCAGCTGAGCTCGTGTGCAGAAGTCGGTCTCCGTCACCATCGCTTCCCAGAGTGTGAGGAAGAATCCAATGAACAAGATGCCGGCGAACAGTAGACCGATCCAGCAGATCAGTTGCACTGCACACCCCAGACCCATTTTGATAGAGAAGACAAGAACGGAAGGGAGAGAAAGACTTGGAAACGAAACGATCGTCAAGGTTTTATATAATCCCTCGGGGAGGCGCCGGTCGAATGCATTCGGTCGTTCCCGGTGGCCAAAAAGCCGTCATGATAGGGGTTTTGAACGGGTTCCCATGGCCGCGAGAGGAAATAATTTATTTCAACTTATAAGCTTCCCATCAAAAGAAAACTTGCGTAAAACAATTCTCACACTTTTTACGCCTACGCGCTACAGACGGACGTCCGAAAATAGGCGGCGTTCTGTAAAAAAGAAGGGTCTTGCGAGGAAGGAGAATGACGGATTCACCTTCTCATATATTTCCGTCACGTCTCCACAAATGCTTTTGATCTCTGTTTCGATGCACTTCTGGATACTGTCCCACTGATCGCATTTGTTTACATTTGGCTGAAAACATCGCTGGAATTCGTCCGGAATAACACTTCTAACCTCATGAACATCGTTGAAAAGAGTATTCAAACAGGAAGATCCTTCGTCCTTTTTTGCAATCAGCTGAATTTTTCGAACTATCAAGGGATCACAAGATCAGAAACTCGTTTCTAGTTTGGAGACCCACCTGATCGGCGCAATTCGAAAAGTCTCTGTTGTAGTAGATGTAGAAGTGGCAAGCAGAGAAGGTGTGGAGGACGTCTTCTGAGGCGGTCGAGTCCACTGCATTCACGCACTTCTGAACTTCCGCATCAGAAACAGTCGAGAGAACTCCACTCACAATGGCGTCGTTGCATTTGTCGGAGAGAGCCGTGTACTCGCTGGGACTCCTCCAGAACCGCTGCGTCACATTCAACTGGCTCTCCAGTTTGCCCACGGATTCAATCAGCTGAAATCGGAAATTGACTGCAACCGCCGAGACATTCCAACTGACCGGCACACAGTGCTCCAGCTTACTGTGCTCCGCATTCCGCTCCATGACCAAGTGGACGTACACAACGATGAACGTGATAAGAAGAAGGATTAGAATAACGGTCACCGCGACGCCTACTCCGATCAACACTTTTCTCGTCGTCGACTTCATCACCTGGAAACCGAAATGCGAGGTAACGGAAAAGGGGGTTCAGGCGAAACAGAGATGACATCTAGAAAGCGGGCCGCCGACACGCATGAAGGACAAGTGGGTTTTCGGCGAACAGTCACTGCGTCGTATGACTTGTTGTGTCGGGAAGGAGGAGAACAGCGCCTTCTTTAAAAACCGATGAACCGAAAATCACGGAATTCTGTCACGGATGTTCAATCGATGAAACTACAAATTCAGTGTAAAGCGGAAAGTAATGACCTCCTCAGTTCAGTTGGAATAGAATAAAACAAGGAGACAAAGACACTGCCTTCAATGTGAAAGTTGCCATGTTTTCGAAGGACGACCTTGAAGGAAGAGTGTGTGATGTGTTGTGGTCTGAAATTATCTGACTCATGCTGAAACTGGAAATTCTCGAATTCCAGGAACTTCCGGTTTTTATCTCAATTCGTTCAATGAACCGGTTTCTGGTGGCCAATATGCACTTTTTCATATATTTATGTTAACAACCAAAATATTATAATCTCGTGGGAACTGCACGCTTTCGAAAAACATACATAATAAGTTCCCTTTATAAATAGAAATTATCGTCACATTGTCCGCTTCCTTGCTGTAATGTCCGCGCGAGTTCTTTACAACCTGACGATGGCGAGTGAAGTCGTCGGCCTCGTGCTCGCCGCGCTCCTCAACTGCGTCATTCTCCTTCTTCTCGTTTACCGATCCAGTCCCAGTTTGGGAAGTTACAAGTACTTGATGATGATGTATGCGTTAATCGAACTGACGTATTCCATCATAGGATTCAGTGCCGGAGCAGTAAGTTTTCTTTCCTGCCGTGAGAAATGTTCGTCTTCAGGGGGCGCACAGCACAGATTCTGCCTACATCGTCTTCCGGCCGTACACTGGTCCAAACAGAGCCATCGCGCCCATTTTCCTTTGTGAGAGAGCCCTTCCCCTTCTGAATGCGTCGTCTTGCTTTCAGTGCAGTACTGCGACGCCATCTTCGTGCTCCTTCTCGTTCTGGCGGTCCATTTCATCTATCGTTATCTCGCCGTCAGCAAGTAACATCCGTCTCGCACCACATTTCTTGCTCGTTTCCAGTTCAGAGAAGCTGTCTCTTCTTCAAGGACATCGCATCGTCTTCTGGGTTCTTGGTGCTGTTCTTGTCGGCCTTGTTTGTCCCGTTCTCAAGTACAGCTTCCTCGGAGAGCACGAATCTGCCACGGAGCATTTGAGGTTCTAGCAACAGCTCGGACTCCTAGAAAGTGATCCACAGTTTTGCAGGGAGGAAATGAAAAAAGCCTACAATCTGACGATGGAGAACATTGTGTATAACGGACCCTTCTATCGCGTCAGCTCCTCTCCCGTACCACCATTTCTCGCATCTTTTCAGACTTGTGACAACCCGCAATCCTGCAGAACACCGGTGACAGTTTGGATGACAACCGTCATAATAGTTGGTTCTTTGGTATGTATGTCACTTCAAGAAGCGAACTAATTCAACCACTTCAGATCGGCTGCTTCGTTCTGATGATCACTTTCGGCTTGTTGTGCTACCGGACACTCAAGAACTCAGGAGCGAGTCTCAGTCCGAAGACTCTCCAGATGCAGAAACAGCTTCTGGTGGCTCTTCTAGTTCAGGGCGGCATCCCCGTCGTCTTCATGTACATACCAATTTCCGTTCTCTGGCTGTCACCGACGTTCGGATACGGATTCGGAGCGTACGGCAACATCACGATGATCTGCATCGCCATCTATCCTCCTCTCGACCAACTGGCCACTATGTACATCATAAAAGACTTCAGACAGGCGATCAAAAGTTAGTATTCGTATCCAGAAGTTTTGAAGGTCATGTCAATTTTGCAGAAGTGCTCAGATTCCAGGAAAATGTTGACTGGAGAGCGCACTACCAAGTCAGAACGGCCTGTACAGATCTCTCGATGATCCCATTGCCGTCAATACACGCTTGAAGAACCCTTTTTTTCTTGAAAAATCGCATTTCGGTTTCCAGGTGATGAAGTCGACGACGAGAAAAGTGTTGATCGGAGTAGGCGTCGCGGTGACCTCACGCTGAAGACTTCTTCAGAGGCCTCTGGCCGAAACAGAGACCGCAACAGCGAGACGAAGGAGGTGGAAGAGGAAGAGGAGGACGACCGCTATGAGGAGGACGAGAACGAGCCAGGTCCCAGCGACCGCAAAAAGAGCAAGAAGAAGGAGAAGAAGAAGGAGGAGGAGTGGCAAGCGGATGTTGGAGACGATGAGAAGATGGAGGCGGGGAACCTGAGTTCCATCAGTTTCAATGGTTCGTTGATTTTGCAATTTGTCGGTCGAGATGACGTGCTGCGAGACACCTAGCCCTGGCCCCGGCCCTGGCCTGGCCCTAGCCGTGTACCGATTAAAACGTGCACGAAACAATTAGTACTCTAGTAATAATGCATGCTTTTTTAATGCCTTCAATGGTTGTATTCAGATTATCGAGTAAAAATTTTCATTTTTCTCATGTTTGGGAATTCGATTCCGACACGGACACAGTGGCTGAAAGAAGAGATAACAGAACCGAGTTCAATAAAGCATGTTTTTTTTTCCCGGAAGCATCTGAAAACAAGCTACCGTATGAGATTACAGACAGGAAGTAACAAACGAACTGAATGTCTTTATTCGAGCCATAACAATGGTCAGTAATTGAATGAAATGCAAATCTGGGCGGCGCGAGTTGCTGGAAAACAGACGAGCCATTCCGTCTCAGTCTCGCCTTCTGCAAGTCCGATCTCCGTTGACATGGTCTCCTCTCGAAACCTTCTGGAAATTGCTAATCTCTGCGAGAAGGTCGGGCTGCTCATCGCGCTGTTTTCGAACAGCACCCTTCTGCTTCTACTGTTTTTCAAGTCGAGCAAGAAGTTTGGAGCTTACAAATATCTGATGATCAGCTACACTCTCATCGAAATGCTGTACTCTGTGGTGGCCACTTCTGCCAGCATGGTCTGAAAGCGCGAGGGTGTCACTCGAATCAGAATCTGTTCCAGAAGGCCCACAGCACTTCCTTCTCGTACGTCGTCTTCCGCAACTACAACGGTCCCAACCGAACCGTCGCCCCTATATTTCTCGGTAGGCAATGAGCAGTCAGACCCCTCATTTCTCGTTTTCAGTCCAATTCTGTGCCATGATCGTCTCCCTACTCCTCGTTCTTTCCGTTCATTTCATCTACAGATACATAGCCATATCTCGGTAAAACCACCGCAGCAGTTGCATTGAATCATCCTCGGTTTCAGAACCCATTTGTTGCATCTCTTCCAAGGATTCAACATCCTCGTCTGGATCTTTTGTGCCTTGGGACTGGGCATCTTCTCGGCGTCTATGAAATACTTCTTTCTGGGAGAGAATGAGTACTCTACAGAGCTTCTCCGTCAAGAGTTCATGGACCACTACGGGCTGACGATGGAAGAAGTCGTCTACAACGGACCGACTTATCACGTAGGAATCGTTTCTTTTCTTCCTTCCCGCCATACCAATTTCCAGTTCTGCAACAGCTTCCGGGAACAATGCTCGACGCCTCCTACAGCCATTCTGACTATTTTCCTGATCCTTGGCAGCCTGGTTTCCGACTGTCTGAGTCACGCCTTCTAACCTAATTCCTTCAGATTTCCTGCTTCTGTCTGATGACTGTTTTCGGCTACAAGTGCTACACAGCCCTGACCAGTCAAAACACCGTCATGAGTGCCAAGACGGCCTACCTCCACAACCAGCTCCTGGTGGCTCTTCTCATCCAGGTTCTATCGCAGTCTGGTCAAAGGGAACTGTTCGGAGTTGCAGAGTGTCATCCCGATATTCTTCATGTACGTCCCCCTCGTTCTCCTCTTCACTCTTCCCGTCTTCGGCATCGGAGTCGGCGCCTACGCGAACATCACAATGGCCAGTCTCGCCATCTACCCTCCACTCGACCAGCTAGCCATCATTTATGTCATCCGCGATTTCAGAGAGGCCATTTTCAGTAATCCCTTTCCAAATTAACTCATCAAAAGTGTTCCGTTCAGGAGGATTCGGATGCGGAAAAGCAATGCGAGTCCGTATTTCTTCGATCAGCGCCACTTCCTCATAATTCCAGATCACACTTTTTCCCCGACATAATAAACATGTTTTCTGACATCAAAAAACCCTTGAGACAGTGTTTCCAATTAACATTACCCACGCAAAATCGTACAACTGGTCCCTTCGGAACCGGCTCAAAACTAGAATAAAACAGGAACATTACAGGTCAGAAGCTCAGTCGAACAGCAGAAATGAGTGCTAAATGGCTCCTGAACCTGTCGTTTCGGGCTGAGAAAGTGGGTCTTGTGCTCGCTTCCGCGTCCAACTCTCTCCTACTCTTCATGCTCATTTTCAAAGCGAACACCTCGTACGGCGCCTACAAGCACCTCATGATTTGCTACACAATCATCGAGATGATTTACTCGTTCCTCAGTTTTCTGACGGGAATGGCTGCTCACAGCACGGAATCCGCCTACGTCGTCTTCCAGACCTACTCTGGCTACTTGGATCGTTCGATCGCACCTCTGTTTCTCAGTGAGTCCGTCACAGTTCAATTTCCGCATTCCAAACGAAACTGCAGTCGACTTCTGTGGCATCTACTTCGTTCTCCTTCTCATTCTCGTCGTTCACTTCGTTTACCGATACTTCGTTGTGTGCCAGTAAGATGTCAATTTATCTTCCTTCTCTTCTGAAACTCCCTTTCAGCTTCAAACTTCTCCAACTTTTCGAGGGCTTCTATCTCGTCTTCTGGATTGTTATCCCAATCGTATTCGGCTTTTCGAATGCTATCGTGAAGTTTTTCGTTTTTGGGGAAAATGAATACCTGACCGAACAGCTACGGTATGCTAGCAGAAATATGAAATGAACCCGAGTGTTTCTCTTCAGTCCGATCTTTCTAACCAATTACAATCTGACGATGGATCAAGTCATCTACAACGGACCGAACTATTATGTCTGTCCAGGCTTTGGAGAATGCGAGAAACCTGTAATTGTTTGGGTAGCAATGATCTGGATAACTTGCACATTGGTGAGAACACTTCATAACGCCTCACTGACTACAACCTCAGATCACTTGTGCGTTGATCATGTCGTACTGTGGCAGCTGCGCCTACGTGAAACTGAGCCAGCCGAATCCCCATGCGAGCATCCGAACTTCAGAGTTGCAGAAACAGCTGATGACTGCTCTCATCATCCAGGCACTCGATAGTGTTGTTTCTCTCTAGTACACCTACCGTTTCAGTCTCTCATTCCGATGGTCTTCATGTACGTCCCGATCATTCTCCTCTTCACCTCTCCGATGTTCGGCATCTCGTTCGGTCCCTACGTCAACATCACAATGGCCAGTCTTGCCATCTACCCGCCCGTCGATCAGTTTGCCATCATCTACGTCATCAGAGACTTTCGGATGGCCTTCAAAAGTGAACATCATTCAGTTCAATTCAGAGGATTTTACTTATTTTTCCAGACATTTTCTGTCGTGGAAAGGAGTCTATCAGCGCCCAGTCATCAGCAGTATTCGTCTCGAAAGCCAGCTACTGACGGTTCGGCCGATCCAAGTCTCGGATCTCGGATCTCTGATCTTCCTGTAGGGAACTCGAGTCTCATGTACATAACATTGTTTTCGTAATAAAGATACCTTCGAGAATTCGATTCCGGTAAGCAGACAGACTGGTTCAGTAAGTGTACTCAGGTCTCCTGACAAGAGGCCACTATACAGTCCCCGAACAGAGACGAGACATGTTTTCGAGGAAGTTTCTGTCCGGTGCGTCTCTGAGGGATTCCAGGAAAAGAGGAACGAGCGAGCTCTTAGCCACTCTTTCCTGACAACATGAATGCTCCGACTCTTGTGAAACTGTCCCTCTACGTTGAGAAGGCCGGAATGATCATCTCGCTGTTCTCCAATCCAGCCCTCCTCTTCATGATCATCAAAAAGTCAAACTCTAGTTTTGGCGCTTACAAGTTCATAATGATCACTTATTCTCTTTTCGAGATGATGTACTCTGCCGCTGCATTCTTCTCGAAATCAGTGGGTAGCGAACAGAGAAGGATCCAACCCAATGGATTCATTACAGTCATTTCACAGCACGGAACACGGATATGTCCTGTTTCGACCACTGAACGGATGGTCCAAACAACGAGCTCCGCTTTTTCTAGGTGAGGAATGATCAAAAGAGGCAATTTTACAAATTAGTTGAATAGGGATCAAGCTTCAGCGATCCCGAATTGACCCGTCGTCCGGGACACAATTCGGCGTAAACGTTTTCAATTTGTGCTCACACTTCTTATTGATGTAGGGTTTCAGTGTCTTTCTGCTCTTTCTATTTCTCGCTGCTCGCATTTCTGTCAGTCCACTTCCTCTACCGATACTTCGCAGTCTGCAAGTGAGGCTTCTTCAAGAGAGAGTATTCAGAAGCCAATTTCATTTGAAGAGTCACCGCCGTCTGGATGTTCCAAGGCTGGAACCTGGCATTCTGGACACTCGGTTCTTTTCTGCTAGGCGTCGCTGGCGCTGTTCTCAAGTTCCACTATTTTGGGGAAAATGAGTACCACACGGAGCTGTTGAGGTGGGCGTAACGGCTTGGACGAGCGACAATGAGCTCATTCAGGAGTGACTTCATTAAATTTTACGGCTTGAAAATGGAAGACGTCGCTTACAACGGCCCCGTTTATCAGGTTCGACTGTTTTTCGAATCGAGTCGAAACCCGTCGTTCAGATTTGCGACAGCCAAAACTGTCAGTTTCCCGTCGGCACGTGGTTCACGATGGGCGTCATCATCGGCTATATCGTAAGTTGTTCTTGATGTCTTTTGTGGAAGTTTGCCTCGTTCCAGATAACATTCAGTGGCTTCATGATAACTCTGGGAGCTCTGACTTTCACGAAACTCCGCACTTTCCGGGCCGTTCAGAGCGAGAAAATGATGAGAGTGCAGAAACAATTGTGGATAGCACTCCTCATTCAGGTAGCCATTCGGAACTTATCCGAGAGGAGCCTCCTTGCAGACGGTCAACCCCATTGTGTTCATGTATTTGCCGATCCTCGTGATCAGCATCTCTCCGATGCTCGGCGTTTCGCTGGCTTCCTATGCCAACCTCAGCATGGTCGCCTTCGCAATCTACCCACCACTCGACCAACTTTTCATCATCTACATCATCAAGGACTACCGGAACTTTGTCAAGAGTAATCCCAGTCATTCTCACTCCTGTAAATGTATTTCATTCAGGAGGATTTTGGAGCGCTGTGAACCGGATGAGGAAACAGAAACAGAGCTCTTCGACGCAGCTGGAGACCTTCTGAAGTCGTTCCCACTGATCGCTGCAAATTTCTGACGAATTTCTCGTAAATAGTCTTTGTAACTTCAAAAAACACACTTTTTGTGTTCATATTTTCAAAAGAGATTTGTTTTTCATTTCTGCTTCCCATATAAAAAAGAAAGAGAAATCGGACCGCGAACAGTGCCAGGCCTGATTTAAAACAACCCGTCGTTCCGTGGCACAAACTACAATCTTTTGGAGCAATTTACCATTCTAAGACGCAAGTGGCGAGAAATCGGTTCATTCTCGACGATTAACGAGCTGCTTTCTGTCCTTTGCTCCTGATTACATTCAATCGTTTCTCGAATCCAATTTAGTCACTCTAGTTGCAATTCGCTCGAGTATTAGCACCTGCTACACGCGTTTGTCTCAGCTAGTTTCGCATTCTGCCTCTTCACAGGTCGAAAAATGAGCTCGCAAACCCTCCTCGACTTGGCTCTTCACACTTCCGGCTTCGGATTCATTGTCTCGTTCGTCTCCGAGATCCTCCTGCTCCTTCTGATCGTCTACAAGTCGCGACCTAGTTTCGGGTACTACAAGTATCTGATGATCGTCTACAACATCGTCCTCATCTTGTATTCCGTCGCCACGGCGAATGCCAACTTGGTGAGAGCCCTCAACATCCTCGTTTTGAGTTTCCATTTGCAGGCTGCTCACAGCACTGAAACGGCCTATGTTCTGTTTCGGATGTACCACGGGCCGAACAGGACCATCGGACCTCTGTTCATCCGTGAGTTCAACGAGAAGCAGCGATTCTCGTGATTTTCTCTTCTTGTTCCAGTCCAATTCTGCACCATGTATGTGACGATGCTGATCATCCTGTCGGTCCACTTCATCTACCGATACTTTGCCATTTTCTACTGCAAGAAGCTCTGGATCTTCCAGAAGATGTATCTGATGCTCTGGGTGCTCGGATCTTTTCTTCTCGGACTGTTTCTCATCGCACTAAAATACTTTTTTCTCGGCGAATTCGATTACTTCACTGAGCAGTTGAGGTGAGTCAGAAGACGTCGCGGAATTATTGGATCTTTGATTATCAGAGCTGAGTTCAAGACTAATTATAACCTGACGATGGAGGACGTCGTCTATAACGGACCGATATATTACGTGAGAGGGACGTCTTCCCCTCCCCAAAGCAGGAACAGTTTTCAGGTGTGTGACGGCAGCGGAGCATGCACGAAGCCTCTCGGAGTCTGGCTGACGATGGCCGCTTTGTGCTCTTGTTTCGTGGTGTGTCTGGCGATGATGACGTACTTCGGCACGAAATGCTACTATAAACTAGCCAACATCAAGTCTGAGCTGAGCAACCACACGAAGAAGATGCAGAAGCAGTTGTTGTACGCCCTGATCCTCCAGGCGGGCATCCCGATCGTCATCATGTACACGCCGACCGCCCTCCTTCTCGTCTCTCCGATCGTCGGCGTCTCGTTCGGAGCCTACTCGAACATCGCCATTTCTATGGTCGCAGTCTATCCGCCACTTGATCAACTGGCCATTATCTACGTCATCCGGGACTACAGAAATGCAATCAAAAGTGAGAATAGAGAGATGTAGGTGTGAAAACTGATAAGAGTTTCAGTGATCTTCTGTCGAAAAACTGCTCAATCCGAAGTTCCGTCCATGTATTCCAAGGGAAACACCTCGTTGTAACGGATTTATTCGGGAAGAATCAATAAACAGAATCATGGAAATCCGGGTCACTGAACTGAACTTTGAACACATCGAACACGTGTCCGATGGCCATTTTCTCTCGCCTCATCATCGAGAACTTCTGAAACTGGGCGTTGTTAGTCGAACGAGCTCGGAGCTCAAACCTCGAAAGATCTGTTTATGTTGAGGAGCACCGTCAGTCTCCGCGAATACTGTGGTGTTTTCTGATCTTTCGAGTAGTATTCGTGCAGTCCGTCAGCCATCTGGTCTATCAATTTATCCGTGATCTCTGACACTTCGGAGCCAAGCGTCTTTCCTGAATCTCGTTTTTCGCAGAGTTTTTAATCTGTTTGACGCACCTGCTATCTGAAAACAGAGCTGGCTCATCATGAAGGCCAGCTCCATTTCAGTCGGTTGTTGCTCGATCAACGGCTTCAGCAGATCCTCCAGATAGTCCGCTTCCAGGAAGTCCATGAAACTGGAAACTCACGCATATTTTGGAGTTCAGTTCGAAAGAACGCCTACTATTTCATCTGCTGCTTCGAGTAGTTCGTGTACCAGTCGCAGTCCACCTCGAACTCGTCGAGCGAGATGGCCGTCTCGTGCGAGTTGATGAAGATCTTGTCCTCGATCACCTTCTTCCCTCTCATCTCCGCCGTCATCGAAGTTCTCTCGAGCCTTGTCCAGACGAGCCAGCAGCTTTTCAGTATTTTCATTTGCAAGTGGAACTCGATCTGATTAAAGTCTTCCAAGTAGCTGAGCCATCTGGCCACAGTTCCGAAGTCGTGCTCGAAGAACCAGAGAGAAGTATCCCTGCTCAGGCTTGACATTGTCTTAAACTTGAGCTCGTGGGGCGAGAAACAGCTCTGAAATTCTTACGGTGACTTCTGATTTCTGCGCCTTCCTCAGCTGATTCAGGCCGTAAGCAAGACGTTGCAGTCCATTCATAGTTCCCAGTTTCTCATCCAGTTTCGGCGGCTGAATGCATCGAAGTCAGACTTTCAGATGAAAAACGGAGACTTGCCGTCATAAACATGCGCATCGCGTGGTTCAGTAGACTGGACGCATCGATGACGTACTTCACCGGTGCGGCCTTCTCCGGCTCGAATGTAATCAGGAAATGGGGTCTTCCGAGGAACGTCTCCATCGTCTAAATTGTGTTCTTTCGTTCCCATCTGAACTGTTCGACGTACTTGTGGCAGCACTTTCGCCTGTATGAACTTCTTCTTCCGTTGATCTGTGTGGTAGTTTTCGACGGCAGAAACAAGGTCTCGGTCCGCTTGCACTCCTGTGAAATCGTTGCAAATGGGCTCTCTCGACTGCTGAAAGACTCACTCTCGGAGATCATTCCGACCGAAATGCACCGATCGAATCGACATCTCTTGCACAACCATTTCTTTTCCTCGATATCCGGCTCGCAACTGTTCGTTCCGTTCTTACAGTTCGGATTTCTCTTCTTGGCGAGAATAGCCCTTCTTAAATCAAAATTTCTCAGTCGGGGAGCACTGTATGTTTTACACTACCTGAAGAAGGCAGCACATGCTTTGCACGCGTGCACTCCGAAATGAATTCCGTTGCCGGGAAGAGTGCAGACTGCACACGTAGGGAGAGATTCAGCAGAAGACGTCGAGTCGGCAATCATCGCGAATGGGGGAGAGGGAGATGAATCAGGTGGCGAGACTGCCGTCCTCATGCAGATATATCAGCAGATTGGTTTCCATTCCACCTGTCTGATGTAGTCGTGATACGCGCAGAAGAGTCGAGAAGTGTACGGCTGATTGATCACTTGACCTCCGGCCAGTACGTTTTCCGAATACTGGCAATGATTTGATAAAGAAAGTGATCAGTGAACATTGAGCACTCTGAGTCGCCGCCAGGTACACCTGGATTCGTCACTCTGTTACAATGAGCCAAATGGACTCTGAAATTTGTGACTCACTTGTCTCCTATCGCAATCTCCGCACTCTCTCTTTCTCTCCTTTCTCTCGTTCTTTCGCTCTCTCTGCAAATATACGTGTTTCTGCGCCGCACTGCGTGTCTCTCTCTCTCTCTAGCCATTCTCTCGCCTCTTCCGCATTGAAACCGCGTTCACATTACCTGCAATGGATTCCACCCTCCCCACCACTTCTTCTTTCCCCTCGAACTTCGAACTGGCTCTGCCAAACATGGACATGTGTCAAGTATGTGAGAATCAGGCACACGGACACCATTTCGGAGCGTTCACGTGTCGCGCCTGCGCCGCCTTCTTCAGAAGATGTCACTTCTCGAAGGAGCCTGAACCGCAATGCCGTCTCAACTCGAAATGCAAGCCGAACACTGCGAGGAGGTTATCCTTTGAGGAAGATATTTGAAGAAAGAGAATTTTCAGATGGAATTGCAAGAAGTGCCGCCTTGAGAAATGTCTCGCGCAAGGAATGACTACTCAAAGTATCGACTTGTTCTAATCGTACTTCTTGACGATTCTAATTCTTCAGATATTCAATACGATCGAGATGCTTTCAAGTCCTCGGAGACGTTCAGAAATCGCAGAAAGATGTTATTTGTGATGAGAGAACGAGTTCCCGTCGTTAGTTTTCACCCGATGTCGGTCCTGGAAATGCAAGGGTTTTCAGACAGTCGAGAAGATCCTCGGAGAGCCTCATTTGGTGGTGTACCACAAGAAAGAAATGCTCGAGAACGAATACGTCACATTTGTTGATTTGAGTGCTCTCATCAAAAGAGCTTGGGAAAGTCTGCGATCCGTCAGTCTCCAGTTTTCAGAACATCCGTAGAATTAATGTTAAGGTACCCGACTCTTGGCTGAAAATGAAGAAGATGAGTAATCTCGAGCAGCTCGTCTGTGGTCTGAATGACTACCGGAGTTTGCAACGAGAAGTGCTCTACGAGAACTCTCACATCACGATGCACGCCACTTTCAAGAGCTGGGAAGATCACGTGTGCACGGTGGCGAAGTGGCTGAACTATTCCGAAGAGATCAGAAACATGCCCATCGACAAGAAGATGAAACTGCTTCAATGCACATGGAGCATCTGGAACAAGTTGGAACGGGTGGCGATGACTGCACAGATGAGGGTGAACAGAAGATGCGGCAAGAAGGTGTGCTCCGAGACGTGCCAGCTAGGCAACATATTCCGAATTGCAGCAGTTCGTCGCCTCGCACGAGACCCTCATCGACTACGATCTCATGACGGCTGACATCAGCTGGTGGACCAAGTACAAGTTCGAAGAGCTTCGATAGTATGTTCACACTCCGCAGTTTGCAATATTCTCTTGTCGTATTACAGCCTTTTCGCCCCGGAAAACGTGTTGTACGACAAACTGGTGTGGGAGATGATCGAAGTGCAGCCGGATGCCGTCGAACTGACCTACTTGCTGTGTAACCTGTGTTTCGGTTTGGCAGGTTAGTCCCTTGAATTCGAGTCCCTCTTCTTATTTGGAGGATGGCAGGAAGACATCTTCAAGGAGAAATGGAAGTGGTCACGGACAGACTCCAGGATATTCTGGCAGACGACCTGCATCAGTACTACGTGAAGCAGAACAAGAACAGCTACACTCTTCGGCTGAAGCAGTTGATGAAAATCAACGAGCAGTTCATCAGAATGAGAAATATGGACAAGGAACGGCTCACCGTGTGCTGGAGTCTCAACGTCTTCCGTTCTCACTTCTCCAACTACGACTTCTTCCAAATGTGACCGTTTCCGTAAGTTCTCGAAAACGCATAAGTTTCAAGAACCTTTGTTCCAGGTGAACAAAACCGAAATTATCCGTTGGCAGACTGTGCAGAGACGCTCAACTCGCCATTGAACCCTTATCAATCTACAGCAATTATCAGGTGACACTTGATAAGAACGCCCCGAACTCTTCAATTTCAGAGCCTCGTGCATCGATAGTGTGAGGGAATCTGAGGTTCCCTCGGACAAAAACCCGTTAAGTCTCGGGAAACCCTCGACTTCCCCTACTTATTACTCGTTTGCAGGCCGGAACGAGCGTGGTCGCCGCCGCTTCTCCCCGCCAGCCGATGCAAGTGCGCTCCACGGACACCCACACCGCGAAGCTCCCGCCTCCCGGATTTAAATGATTATCTTTTGTTCTCTCGGCGCCCTTTCGGCGCCAAATAGTGTTTTCCCCCGCCAATCCCTTTCCCGCCATTTCTCACCCTTTATAAGGCCCGTTGCCTCCGGCAACGAGGCAGTTTTCCGTTTCGTTTACTCACCTTCCCCGTCTCCCCGGCTTCCACCCCGCTTCTCTTGTCATTTTGCCTTTTTGGCTTTTGGTTTAGATGAATGTTTTACTAAAAACCCTGCGTACGTTCACTATAGAAAGGATTCCAGTGAAAGGATGTCCACTTCTCGCACTCCAACCGTTTCGCTTTCACCCGCTGACCTAGCTTTCATTCCGAATTCTGGTCTCCTCGAAACGCTGTCATTATTCACGTCGTTTCCAAGAGGCCCGAGACGCAGGAGAGAAGACGAAACATAGGCAAACACGGCCAAACTGAGCCCTTGCTCGCCGCCGCTTTTTCGATGTTTGCTCTCAATTTACTCTCTGCCTCTATGCAGTCTTCCCTATCAGCCATGTCCTCCGAATGCAATAAATCTTTCATCCGAATTGTTCATTATCTCATCCACTAAGTGATCTCTGCTGCCGTTTTGTCCTCTACTAATATCTGTTAGACGAAGAACGTCTTCTCGTTTGCAAAACGTCTTCCGCAAACAGCAACGAAACAGATTTTAGTCGCATTCGAAATGAGTTTCGACACTCCGTCGTCTTCTGAATCCTCCGTCGCGAGCATCACAACGAGCACTCCGAAGTGCGAAGTCTGCTTTCTGAAGGGACATGGCAACCACTTCGGAGTCGTCACCTGCAGAGCTTGTGCCGCTTTCTTTCGGTGAGCATCGTTTTTTGTGAAACGGAATCCTGGTTTCCAGACGGATGACAGTGGGAACTGGAAAACGCCAGAAGTGTCACTATCAAGGCAAATGCGTTTCCCGAAACGGAAGGTGAGTCCCCGCACGTCTCCTGCTTCTGAATTCCTCGAACGCAGATGGTTCTGCAAGAAATGCCGTCTGGACAAGTGTCACGCCCTCGGAATGACGCCTGAAAGTGAGTAGATTGTAGTCCGATCGGGGTAAGCCATCAATTTGAGACATCCAACACAACCGAGACCTGTTCCAATGCTCTCAGATGTTTTTGGAGAAACGGAAGAAGCAGGGAATGCTCGATGGCACCATTCCTACGGTAATCATCGTTCTCACTGATGGAGGTATCAGAAAACACGTTCAGTCACTCGAGAAGTTCGTCGGAGCTCCCCAAGCGGTCATCCATCTTCGGAGGGAAACGCGTGCGAAGAGAACGGTGACCTATGTGGACGTCAGCCTCCTCGTCAGTAAAGCTGAATGGGTCTTGAAAACAGTGAGATTGTCCGACAGATCGACCGTCTATTTCTGTCTTCAGAGACCTGAGTTCGATGCTTCTGTCTCCAAAATGACGACTCTCGAAAAGCTCACTTTCGGTTTGAAAGAAGTCCGGAAAAACCAGAGAAGTCATCCGACAGTGAGCGCAATCCACACTCTTCTCAATCGAGTAAGTGTGTTTGCAGGAGATCCGGTGCATCGGAAAGGAAGAGACCTTCAAATTGTGGGAGTCTCATCTGCTGACCACTGCCAACTGGATGATGTATTTCGACGAGTTCCGTGAGCTGCCCTTCCACCAGAAGTTCGCGATGCTCAAGTGCATGTGGCACGTGTGGGGAAGACTGGAACGCCTTGCAATGACTGCCGAGATGAGGGTGAACAGACTTTGTGGCAAGAGAGTGAGCACTCCCTGCTAGAGCGCTGGCCAGAATTCGTTACTTCCAGCAATTCGTGGTAGCTCATGATGCTCTCATAGACTATGACCTTCTGGACTTGGACTTGGAATGGAGCTCCAGTTACAGTGCGAAGGAGCTCAAATGCTTTATCGACCCTGAGACTTACTACGGAGAACCACTGACTGCAGCGCTAATTGAATTGAACCCAAATGATGTCGAACTCGTCTTCTTGCTGTGCGCTCTCTGTTTGCGGCTCACAGGTACTACTGCTGATTCCCGTCAGTCCAGTCATGAAGACCACTTTAAGGGAAGCAGTTGAGCGGACAGATAGAAGCTATCACAGACAGACTGCAGGATGTCCTCTCGAACGGAATGCACGACTACTACACGGAGAAAGAAGGGCTCCCGCGGTACGCACACCGTCTCACGAAGCTGCTCTCGATAAGTAACGAGTGGCAGGGGCTCATGAACAGAAGGCGCGAGAAGTTCATACTCGCCTTCATTCTCGACGCGTTCCCCATCTCTTTGTCCCACCCTGAACTCTTTCAGTACTCTATCTAACCTGTCCTTTCCGGTCTGTACTTTCGCACACGGCCCTGTCAGCCGATTGTCATGTTCTCTCTCTCTCTCTCTCTCTCTCTCTCTCTCTCTCTCTCTCTCTCTCTCTCTCTCTCTCTCTCTCTCTCTCTCTCTCTCTCTCTCTCTCTCTCCGATTCACGTGTGGTTAACGCGGAATGATTCATTCAACGCAAACAAAGTTTTGACGACCCTCGTACATAAAGCCGATCGATTTTCTCGTGTTTTCTCCGTCTGCGACACATCTCTCTGTATATCAGAATCCCCGTGAATAAAGTTGTACATTTTGAGTGTGCACGCATACAAACTATGCGAACCGTGTCCATGGTGACACGCGCAAACTGACATAGAAACGCAGAGAAGCTCAGCCAGCCGCTTTGTTCGGCAGCCACTCCCGTCCCGTTCTTCCATTCCGCTTTCTCTCAGATGGACGCCGACCTCCATCCCGGAACGTCTTCTGGTTCTTCTTCTGAAGTTGGCACGCCGTCGAACCAACATATGAGGTGCCAAGTTTGCTTCCAAAAGTCGCACGGAAACCACTTTGGAGTGGCTTGCTGCCGAGCTTGCGCCGCCTTTTTCAGGTAGATTCCCGCTTTAATCGTTGTGGTATCAGTCAGTTTTCAGAAGAGTTTTCGTCACTCACAAACAACACTTCAAGTGCCGCGATGGAACAGAGACTTGCACTCCGGACGTCTACGGCAGGTTGGTTCATTCGGATTCGAGTTTCATTTCGGACTGCTTCCAGATGGAACTGCAAACGATGCCGGACAGACAGATGCTTCGCGCTGGGCATGAAACCGGATAGTAAGCCTTTTCGAAACGGTTTCTGCCGCAAACGGGGTTTCAGACATTCAGCTCAACAGAGATCTCTTCGTTTCCTCTGAAAACTTTTTGAACCAAAAGAAGCTGAAAAGAAAGGCTTCGTTTCACATTTCCTCGAATGAATTTCTCGAAAAGCCGTTCATTACTTTCTTCGATTTGACGCCGTTAGTGGCTTCGATAGAGAGAATCCTCACGCAGGTAATGACATTTCTGTGGCACCAGACGAGCTAATCAAACACGTTAGGCTCCGGAATTCGGGAAGGAGGAAGAGAAATTGAATTCGCTGGAGAAGCTCGCATATGGATTACGCAAGATTCGAACATCTAAAGATTGGACGAACACACCGGTACTCACAAAAGAAACGGAAAATCACTCTAGAAGCCGTTCTTCAGAAGCTCGAAGTTATCGGAAAAGACGAGTCCTACAGTCACTGGAAACTTCAGATGGAACGAGCCAGCACGTGGCTCATGCACTTTGACGAGTTCCGGAGCCTTGAATTCAAGGATAAAGTGAGGAGGCGCAGAAGACGTTGAAGAGACCCTTTCTCGTTTCCAGTTAATCATCACCAAGTGCATGTGGCTTCTGTTCGCCAGACTGGAAGGGTGCTCAACGACGGCAGAGCTGCGAAGAGGCAACGTTTGCGGCAAAAACGTGAGATCACGTCTTCTGACGAGGCTCGATTCAGAATTACTGCAGGAATGTGTCTTCGGAACGGATGCAATCGTCAACATCGACACTGTTCAGTGGAATTTCGACTGGCTGACACACTTTTCATCTGACCAAATGAGAACGTGAGAGGAGTCCGTTTCTGTGATAATCATCCGTGACATGCAGGTTTCTCGGAAGTCGTCAGGCGATGATGTTGGAGAATCTGACGGATTCCATGATGGACGTGCAGCCGACAGACGAGGAACTGTGCTACATCCTGTGCGACCTCTGCTTCTACTACCTCGGCAACAAGTTCGGAGGCAGGATGCAAGAGATCACAGAGCGTCTTCAGGAGCTCCTCGCCGACCAGATGCACGAGTACTACTCGGAAAAGGACAAGAGCTCCCGGTACTTGTACCGGCTCAGCAAGCTGCTCAAAATAAGTCAGAAGTACAGGGTAACGGCGTATCCACCGAGTTTGGGTCTACCCGGATTCGTTTCAGCTAATGATGGAAGAAAAGAAAAAGTGCATCGTTCTGGGAACTGTTTTCAACGCTTTCCGAGTAAAATGGTCTCACAACGACATGTTCCAATACGGAAATCTCATCTGAATAATTGTGTCGCTCTGTTAATGAACTTGTACATGTTTCACTTTGCTATTCCGAAGCACTCGAGACGTATGAGAGTCACAGAATGACGTCGTTCTTTCCCGAATCGAATCAAATCAAATCAAAACAACCTGCGTCTTGCCGTACACTTCCGTTGTGAAGTGAGTCTCCCCCGAGATGTACTTTCAAAAGCTTGCCCACCTGTCTCACTCTCTGATTCTCTCCGTATTGTGTCATGATTCACCGCCACCGCAAACAATTTCCGAAGCGTCTCGTACTAGAATCGATTTTTGTACGTCGCTGCGAGATTCGAGCGACGGTAATCCTTCCGCACTCTCTTCGGAACCCGTACTTTCTCGGTTCCACTTTGGAATGCATCGCTATTTTCGGCTACCAGTCGGTTGCCTTGTGTGACTAATCCGCTCGCAGTTTCCATAGAAATGCGTCCGCGTGGTCCAATTCTCATGGCAACCGAAAGACCAAACGATCACATGTGATTTCCCTTCAGTCGCCGGCTCGCAAACATTGTTTGACTAGGCCTTCTGTCATTTGTTTGCAGATGCTCTTCTCTCCGTCCGGCTCTTCGTCGTCGTCTTCTGAAGTCAGCAGTCCGAAGATCGGAATGGACAAGTGCCTGATATGTAGTCAGCCGGCGCACGGAAAACACTTCGGAGTGGATAGTTGCCGAGCATGTGCCGCCTTTTTCAGGTGAGATTTTGGTCGTTTTGTATCTGGACATTTCGCAATTGTTGCGTGTTTGCAGACGAGTGTTTGTCACTCACAAACAGCAGTTCAAATGCAGAGAAGGGGACAACAATTGCACACCTGACACGTACGGGAGGTTAGAACAGTGCGTTACTTTGGTTCCTCGACGGTTCCTTCTTCAGATGGCAGTGCAAACGGTGCAGGACGGACCGATGTTTTGCACTGGGGATGAAGCCAGACAGTGAAGATCTCTTTCTGGAAGATCCGAGGGTAAACTTGTCGGTTTCAGACATCCAGCGGGACAGAGACCTGTTTATTTGCTCGGAAAAGTTTCAGTTCGCGAGAAAACGAAGGGCTCAGGATCAGATTCCTTCGGTTAGCGAAGAGAGATGAAATGACTCCATTGGAACCTTTTCAGTCCGTCGAACGGCTTGTCGGAGTTCAGATCGTGAAGTCGTACGAAGTTGGAGCCAACAAGGAGTACATCACTTTTTTCGACCTGTCGCCCATCATCAGTGACGCCGAATACATCCTCAAAAAGGTATTATTGAATCTCTCGCACTGGTAAATGAAGGTTTAGATACCGAAAGTGGAGAGCTCTGTGAAGAAACTAAGCTCACTGGAACAGCTAGCATTCGGCTTGCGAGAAGTGAGAAAATCGCAGATATGTGACGGACTGCCCGAGATGAAGAGGATCGGCAAGAAGGAGACGTGGAACCAGTGGGTGGAGGCGATGCGAAGAGCCGGCAAGTGGATAATGCACTTCGAAGAGTTCAGAGAGTTGGAACAGGAGGAGAAAGTGAGTTGACGTCTTCTGAGACATCCGCTTCACGTTGGTCACAGAAGACGATCTTGACGAGCATGTGGCATCTGTTCTCCCGTTTGGAGAGAATCGCCATGACCGCCGAACTGAGGAGACGGAAGCTTTGCGACGAGCAAGTGGGAAAGAACAACGAATTCTTGACATCAGAACCGAGTTTCAGGACTTTGTATTCGCAACTGACCGACGAATAAACTACGAGAATCTACAAATAGACTCAGAGTGGTTCACCGACGAACCGGAAGACAAGATCAGATAGTTGGTGGAGTTGCTCCGTTCCGTTCTTTGAGCCAACCATTTTCAGTTTCATCGGACCGCTTCCGGTGTGGTTTTGCGAGACGCTGATCGCCTCTTTCATGGAACTGCAACCGAACGACGTGGAACTCTCGTTCATGCTCTGCAATTTGTGCTTCCTTCTCACGGGCAACAAACTGGGAGGCAGGATACAAGAGACTACGGAACGACTCCAGGAGATTCTGGCGAACGACTTGCACAAGTACTATCTGGAGAGGGACCGCCACTCGCGATACTCGCACCGGCTCTCCAAGATGCTCAGTCTCAACAGAGAGTTCCAGTCCGGAATGGCTCAGAGGAAGCAGAGAATGTTCTTGGCGGACACGTTGAACGTCTTCAGAGTCAAACTCTCGCACCCAGAAATGTTCCAGTTTTCCTGCTAAACACATAGTTTTGAATAAAGTTTTTGTATGAATAAATGTTTTCCTAGAAAAAATATAGTGGTAGTAATAACACCCGCCTACTTCCAATTTTCGCTATTTAAGCCAGGAATTCCTCGTTTTTTTCTGGCTCTTCCAGTGATAATGTTTTCCATTCGTTATCAAGTTTCAGTTTCTTCTTCGTGCACAGTTTCTAGCACTCTAATGACGATCTTTTTGTGACTTCTTCCCTCTCCCATTCGCCGTATTTCCAGTCTTCCAGACGCTCGATGGAATGTGTTCCGTACTTTCGGAAGTGCCAAGTCTGCTGGCAGCCTTCTCACGGAAACCATTTCGGAGCCGAAACATGCAGAGCCTGCGCCGCTTTTTTCAGGAGATACCATGTTCCGAAAGAGCTGAAAAGACAGACGAGAGACCTGAAGTGCCGGAAGACGGACAACAGGTGTGAGCCCACTGCAGACGGAAAGTGGTACTGCAAAAAGTGCCGAATGGAGAGGTGTCTCGCCCTGGGAATGACGCCCGCGAGTGAGTGCAGTCGAAGACGTTCCGGTGAACGAGAGCAGATTTCAGACATTCAGTTCAACAGAGACCGGTCCTCTTCCACATTCCAGCTGAAGATGAAAGTACTCAGCGAACACATCCCCACGGTTAGTTCCCCGGGTTTTCCGACTGAAACAGAAACATTTCAGACGATGGAACGAACCACAGGAAAACCACATGTCGTTATCTGGCTCACCAGAGAAAGGGATCACAACAAAGACGTCGTCTTCTTCGACTTCACGCATGTGGTTGAGAACGTCTCTTTCATTCTGCAGACAGTGAGCTTCCTTGCGGTTCTTCGTATTTTTTTGTCGAAATTCAGACTCCAGATCTCGACGAGAGCATGAATTCTCTTGAAAAACTGACTTTTGGTTTGCAAGAGGTGCGGAAAACACAGAAAACGAATGAAATATCGGAGATGAAAGTGGTGGGAAAATCGGAGACGGCTTCGCTTTGGGAGAGCGAGATCACGAATGCGGCCAGGTGGCTCACGTATTCCGACGAGTTTAGAGCCCTGAGACACGAAGAGAAAGTGAGGATGCTCGCGGAGCACACTGATAAACCCGTGTTTTTGTAGTTTTCGGTGTTAAAGTGCATGTGGCATGTGTTCACGAGACTCGAGAGAGTGGCCATGACGGCGCAGTTGAGGATGCGAAGACAGTGCGGAAGGAGACAGTTCGCGGTTTCGCACGACGAGTTCATCGATTTCGACTCGTGTGTGCCCGACGTGGAGTGGTTTACCGATCTTGCCGTGGAGGAGCTCGAGTTGTGAGTGACGGAACTGAATAGAAAATGAGGGCTTCCAGTTTCCTCGGACCGATTTCTCGCTGGTTTTACGACGGCCTCGTGGACGACATCATCGAATTGCAGCCATCGGACACCGAAATCACTTACCTGCTCTCCAGTTTATGTTTCGAGTTGACAGGTTCATTCCAGTTCTTGACATACAACTGCAGTCGAATACTACAGGAAAGAAGTTCGGCGGAACAATTCAAGAGTACACGGATCGGATGCAGGAAGTCCTGGCGGACGATTTGCATAGATATTACGGGAAGGAGGGCCGCCAGAGGATGTACTCGCACCGACTGATCAAGCTTCTCGGAGTGATAAAGAACTATCGGGTGAGAAGCGTATCGAGAAGTTCATGATCTTCCTGTTCAGAGTCACATGCTCAAGGGTCACGATATCGTCGTCGTAGCGACCGTGCTGAACGCATTCAGAATAGGCTTTTCGCATCCGGAACTTTTTCTCAACTCGACATAAGTTTAATTAATTTATGTTACCCGTTCTTCTCAGAGAGACAAAACAAATACGAAAGAAAGTGAAACAATTAAAACAAAGTGGAGTCAAACGGGGGCAAGATGATAAAATAGCAATGTGTGAAACGGGATGAGAAGGAAAAAGGGATCTAGAACTCGAATTCCTGGCCGGAGTGGCAGTAGATTGCTCGGATTCTGTCCTTCGCCGGTTGAAAGTTTGCCTGAAGTGAAAGTGTGGAATAGTAGAAATTGAGGGCTCTCTGGTAGTCTCCGATCGAAGCGTAGATGTTGGCGATAGTAAAATGAATGGCCACGAGCCGAGGAGAGTAGCTTAGAGCAGCACCCGC
This sequence comes from Caenorhabditis afra, assembly GCA_963570955.1. Taxonomy (NCBI): domain Eukaryota; kingdom Metazoa; phylum Nematoda; class Chromadorea; order Rhabditida; family Rhabditidae; genus Caenorhabditis; species Caenorhabditis afra. The sequence goes on along the minus strand of OY751536.1, from coordinate 6,423,922 downwards.
AGAGATGAGAGCCGAGTTGAGAAGACCCGCTTGATGGCAGATGTTAGCCAGAGAGACGAGAGCAACATCGCGCATGTTTGCAGGTGCCGTGTGAAGGGCGCACCGAAGGCATCCCATTGCGTTTTCCGAGTTACCCGTGACTCTCCAGTACAGAGAGGACAGGACACAGAGCAGCCAGTTGACCTGTCCGTCTTCTGAAAAAAAACGTTTTCTCCAGCTTAATTCTTGCATTCTGAGACTTACGAGCATTACTGTGAAGCATGGCCGTATGCAGCCGAGCTGCCACGTGTTCGATCGTGTCTCTTTCGTTTCCCAGAGATTTCAGTGCCTCGGCTAGAGCCTGTTCCGGCTGATAGAAGAGGAACTGATCACTGAGAGCGAAGGCGGGAATGTGATCGAGACCCAGAATCGGGGAGTTATTGTACTTGTCCATGCTGGGACACAACGGCTGTAGTGAGGCCATCGCAGGCATCGGCCCTCGTAAATCCACGTATTTCTCAATATCTTCTCCTTTCGCAGTCAGAGAAACCCACGTTGATGGCGCGTTCTCGAAATGCGCTTCGAGGGATGCGACTCCATTGCAAGACATCGTGGCGACACGAGGTGGAGGGAAAATGGCGATTCCCCGCCGGATCTGGTGGACCGACGGCCTCGGGAGATGGTCGGGGAGCTTAGAATCGTATTGCTTCATTAGGGACTTCTCTCGAATCCATAGGAACGAAAGAGGCTTTTCAGGGATGACAGCCAGGTCCGACTGCCACTGTTCACTCCACTCGTTCATCTCCTCTTTCTCCATCGCCGGCATCTCGTACTTCATTTCATTTGTCGCTCCTTCCCACCATTCAGCAGGTCTGTCCGCAAAAAACTCCGTCCATCCTCCGTAATCGAGAGGAAGTTCGCTCGTGTCGACAGTTTGAATGTTATCAAAGTGTGTTCCCAGATTTCCGACGCCATTCCGAGGAGCAATCGATTTCCAGATTTGAAGGAAAGGAGAGATGATACTCGCGAAGTCGGTCGTCTTTCTGCTGACTCCGTCGTAGAAACCGTTGCACCGATGATAGGTGAGTTGAGGAGGGCCGTCCGGCGGCGGATTGTTTTCGATGACATAGCACGTCTCTTCGTACTCTTTACGCGGTCGAATGCATACAGCATTTTGTATGGCCTGCGAGCAGCATACGGTAGGGAACTGTGAAGAGATGGCCGCTCTCGTGGACTTTCCGCTGCACGCGATCTTTAGGAGATCCTCGCCGATGATCGTGTTTGTTGGATCCTTGTCCATCGCGTCTTTCAGGTGTTGAATCGCTTTGTCGACGTCGTGCAGCAACAGCTTCATTCTTCCCTGCACGTAATGAAAGAGGGGTTCTTTGTAACCGAGCAGATTGAGCTGTTGGATCAGGAAGCCGTGCGCGTCATTGACCATTCTAGTGGTCTTCAGCATCACTTGTGTCAGTTGCACGATCGAAATGAACGACTCTTCGGGGTTGTCTAGAAAAGCGCCGAGGAGACACTTGGCAGCCTGGTGCGAATTTCCTTGGACTCTCCAATAGAGACCAGCGAGGTTCATCGAGACCCACTTAGGACCGATGTTGTGTTTCAGCAGTAGCTGAATCCGACCGCCCATTTCGTGATCTTCAATGACTCTGTCTGCCAGCCGAACTAACGTTGTCTTTAGCGTTTTTTCGGCAAATTTGTCTGAGCGCCGATCCAGTCTCGGATTGAGAAGACGTTCAATGGCTTCGAACTGAAACGAGAATAAAATTCGTTCGGAAAATTTGGAAGCACTCACTCCTGTGAATACTCGCAGATCCTCTTTTTTTACGAAATCGCATCTCGGCTCGAACCACGGCAACGGAAGGTTCTCGCCTGGAGAGAGACCGAGATGAGTAGTCAATAGCTCCGAGATTCTGAAAGAGTGGCTGTTTGTGCTGAAAGGGCGACTGGAAAGCTCACATCCATCCTCGGTTTTCAGGAGATATAAACACTTGCGGGAATGTGTTGATTCTGAAGGGGTTCGAAGAAGAGACGACCGCTTGGCAGTCGAGAGAGTTTGGCCAGTCCGCACGTCTCCAGTATCGGTCTACGTTTTCGTCCATTCTGGAAAAGAGAACATTGAAGAGGAAGAGGATCCTTCTAAAGACTGACACTTTGTTTGTGAATCGTGGCTCGATCATTCGGAAGTATCCATCTGTCTGACAATTTTTAGAGATGTCGACGATTGTCTTATCGAAAGCGCGGTTCCGAGGAAACACTTCTGTTACTTTCCACGACGTTTCATTGACGGCCGGCCTGTTCCGAGTCGTCTTCTGCCGCAACGGAGCCATCGCCTCTTCGTATTCTTCGTTCGTTTTGGTCAGTGTGCACGAGATGGAAGGGACGATATTCGAAGGATGGTTAGTGTTGGGGTACCGGTTTATTTGCGTTTTCACGCATCTTCTGACTGTAATTTAAAAAATGTATCAATTTAAATTAGAGGGAATACTCACATGGATGCGGCCCGTATCTGATCTGATCGTAGAAAAGTCGCTGATTTTGTCGGATGTCTGACGATGGAATCAAAGCAACCACCTTAGAGTTCATGTTCATTCGCTTGTTGTATGACTTCTGGAAGTTGTTCTTCTCAATGACGAGCTCCTCCAAGTTTTCCTTTTGCACTTCCAGTGCCTCGTAAAGTCGCATGTGGCACGAGAGGACGTACGCCTTGGATTCTCCGAGGTCAAAGAACTGATCGAGAAGGCCTCCGTCAGGCTGCTTCTGGTCTTTCTTCGCTTCCTATAACTTGTAGAAATGGTGAATAGACGCGTTTCTCACTTTGAACGAACCTTGAAGAAGTGGGCAGCTCTTGCGTAGTTTTCGAAAGTTTTGCTGAAAATGCCACTTCGTTCCTTTTGCGTCAGCTTCAAATGAATCGTTGGCTTCTGATCTTCTGCTTCAGGCGACGCCTCCGGACCCGTCATTACCGACGAATCGGCAGTCGCCGCGTACATCATTCCTAGGAAGCACGGCAATAAATGCGTCGTCGTCAACTGCTTCAGAATAATATATGCTTCGACAGAATATCCCGCCCTGTTGAGAAGTGTCGCTATCGAAAGGCGCACGGTCTGTTCCGCATGCGCAGGATGGAAGACGTCCACCTGCGGTGACCACATCTCGTCGTTTCTGGAATCGAAATCAGAATTCCCCGACTTGTTCGACCGGTTGAAACATACACGAAGCGAATTCCAGTGGCGTAGCACGTCAGTGCCTCTGAAATCTTTCCCTGGGCTCTCCAGTATGCAGCAGCTGCCATGTGCAAGTAGGTATTTCGCGACACTCTCTGAAACAGACGTCTTCCAAGATGTTCTAGTGAGGTTCGTACCTTATCACTGTGCTTTAGCATGCTCGAGAGCATCTTTCCGTACCGGACCATTCCGTCGGAGCCACGTGTGAACTTAATGAATCCCGGGAAGTACATGTCGAGTACTTTCAGGTACATCTCGTCTGCGGCACCCACTTTGTCGCTCACACTCTCTCCGAGGTCCTGAACCCATAGAAATCAGCGTTTTTTTCTCGCATTGGAGCATACCACGTTGTTCTGTCCTTTCATTTTAACTGCCTCGAACCAGTAGTTGCACCGAGGCGGTCTCGCTTCGTTGTCCGGCGGTGAGCCGAAGAACTCTTTGAGGAACGCGGTGTACTGCTGGTACGATTCGTGGAACTCGGGGCATAGCTCGGCAGAGAAGGATGTGTGGAAGCTCTCCGGCTCCAGCTTGATCCCACGAGACTTGACACATGCCTCCTCTTTTTCCCGGAAGTTGTCCTCGAACTTTGGATTGTCAAAACTTTCGTGCTTCGAGATCTTCTGCAGCATGCCTTGCATCTCGCCCACGTGCATCCCAATCACCTTCACGTTTTCTACCTGCCGCATGAAATCAGTCAGTGATCCCGTCATCCGCAGCTGGTACGGAGTGTCTGTCTGTAAACTTATTTTGTTTAAAACCTTTTTTTAAGATTTATCTTACCACCGCCTCGATCTTTTTCCCATCGTCGCTGATTTTCCAGTGGTAGGAAGAGAGAACGACTTCATTGTGCAGAACGAGAACAGTGAACAGCCACGCGAACCATTTCCGATTCATCGACCCGAATTGTTCTGGAGAGGATGAATTTTGTGGTGGAAAAGGGAAGAAAGAACAAAGAAGTATGGAAAACGAATGAGTGCGTGTTTCTCTGCGTCTCTCTTTTGAAGGACACACCCTCGCTCTATCCGTGTTCTTCTTACAAATCGATAGAATTCTGGAGACAGAGAAAGATCTGGCCGCCAAGACAGCGCGACAAAACCTGTAGTTCCCGGGAAGGCGGAAAAGGGAGAAGAGAACACGCGTCAGGACGCGGACTGAAGAGGCAAGAAAACGGAGAAGAGGACGACAATTCAATTGGTGAGAAATGGGCGAACGAGAGATGGCCGGGTGGTGCGGACACGCAGACACAATGGCGTTCTCTGGCAGCCAGATGATGTTGGTTACTTTAGGAAGGGGGTTTCGGCAGACGAGAGAGACGGAGAAGACGTAAAAAACGGGGGTAGTCGAATCGGGACAAGGCCATCGCGGAAGACATGTCGGCGTGAATTCGGTTAACCCTACGTTTCATTCCATTCGGCTTTCGAGGAAAAGTAAAACAACTGTGTGAGAGAAACAACATGTTACTTTTATCATTATTGGGAACTCAATCCTGAATAGTTTATTCACAATGGCATGTTCAATTCGGATTACCTGGACAAACGGTGCCAGATCAAATACTAATCATCGGACTATTCTGAAGAAAAAAGGGGCTAAAGAGGGAGAGGAGCAAAAAGGGTTGGGAGATGACCGCGTTTAAACTTAAAGGGGAAGTGAAGATGATGGGAGACAACACAAAAAAGAGAAGGGGGAAGGAAGATAATAGAACTAAGAGGGGGGGGGGGGGGGGGTTCGGGAGAAATGAGACCGGTGATGATCGAAATTAAAGTAGAAAAAACGAGAAGTTGAGCGATAAACTCGGAAAAGAGAAAAAAAAAACGGAAGAAAACGAGAGGGGAGGTTCGAAAATGAGCAAATCGAATCGATTTCTAATTTATTTACAAGTTCTCTGATGAGATGAAAAGGATGAGAAGGAACTTTTTCCAAATGAAAAAGAAACATAAATGGATGAGCACCGTGCGGAGAAAAGGAAAATTAGGATAACACAGAGAAGGTTTCGAAAAAGGAGAAGATTGAAACGCGGAAAACCAATGCGAAATGGGGCACAAGACAACTGAATTAGACAACCAATTTGGCCGAGGAAGACACAAATTACACAAAAGGGGGAGAAGTCGCAACGGAAGAGGAAAAGACGAAATCGTACAGTGCGGGAGGGTGAATGAGCAATAGTACATGCTGAGATACAAAGCCGAAGAAATGAGTTCAAGAAGGCGGTGTCGTCAGTCTTCGGATCGCCGCTTCAAGATCACTTTGACTCACCTAAAATAAATATTATTTTCTAATGAATTGATCCGAAAGGACTCACTTGAGGAACAGCGATTCTCTTCATCAATTCTTCGATCAGCTCGTTACATATTCCGGGGCACGAGTCCTCGACCTCTCGGAAGACGTGTCTCAGCTGATCAAGAGCAGCTGTGGCGTGTCGAGTTCGGGACAAGTGCTCGAGAGCCGGAAGGAGACTGCAGTCGAGAGCTCCTTTGACTCGTGTTGGTGGCGCTTCTCGGACTTGAGAAGGGACTCCGTATCCGTACATCCTCCCGTGATTCAGGTTTTCTTGTGATGAAGTCGGCATGTGACTGTCCCTGTACTCCTGACCACCTCCGGAACCTCCGGAACTTCCTAAACCGCGTTGTCTCATCGCATCCGAGAATTCACCCTGATGGGGGTTCTGTCCGTTCGAAGAAGGCGTCGAGCCATTGGAGTATTCCCGGCGTCCTCCACTACCACCTTGAATGTTGTTTCCGTTTCCAGATGTTCTTTGTTGCGCGTATTTCGAAGGAGAACTTTGCGAGGGCATTCGCTCACTCGATGGACGTGCTCCTCTTTCTAGTTCCCACGAGGTTGCCGACCCGGCTCTCTGTCCGTTCGGCGATACCATTGACTGCGTTCGAGCCAAAGATGATGTTGGGCTCCCATTAGGACTGCCGAGAGTAATAGTTGTGGCACCTCCAGCTGATGCTGTGTGTGATTGGGGAACTGACGACGATGAGGTGTATTGCGAAGACGACAGATTTCCGCCCGATCCATATCCTGAAGATCCCACTGAAGAGTTTCGAAGTTGTTCTGCAACAGCAGCAACTTGCGGATTGCCCTGAAATTAAGAATTTTAGATTAACAACGAATGGGAAAACTTACTCTCACTATAGTTCCGCCGGGAGATCGACTAGGTGACCTCCGCCCAACTTGCGCTCTTGGCCGATCTGTCCTCTGTCGGACGGTTCCGTCGTCTTCGGCCGGTCCACGAGGACCTCGCACTGTGGGATAGTCCCATTTACTGGTGCCGCCACCTCCATCAGAATCCTCGTCTAGATCGCTGTCACTTGAAACGCCCGTTCTCGAACTGAAATACGAAAACACTTGATTACTAATGTTTTCATGATTAGAATGACCAACCGATATTCCGCCGCTCTCTCGATCAATTCCACGAGAATGCTGTTTTTTTTCGCACGTTTTATAAACTGATGTTTCAGAAGGGTGCTAGCAGATGGCCTCTTAAAAATAGTTCGAGGTAACATTTTTGGCAATCGATGTATTCGCTCACGTTTTCCGGATCCTTATTCAAACATAATTCGACAAACTCTTTGAAAGGCTTCGACCACTGACTCCCTTGAAGAACAGGAGGCGGATTCTTGGGAATCAAAAACAGCACTCGCATCGGATGAAGATCGGAATGTGGTGGTTCACCGTTTGCCAACTCGATCGCTGTGATTCCAAGCGACCAGATGTCTGCCTGTTAGGAGAAAAATTAACATGATCACTTTCAAGCACATGAAAAAGTAACAAAGGAATCGACTGGAAGGGAAATGATGAACGACGATACAGGAAAGCGGTACCTTATAGTCGTAGCTGGATTGCTTGATGAGTTCGGGTGCCATCCAAAAAGGAGATCCAACAAAAGTTATTCGTTTTTTGACCGTCTCGGTAAGCTGTCCAGCAACTCCAAAATCGGCGACTTTAACATCTCCGTGTTCACTGACAAGAACATTCGCAGCTGTAACAACAGACAAAGGGGTACAGAGGAAGGGAAAACGGCATAAGCAGTGGTAAAGAAGGGAAAGACACGGGGATTGGAGAGACTAGACGAGGAGGAGCTCTTATGGCAAGTACCTCGATACCGTAGTCGCCCTGAATAACTTCAGGAGCCATAAAAAAAGGAGTTCCCACGAATGTATTGGCTTTGAGAACTGTGGCGAGCGACTTCGCCACTCCATAGTCACATATTTTTACTGCCGCCGTCTGCGGGTCAAACAAAATATTGGCTCCTGAATATAGAGATCCATGGTTGTTAGCAGAACCCTGTTTCGAAATGCGAAAAACAGAAAAAAGATAAGTTACCTTTGATGTCTCGATGAATCTTCCTTTCGCTGTGCAAATATTCCAGTCCTTTCAGAATTTCCCGCAGAATAACTGCAATGTGGCTTTCATCTAGTTTCCCGCTTTTTGTCAGGTCGAGAGCAGAACCGCCTCCCAGATACTCCATAATAATCCAGAGTTTGGAACCCTAAAGAAATAAAATCGTTTCAAAATGGGTAGAAACGAATTCAAACCTTGAGGTAACTTCCAAAGTACTTGGTGACATACTGGGAGTCGCATTGGCTGAGCACCTGAATTTCCTGCTGAATGTCCTCGATTTCATCTTCCGCCTGTTCCAAGTCGATGATCTTTATGGCGACGACGCGTCCTGTTCGGTTGTCGATACCCTTGTACACCTCACCGAAAGAGCCGCGTCCGATGCGCTCCTGCTTCGTAAAGATGGCCTCCGGATCCAGTTTCTGTAAAAAAAAATCATTAAAAATTGATAACTAAGCCAGCCTATTTTTTCGCCTCAAAAAGAGCGACGTATTGAAAACCCTGTGAATCAGAGTTACGACCCAGTCGATACACAGAACCGGAATGACTCAGCGTGTATTAAAATACCGGCGACGGGCAAATAGACGACGAATATGTATAGGTTTCGCAAAAAAGGAAAGGAGATGGATCCGTATGACATCAGCTGATGTGTTTTAAGCGATGTTGAGTTTGCATGGAATGACCAAGGACGACGACATGAAGGCTAGCCTTCGAATTTAGGTTTGCAAGAAACACAGCAAGAGGGCACATTTCTACAGCGAAAGTGAGGATAAGCTAGAGATGCGCTCTTGTATCTCTCAAATGGATATAGCGAAAAACCGCAAAATGCCGATTTTCATTTCTGTACTGCTATAGACTTCGCATGTACGTCAATGTTCGGGAACAAGAGACGAAATGAATGAACAACACGAGAATCAATGATGGTGTCTGTATATGCACAAGTGTGACCAGTTGCTGATTAGAGCCGAGACACTCCTACGCCTAACTATATTTGCGCCTAATGATGAATCAAACACTCAACAAGGACGCTCTTATCGTTGCTTCACGCATTCCTCCTAGCGAGCAAAAGTGTTTGATTTTGATCGATCGCCTTCATAGTAGGGTCCGACGCCGTGTGAAGCGATGAAAACGGCGGCGCGCAAGCGTGTTAAGCGGTCCCCGTTAGGCACATATAGGCACATTTCAATATAATACAGGGACTACAAACACAACTAGCCAGCCACCGCCCCGATTCCTGCACCCTCTCTCGCCATCAAATCGTACACACTCCTCCGATTCGATCCCTGTCTACCGCTCTCTTCGTTTCCTCTCTTTCCTGTCAGCAGCAGCACACCGTGTTGTTCAAACATTCCGAATCTGAGGTGGTCGGAGAAAGGATAGGGAACGAAACCGAAGCTGCGAGCTCGGCCGGAGCACATGCTGATCAACACTCAGTCATCCTGTGACCTCGTGGAGTTACGAGAACGAAAAATGTACAAAACGTGTTCACTCGGAGAAGGTGAGTGCACGAGTCACGCAACGCGACTCTTTGCCAGAGATATTGTCGTTTTTTTCGGGGGGCAGTGTGGGGAATTCCACGTATGCCGAAATTTGGGGGCGTGGCCAATTTGCAAGTGCCGCACGGTTTAAACTCCCGCCCATTGCATTTTTGATTTTCCACGTGACGTTGCCAGTCAGTGCGCGTAACCCCGCCTCAGAAACGCGGTGATTGGCGAGGCCACGTGGAAAACCAAAAAACGCAATGAGCGGGAGCTTCAACCGTGCGGCACTTGCAAATTGGCCACGCCCCCAAATTTCGGCATACGTGGAATTTCCCACACTGCCCCCCGAAAAAAACGACAATAACTTTTTGCGGAAGGTCCTGTTTGCAATCGACAATAAAAAGAAACGTCATAAAAATGGGTGGAATGCACAACACAACACAAACTATACGAAAGCAGTGAAATGAAAAAGTTTAGATTATCGGAGACAACTTGCTCCTCAGCTTGATCAAAAACCGTCAGATTTGCGTTCCGAGCTCCGACAAAAAACAGTGGAGAACCGGGAGGAGGATACTAAACGTTTTGAGCAAATAGACTACATTCCACCGTTGCGATTTCGAAAGAAGGGGAGTACTTCGCGCGTTTTACAGCTTTCTTGCGTTCATTAGTGAAATATCAAGCTGGACAGTCAGAATAAGATCGATTTGGAAATAGGGGGAAAAGCATTTTAATAGACTAATCCTCGAATGGAAAGTTTTGGATTAGAAGCCGGATGAAACGCATTGAAAATGAGGAGAGATTAGCGTGTGGCATACGAGCGTACAGTCGTCAGTCAGTCGAACGAACGAGAGGATGACGACGTTTCGCTTCGGTTCGCCACCCTCACTCGCGCCGCAGTACGCCCGTCCGTCCGCCGGATACAAATTCATCGGAAGAAGACGGACACTTCAGGAAGAAGGCCTCCACAGTGAGGCGTCAGAATGAGGCCATTCCCTTTCTCGCAGAATTCCTCCGCAAAGCATTATTCCCGTTCGATGTGATTGGCAATGCGAATTTGAATGAGCGTATCACAGCAAAAACACACCGCGTCCTGCACTTTCACTCTCTAATTGCCGGGTTAGAGTGACGGGAATCCAAACTGGTATTTGAGGAGCTACTACTACTACTACAAAATACGACCACAGAGTTTTTGCGAGCAAACAATCGCCTACTTTTACAGTAACTAGTGGGAGTTAAGTGGTCTTTCAGCAGGACTTAACGGAAACTGATCAACTATACTCAACGCTCACCTCCACATCTGATCCGAATGAAGTGAAATCCATCGGAAGTACCCGAGTGTAGCAATATGAGGGAACGGCTGAGCACCGAACGATAAGAGAAGTGAGCTAACAGTGAAGCGCCGAAGACTCGGTGTGTGGGTTCGAAAGTGGCCGCAAACACCGAAGGTGACGCCAGATTGCAGACGAAAAAGGGAGGTGGCGCGAAATAGACGAAATGGCGGGTGGAAAAAGTTACTTTTTTTTAATTGATGAGAGAAATACTGGGTTTTACAGTTTTTTGGAATATTATGATTTTTAGCGGTTTTTCCGAAACATTTCTTTTTTTCTCTGCATTCTATTGATGTTTTCAAAAACAAGTGTATTTCGTACAACTTCCGTTCGTTTTGCGAGTTGACTCACACTATTATCGTTAATAGACGTCTTAAAATTTCTCCGCTGCGCTGGCTTCGGCGGAGACTCTTCGGGCGACATTACGTTCAAGTTCACAGACAAGCTGCCCGGAGAAAGTACTTCTGACGATTGTTGAGGCGACTCCGTCGTTGAATTGTAGATTCCTTGGATTGTTTTTCCAAAGTTTGAAGGTTTGAAACCGGTCTCGAATCGATTCAGTGTCATGTTCTCCATCTGCATGTCTTCTATAATCGATTCGTTCTGAGCGACACCGTATGTGATGTGCTCTCGAGGCGGTGTGATTTGTGGGAAGTAGGAATCCTCTTCGACCGGATAAGCATCAATGCTTGTGTGGACAAACAGTGGAGCGTCGTATGGGTTTCGAAGAGGTTCTGGATCAGGTGCACGAAATGGCGGTGGGGGAGCCGGGGTCTTCTTCTCGAATCTCTGAATGGCCGACTGAACGTTTGTGGCCCGAAGGATTGTGTCAGTGAACCGATGATCATCCATTCAAATACAGGAAGGAGCTGAATTCGGAAGTGATGTGTAAAAGAAAACGGACGGAGAGACACGGCGGCAATACGAGAAGAAAGGCAAAAGGAAGGACGAACAATCGATAAGGAGGAGGGGGAATTATGCCATAAAAATTCCTGATGGATGATTCATTTCGATAAAACGAGTAAAAGGAGTGGAGGCGGAGAAGGAAAAGAAGACATGCGTGATGAGATGACAGCTCGACAAATACAGGCGCCAGAGGCCGTTCGGAGCAAAAAGCGTTCGGATTGATTCTCCGATCTCTTTTTCCCTCACAATAACAAGTTCGAAATGTGGGGTAGAACGGGAAAAAGAGAATGAAAGCTAGAGTTCGGAGCAGAGCGGTGCTCTCGAAAAGGCCGGAAATTCGATACGAACCGAGTGCTTTTTCTGTTCAAATAGGTCATTTTTCGGCGAGACGAAAGGGAAAATTGAGGAGAAGTGAGTAGTACGAGTCGTCCGGATTATTCATATTTGTTGTTTCGCCCTCTGCGAAAGTTCAGTGTTTCTATAATCGCAACGGTCAACAGTGTTTCACAATTACAAGAAGTCGATGTTTCCTCTCGCTTACCTCGATATAAATACGATCCCATTTCACTGATTCGTCGGCGACAGGCGCTGTTTCCGACGATGGGCCAGCCATTCCTATCAGTGACGACGCTGCAATCAAAAATTGTGACTTCGAACAGGGGAAAGAGTGGTGAAAGCACGGGCGGAACATGAAATTCGACACGTGGAAGAATACAGAAAAAAGAAAGTTTTGTGTGGACTACGGTGCGCGGAACGTTCGTCAAATGCACAGATTCGAAGTCACAGTAATCCGAATTTCCAAAAAAAACAACTGTTCTTTTCGATTTAAAATCATTTTTTGAGTTAATGGAAAATGCAAAAAGCAGCGAGAGTCAATGCATGAATTAGTCAAAATTTGAGTGGATTACTGTTTAAAATTCCAAACTGTCAAGTGTTTCGTTTTTTCTAGATATTCCGACGATCAGGATATCTCCTGAAACCGATTAAAGAAACACTTCACCTAGACATGTAATTACCTCTTCTACCTGATCAACATCAGATTATTCCACATCCGGATTTCTTCCGGATCCAGTTATTCAAATGCTCCCAGCACGACTCCTCGTCTCGCCCTCCCTTCACTTCCAAGTTTCTGCATCGTCTCTTTTTCTCGGATCGAAAAGCACCATAAAACGGCGACAAATCCGTTTGTCCGCTTCTCCTTCTTTCTCAGTTTGTCCTTCTTTTCATCGCCCCCCCCCCCCTCTTATCATATCTTCGTCCTGTCGACCTCGCCCGAAGAAGAAGAAGAAGCGCTTGGAAACTCGCTTCGTCCCTCTTATTCGTGATAAACTTGGTCCGCCCGTTACGCAACACTGTACACTTCTTCTTATTCTTCTGTTTCCTCAGACGTCTTCTGCATCGGAAGCTCTCTCTAATTGGCGCGATCTCTAGAAGATCCACTTCCTGCCGCGAACGAACACGAAGGCGATTAACTCGTTTTTTGTCCCTCTCTCACATTCACTTTCCTAACGTGTCTCCGCCCGAAATGTCTCAACTTCTTCACCCTTTTTCCGCACTCTTCACTCGGTTTCTCTTTCGCTGGAAAGTGAAAAACGAAGGAATGGCACGATCTGCCAAAAGATTCCCATCCCAAACTTCCGACGCCGATTCCAGAAGTGTAATTATGCCGGAGAGGGTCCTGAATGACCACACCAGACAACCATTTATAAACCGAAATTGGCTCATAAATCACGCGTTCCCCGAAATGCAAAGAAGCTAATTCGGTGTCATCTATCAGAAGAAGCTGATTGGATGGAGGGGGAGACGAAGGAGAAGCCACGCTTAGTCCCGTCACTTCTTCTCCCTCTCGACCGCCTTTCTTCTCCGAATTCGTCGTGTTATAATTGATCCGTTTCACGAGATAATTTCAACTTCGCCGCCTTTCTTTTCGCACTTCGTGTTGCTTTTCCTACTGATTCCCATCTCTCGGGCCAACTAGTTTATCACGGCCTTATCTCCTAACATTGGCCCGCTGCCAGCCTCCCTCCTCGCCAAAGTTCGGATCGCACAGCTCATTGCGCGTCCGTCGATCCATGACGAATGCGGCGACGAGACCACTTTGCAACTGTCTCGTCCAGACATTCGACTCCGTCATCGTCTCGGAAATGTTCTCCTTCGCGGGCCCCCAAGTCGTGTATCGCCCCCCACATCGTCGTGGCGCGCTCTTCTCACCGTAATCCTGTCTTGTGCGTTCGCCCGTCTGCGTCTCCACGTCGTCGTGCCCGACAGGCTTCTTCCTTTCCGTCTTATTCTCCTCGGTGGCCGCAGCGCTGCATTCGTCGGACGGCCACCTTCTGCTTCGTCTTCTCCTTCTCCTTCTTCTTCTTCCACTGCTTCTTCTCCTGCTTCATGCCCCCTTGTTGTGTCTACTGTGTATATCTTCGGAGACCCCCCCCCCCGCAGTTTCTACTTTTCGCCCCTTTCTTTTTCGAATGAAACCAATAGAAACTTTTACCGCGCAATCCTTTCGATGGGAGAACACGATCTGGGTCACAACATAAAGCTTCTGACCGTTCCCGTCAGTTTATTACTCGTGCCACGTCATCCCGAATTGCAGCAGCCCTCCAAATCAACGACGGCTGCCGTGTCGTCCAGAGACACGATGCCCACTCGGTTACTGTATCTCTCGCTGACCATCCTTGTCCTACTCCCTGCTGCAGCGGCGGTAAGTCCCATCTCGTCGTCCCCACTCCTAATTACATTCGACGCCGTCCATCCTCGGCAAATTATGTTTATTTATTACCTAATCGGCAAAACAACAACAAGAAAAACCTTTCGCGCCGTAGATCGTCAGTGAAGATCGACAGCCGATTCGAACGATGAAACAACGCGAAGTGAGAATGTGTCGTTTTTCAGCAACTGAACGATGGATCGGCACAGCAGTTCGGAGACGTCTCCCACTCGCACCGACGACTCTACGGCATCAGAAGACTGAGGGTAACCGTCGAAGACGTCCTCTCCAACAACCGCCTTCCGTTCGTTCAGATGCTCCGACCGATCCCACAGACCATCGAACACTCTCCTACGCATCAGTTCGTTGATCGTCGACGCCAACCTGCGCGCTTCTCTGCCGAAGACTCCGAACAGGTCAGTTTGACGTCAAAGGCCTACAGCCAAAGTTGGCAAAAGGACAGAAACGTGTTTTATCCCCATCTCCTCCCACATTGACTCATTTTTGTTGTCCTTCATCCCTTCTGACGTAATAGTATGAGAGAGGAGAACGACGTCGGACACACAAATCATCATAAGATTGCCATCCGATACCATACGATTCGAACAAAAAAGAGGAGGTGTGTATGGATGTGTGTATTCCGACGCGTCCAGAAGGGACAATATGTGTGAGGCAATCCAGAGTTTCGTCGGAATGTGTCTCGCGCACAGCCTCCCTCAATTTCTCGAAATCGAAACCGCAAATTCTGGTTTGCAAGCCTGAATGCCCTCTCTGTCGGTCACGCAAAAGGGAATCGAGGAGACAATCGACTTGGAGATTCCCTCGGAAAACGAAAGTCTCGCGACCTCGCTTATCTTTTCTTTTGTTTCGAAGCGGAGACGATGCAAAGCAACATTCCAGGAACAGGTGTTTGTGCCGCGCGCAGTGGCACCTCCGCGAGCCGCGCGACCCGCATCCGTCGAGGCATCCGTCGAGTCGTCCGCAGAAGTGCCCACCACCTACATCGTGCAGACTCCGACGCGGTTCGGAAAGAGTTTGGACGAGGCGAGAAGGAAACGAATCGAGGCCAGATGGAAGAGACTGGGCATCAACTTCAAGACCATCAATCACCCGCTTCTCTCAAACGTACGAAATAAACGCGGTGATTGTGTGGGATGAAATGAATGTTCAGGAAGAGGGAGAGACCGGACAGCAGGGTCACCACTACAAGATCCGGCAGTTGAACGCTCCCAAGAAGACCGACAAAATGGTCGAAGTGCACAGGCCGACCATTCAAGAACCGATCCTCCACGTCGTGAACCCTGTCGATCAAGGTGAGTCGCCCGTTTCTGATCGCTGATCGACATTGCTTCGGGCTTCTCAATTTCACTGACCGTGTTTGGTGCTGTATAACTGCTTTCTCTATCCGGTGGCTTTTTCCTTATCTGCTTGTGCTTTAGGATTCGTTCCGCCGGAACCGCAACCGCAGCCGATCCCTGCCGAGTTACCGCCTTCCGGAGATTACCACTCCCGCACGAAACCCATTCTGAAGGGGGTGAAGTTTGTGCAAGAAAAGTTGTCCGTCCGCCCTCGTTTGAGGATCCGTCGTCCGGGTTGGTGTCTTTCTTTCCGGCTCTCTCGCTTGGGTCTTCTCTACTTTCCCACTCTCCATCCTAACACTATCTTCTTATTTAGGACAACAAGTGGAGCTCCCGATACCAGAAGACCCGAATCTGACGCCATTCATGAACAGTGCCCGTGCCAAGTTCGGCTACGGAACGGTGCCAACGGTCGCGCCTCCAGTGACCACAACTGTCTACGTCCCTCCAACGACGGCTTCTCGAAGACCGACCACCACGACAACGACAACAGAGGCTCCAATCGAGGAATCGTTCGGAATCGGGCCAGGAGAGGACTCTGGAATCGTCGGGGACGGAGACTCTGGAATGGTCGGAGTGGCTCCTCCAGACTCCGGAGACTCCGGGGCTGGATTCGGTTTTGGGCCATCGGAGCTGCCTCCGGAGTTCCAGAACATTGGATTCGGAGTCGGAGGTGGAGACAACGGATTCAACTTCAACGTGCCTGCTGATAAGATGGAAGCGAAGAAAGAAACGACAACTGCCGAGCCGACCACAACGAAGGCGCCGACGACTCCGAAACCGAAGAGAGCCGTCCAGAGGTAATCACCGGTTTCATTTGGAAACACCGCAAACAACAACACATCATTCACAGAAAACAACCGAATGCGGCGATCGACAAAGACGAGCCAGTAGTCATTCCGCAGAACTCCGGACTTCGTCCAGTTGCTCCTCCAAAGGAATTCGAAGGTGCCGGAGGCTTCGGAAGTGAGACGACCAAGTAAATTATTGTGGTAATAAAGTGTACTCTTCAGGTGGAAGCGGAGGATTCGGAGGCGGCGGCGGTGGATTCGGAGGCGGTGGTGGAGGATTCGGAGGAGGCGGCGGAGGATTCGGAGGAGCAGCTCCTTCTCCGCCAGTCGCTGCCGGACCGGATCCAGACTTCGGAGGAGACACTGCAGCTGGTCCGACCGAGGAAGAGTTCTTCACTGGAGAGTCCGCTCTGACACGCTCGAAGGGACCCACTGGAGACGGATACGGACCCCCGATCTTCCCTGGAGGAGCCGCTCCACCACCAGTGCCGGCCGTCGGATTGGGAGGAGCTGCCGCCGGAAAGTCGCCGTACAGCGGACAAGTGGTTGATGTGACCGAGAACCCAGTGACTACTGTCAAACCATCGGCTCTTCTGAGTGTTTTGAGCAAGGCCGACATGGGATTCAATCAGGCGATAGACCATTTCGAGCACGGAACACCAGTGGAAACTGCGGCCATCGACATTCTGGAAGTGGCACTAGGATCTCAAAAATTGGACTCTCAAGCCAAACTGCTCGGCCACGTGGACAGAACCATTGGATTGGACAACCTGCAGAGGCTGCAAAGATGGGCGAACACTGCCGGAGCGATGGATGTCTTCAAGGACCAGGTGAGAATCCGAACCGGCGACGGGGAAAGAGGAAATGTGTTTGTTGCAGTTCCTGAAGTTCGCAAAGAACTTCCAACCACCGGCCGACCTTCTTCCGACGGTGCCTCCGCAGCTCGAGTACCTGTTCAAGACGTCAGGAAAGTAGGCGTCGTCTCACCTCTAATTTATTTCCCTCCGTCCCCAGAGCCTCACTACCTAACTCATTCCCTTTTCTCATAGTTTTACTCCTCTCCTGAATTTCTGTTTTCATTTGTTCTTTCTCTTCTGATCCACCTCAAAACGGGATAATTCATTTGTCGAGCAATTCACTTCTTCTTCTCCTCCTCCTTCCGTCTTCTTCAATTTTCCCAACTTCTGCTCAGTTACTTGCCATCCATTTTAATTTATTTCGGATTGTTTCAAGCACCACATAAAAAGTATTTGAAAAAAAAAAAAACAATAGAGACGATTGAATAAACGAATGATTTGCGCTCCACAAATTGTGAGAAACGAACAAGTTCAGGAGAGAGAACCGTATCGGGAATGAAGAACGAATGACGAAAAGGGGGACGGAATCACAGACATCTACGAAAGAGAGTCAACTACAGGAGATTCATGTCTGAAAGGAGGGGGCAATACTTACTAGAGAAACGGTATCTACAGACAACACTTATTCATTCGCTGTCGTCATCCATCAGGTCCGCCTTCGTCTTCTCCGCGTTCTCGATCTGCGACATCAGATTCTCGAGACGCCTCTTGATGCGCTTCTGATCGTCGGCGGCGCACGTGATGATGATCTTCAGGAACTTCTCGCACGGCAAACCGGCTGTCTCCTCGTACGAGCACGCGTTCAGGTACGTTTGGAGGCACTGAAATAGGAAAGTCATTCTCTGCAGTCGGGTTTTTCTGCCTCACCACTTTGGCCTTCTCAATGTTGGTCTTCATGAGTGCGGAGGCTTCATCGATCATGCTACTCGCGTCTTCCAACGCCTTCTTCTGCTCCTCGTCTCTCGGAGTCTCGACGACCACTTGGACCGTCTTCGTCCGCTTCGTGAGACGCTCCGTTATGGCCTCAATCTCTTCGCGATCACAGTCCTCGAGCTTGAACATGCAGTTGTGGACGCTGATCTCTCCGAGGTTTCGAAGGATCTGCTCTTTCTCCATCTCGAGCTCGGCAGCCTTCTTTCTCAGCTCCTGGACCTGAGCCTCAATCTTGTCGAGCGCCACGATGGTCTTGGCGTTGAAGTCGACGACGCTCTGGTTGCGTTGCAGTTTCTTGCCCCTCTTCGGTTTGCCCTCGGTGATCGGCGAGGTCAGTGGAGACGGGTCGCCGTCCTGAAACGAAAGGGAAACGCGTTATTATCATTCGTGCGCCTTCCACTCACCGTTTCCTGTTCTGGACACAACTCGCAATTACTCTTTCCGATCGTGATCTTGGCAATGTTCTCCTCGAGCGCCTCGTCTCCTTTCCCAGAATCACGGCTTCCCTTCTTCTCCAACGGCTTCTCCTTCTTCTCGTAAGGCAGCGGAATGACAGCCGGCCTCTCGGGAACTTCGTTCTCTTTCGGTTCGCGAGTGCGGGATGGCGGGCGGGAAGAGACCTTCGTCGTCGGCGGCGTCGTTTGTCTTTGCGGAGCGGCTTGTTGAGCGGACGGAGGCGCCTGGTTCTGATGAGAGTTGCGTCTCAGAGTAGACGTCGGCGATTGGGTCGACGTCGGAGTCGGACTTCTTCTGAATCCTTGCATCTGTGGGTTCGGAGACAGGCCGCCGTCTCTTCCGAATCCCTGCGCGAATCTCGGGAAGTCGCTCGGGAAGTCACGGTTCATGGCCGGGAACTGCGAGAACCATTCCGGGTCATTTCCGAAGTGCGAGGGGAATCCTGGGAAGTCGGGGATCGGACTACGCGAAGGGAAGCTGCTCGGGAAACCGTTCGAGTGGTTCATGTTGGTGTTGACAGTCGGTATCTGCTGGGACGGCTGCTGAGAAGGTTGCTGCTGCTGCTGCTGCGGTCGGTCGTTGTCGACGGAGGAGGACGAGTTGCTGCGACTGTGCGAGTGGGATTGTCCGAGGATCTTGATGGGAATGTTCTGAAACATGCTGAAATTGAGGCGCGTAGGGAAGGAGAAGGAAGAAAAGGTTGGAATGAATGGGGAGGTGCGTCTCGCCAACTGATAACAACCACATTCATCAAAATTCCTCCCATTTCTGCCCGGTTTTCGTCTGCCCCCCGATTTCGAAACAACATTGTTCTCTCTCTCTCTCTCTCTCTCGCCAATTCTGTCCTATTATCGACAGGTCAAATGGAACGTTTCAATTTCGGTGGATTAGCGATTGAAATGCAAGATAAGTCGGGCAAACGATTTGCATGTTCAAGGCCGTTTCCATCGCATCGCCTCGTCTCGTCCCTTCCATTGTAATAGTCGGGGTTATCAGCGGAGAGTTTCAGAGACGCAGGCGCCAGAAGCAGCTGCTCTCGAGCCACAAAAAACAAATGAAAGAATAGAAGCGGGGAAGCCCGAGTGTAATGATGAAATACGCGCATTCTGCCAGATGGGTCTCGCCTACTGTTTGCAGGAAATTGTAAGACAAGGCAAGCAAGAGGAGCAGCTGATGGGGGTAACCGAAGAGGCGCACAACTCACCACGACAGGCATCGTTAGCAATAGGTCGAATGGCTGCAATAAGCCGAATTTGGAAATAGGGAGGGGGGTCTCGGTGTCTCGTTTGCTTTCAATATGCGCGGGACACACGGACCGGATTCTTCTTCTTTTCTGGAGGAGGGCGCCAGACACCGAAACAAAAGTTTTGACAGTCACTGGTGGCGGTTTGACACACACGGTCTGAGTCTCTTGAGAGAGAAGAAAGAGTTACGAATCAATTGCTGGCGAGAGCGGCGCCACGGCCACGCCCATTCGGTTCGCGGCGGTTCGGGAGTCTTCGAGAAGAAAGCGGTCGGCGAGAGAGTGCGGCAGACCGAGAGACGCAGAGAAGGCTTGGGAGAGACTGCGAAGAAGAGACGAGAGAGTACGGCGATCAGAGAGGACAGCGATTCGGACCGCGAATCAGGGAAATGAAAACACAATTTCCATGAGAAGCATCGAAAAGATTCGAAAGTTCGAGTACTTTCCATGCGCATTTCATCATCACACAATAGGAAACCGGTAAATTAAAGCCTCGGAGAAAGTGGGAAGAGATGAGATTAGTGCCTGTTATCAGTTATCAGTCATTCAGCAATTACGAGTATCTCCCGGGGATAGTTTGTTTTTGTGGCCGACACGCCCAGACAGGAAACTGTCAGTATCTGGGATGACCATCACAGTCTTAAATGGCAGGAGGAATTCAAAACACGTCTCGACTTTCGAAGAATGAATTCTTATCGCTGGGTGACTAACACGAAAAACCGCAGATGGTCAATTGATTTTATAGCGATGCTGCCGAATCAATTATTTCAGGGTGTGGTCGGCGGGAGAAAGAGACGGGAACATGTGACAGAGAGAGAGAGAGGAACCGACTGATGATGCGCGCCTACTGATGAGGGTGGGGTCGCCGAGAACTTCTGTTCAAACATTGTAACTGTGCTTTTCGGTTCCCTAAAGCTGTGTTTGACGCCTTCTTTCGTGTTTGTACCGCGCAAACAGCGCGACCCGAAAAACCTTTTGTTCCGTGTCGAGCATGAAGTTCGCAAGATTACAGAACAGTTCGAATGAACCTCACCCTTCTTCGAATGATTTTCGAGCCCAGAAACTTGCAGACGGAGTTCTTGTCCTTCTTATCAACACAAAACATCTGATTTCACAGTTTTCGATACACCGCCGTCCTTTTCCAGTTTCGATTTTATTTACAACGGCGTTCTTTTGAGAATTCGTTTCCAGTGCAACCGGCTCCTTTTTTTCCATTTCTGACTCACTCCTTCCTCTTTTTTTCTTTTCAATTTTGCACCTCCGCCCACGTACTCTCGTGTGAGTGTACAAACAATCAGTGATAGGCAACCAAAACGTTCGTATGTTTTCGGGGACAAAGGCGTGATGCAAACACGAAACACGGCGGGAAATCAAAACTTGGTTCCTTTGCGATCGAATGGAATCGAGAAATGCTTGAATGTGCAGGAGGCGTGGACGGGGTTGTAGAAGACGACGTCGATGGTGTCCTTATTCAGAAGACGTGAGGTGACCAGAACCAATCTGACATCGGAACACTCTCTCAGATGGCTGGCAAGGGAACTCACTGAGAATCGACAACAAAGTAGCGAACAAAATGCCAGAACTTGATCTCCTCGTTCCTCGTTCTGGGCCTATTCAGAGTGACAGTCAGTTGGCAAACTGGAAACAGTCTCGCGAAGTCTCTTTCGTTCGCGTAGTTCAGAAGATCTTCAATGTTCACGGACTCGTCGAGGTAGAGTGCTTCTGAATGGAACTCTCAATCCGAGATGTCGTCGATCTCTCCTCACCAATGTATCGGTTTTTGAGGTAGACTCTGATGAGAGTGTCCAGATCGATGGATTTCTGATCTATACGGAAAGCGTGCTTTTCGAAAGTCATCGTGAGTTTCGCACGCACTACATCCACTTGATCGTCCATATCCGGAGCTGCTTGAGTGCTCACTTTCACTACGCGGCACGACGGATGCTTTTTCTGAACGGGAAGTGGGAAGAGAGAATGGGGGAAGGGGTCCGCACCTTCATTTTCAGCTCCAGTCGGATGTCCTCGCTGAATTCAGAAGCGTGAACCACGAGACATTGCTCGTCGTCAGAGAAGACGAATTGATTGTGAGACACGATGATGTCCTTCATTTCCTGCAACTCTAGAAGTTAGAAGGTGTGCAGGAGGACGACGAGTGCCTTTTCCCTGGAGAGGAACAGCGCAGATCTGTGGCCTGCTCGGAAAGTTCGAAAGTATCCACGAATCAAATGGTATGAGCATTGATTGATGAGCACAGGAAACTTGCTGAACAACTGAAATCGACCTGTTTTCGTTCCTGAAGAAAAAAATAAACGAACTTGTGGCGCCGAGTCTTGTGCGTACGGCCTCAGAAGATTCTGGAAGCACTCTTGCTGGTCCGGGAACTGGGCGTAGAAGTTCTTGTGAGACTGAATTCACGAACGATTAGTTCTCTCAACTCACAGTCTCGACGGAAACCTCAATCTTTTCCAGTCTGAGTAGAAGAACGATGGCGAGGATGAAGACGATGGGATACAAGAAAGCCGCACAATGCATAACTGCCAAGTCTTCTGTTTTCGCTTCTCGCGTCTCAACTCGTCCGTTTCCGATGCTATCTCCCCTCCGAAAGCGAGATCCCTGCGAGGCAGGATCCGACGCCCGTGGTCCCTCTGAGGAAGACAGTCGACTTCTGTCCTTTCCATAACCAATAAAATACGACGTAGCGACTACCTGATTTTTATCGCATCCAGGTGCGTACTTTTCACTTGTTTTGTCCAACACCCGATGTTTTTTGTCGAAGAACGAGACGAGAACTAGTTTGAGATCTCGATATGCTGGCAGACTCGGAAGTGAGAAAGAGAGGGCGTATCAGCGGCATAATCATCTCTTTTCAGCGAACCAGAGTCCAATTGAACCGGCACAAGCAGTAGTCTCTTCGCTATTCAGCCCCTAATACCCTTTCCCTTTTCATCGTCTCCCGTCTAATCCTCGCTTTCAGTCAAGGTCTCGTGACATCTTCTTCAAGCAAGGTCGCTTCGTTCGACAAACTGAAACTGTAGACGTCCGGTGTTGTTCGGAAGTCCCGCCGACTCGAAAAGCGCACTGCCCCATAGAACGATTACGTGAATCCTCCCTTCCCTCTCGATACGCATCAACAACGTTCTGCGTCTCTTCATATCTCGCACTCTCTCGCTCGGTAATCGTCGGACGAGTGCACGATGCTGAAAAAAAAACGAATAAAATGGAGAGATAGATGTGTATAAAATATAGACCAGGATCAATAATTGAGGTTAAAAACGACCTTTGTTCCTCGTTTCGCTCGTCCTGAAGTCCGGGGAGTCCCTCTCTGTGATTTGTGATTCGCCCGTTTCCTCGCTGACCAAAACCGTTTTCGGGAGAGTTATAATAGAGAGTCCGTCGGGGAAGAGACCGCCAAACAGGATCCGCGGATGCTTTCAGAATGGATTACACTGGGTATCACCGAACACACCTTCCATTGTCCGACGCGGCGCCGATCACCAATTACCTGCGCGCGTCTCCCTTATCCAATTCTACAAATATTTCAGCCTTCGCCAACACGTTTTGTTCCTCCCCCGTGTCCTTTCTCGTTGTAACTTGTGTTGACCCCGTCTTCAGAAGTCTTGACAATGGCATCAACAAGTTGTGACATTGTCCCTCCTGCACCTCCTTCTGTATTTTTGCCCGCCCTTCTGTTTGCTTTCCAACTCCTTCGAATATTATTACCGTCCATTATTGCCGTGCTATGTTGTCCACGAGACAGTAATCCGATTGTTCACTTTTTCTTAGTTCGTCGTCTTGTTTGAACAACTGTTCTTCTCGCCCGACGGTCCGACGACAACATATTATTCTGATGAGAAAGGAGTCTCGAAGTTGTAGTTTGCCGGCCATTCATTCTCGGGAATGCGGCTATAAAATGACGTGGAAACTGTTTTGCCAACTGATCGTCGCGACGACCATTCACATTACTTCCACTGATTTCACTCTCGAGAATTCGTCTCATTCGATCATTTCCGCCCTTCAGAAGACTTGACTCATCTGGCTCTCTCGATCCTTTCGTCGTTCTTCTCTCGAGTTCACTTCGATTGAACCCTCTCTTACCAGTTCCATTCAATCAAAAACAAACAAGACCCCCGAGAGTCCGTAGTCTTTTGCTCGCTTATCTCTTATAACTGGATTCCTAACTTCTTTTCTCGAATCGGTATGTGTGCTCACTGAACCACAGTATATTCTCTCTGTGGTATTTGTGGAGGTGGCACGGCAACAAATACAGTTCAAATAGTAGTCGAGGTCCGCCCTCCGTCGGTTTAAAAGAGGCTCCGAGGCGGCACGAGACGTGTAGTTTGACTTGAGAGCAGTTGCAGAATGATAACACGTGTCGGCGACGTCGAATCGCCCCGAAGAGGCAGTCCCAGTGAGGTCTTCTCCTCCGACATCAACAACATCCACCGGAACCGCAAGGATGTCGAGAAGAAAGGGTGAGTCCTCGGTCCCTTGGCGTAGTCACAGTGTAGTCACAGTAGACGTGACTTTTCCGGCCAATTCCTTCGGCAAATGCAACGGGAAACTCTTCTTCTGATTTCACGAGTCTTGTTCAGCAAACTACTGCTAACTGAAATAGTCTGGTCTTTTCTTGGTTTTCCCGAACAAAGAAAGTGCAAGAGGTCGATGATCTCGGTGTTGAACATCGGGTTGTTCCACTTTCCAGTGTGCAGCCTTGCTAAAAGTAAACCTATCCTTCCTTTCTTTTTTCTGCCAAAAGATCAGAATGTGTCCATCAAATTGCTCCGAGTGTTTGCTCTTTCCTTCGGTTTGCTCATTGTCAAAAACGAGCGGAAAGCGGGAGCTCGGGGGAGCCCTCCGCTATTCTCATCGCAGATATTATTAGCATGCGGATCAGTGTAGAGGAAACTGACTCCATCGTCTATTACCCCACGTCTCCGCGGAACGTAATCGACAACAACTGCAACTCGGTGTGCTCTAGTCTCTCGAACAAGAGACTCCGCACCCTCCGTCGCAGTTTCTACTCGCGGATCCGTTCGAGAAGGTGACTCAGGGCCGGTAATTGGCCGGCAGATGAGGCCGCTGAAACCAGTTGTATTCTGTCTCGCTCGTCACATGAACACGCCTTCAAAATTCGTAGTGTTTCACGGGGTAGTTCGGGATTGTACTCGCACCACCGTCAGAGACTCTTCTCGCCTCGAAATCCATCCGTTAGAGACATTATCCGGGGATAACGGAGAGTCTCCGCGCTTTTTCCCTCGTGTTTAGTAGTCATATTCCCCCGCAACTGAGATGGGCCTCGGTGAGACGAAGTGAGTTTCCAGAGTTGAATCTTTGTTTCAGATAACTCGTGCCATTCTGAAACTTTTTCCAGATGTTCGAAGTGGACGACTATCGCGTTCGGAGTGCTCGCCACCCTTTTCCTGCTCTCCACCATCGCCCTTGCCATCGTTGTCGGCATCAAGTACAGCGAAGATGACAAACCGATCGAGGTGAGTTCAGTCAGCGGTTTCGTCCCGATTAATCCGCCGATTTCGGCTGGTTTATTTGAGTTTCCCCCCACTCAAAACATACATTACGTGTTTATCGAAGTAACAGTAGCGGTAGCGAACCATACTTTAAACACGGAAGCAGATAAGAAATGGGTCAACGACCGAAGAGCCGCGACACGTGGACGAGCCGGTGACGACGAGCACGATGGCAACTACGACGACTACAGTCAGATTGAGACCGGTACTCTTGAGGATCGTGTCTGTGGGAACTAAAAGATGGTCGTGCTCTAACATTTATTTCCAAAAGGGAAACGATGAAAACACGAGAAGTTTACTTTCCAGATGGTCGTGCAGCGAGATGAGAACGGAAAACCCCAGTTCGATTGGCCGAAGCCGTCGGGAAGTCTGTTCGCCCACTACAAGAAGGCTGCTGTCACTTCGGACCACGGACTCTGCTCCGAAATCGGAAGAGACGTCCTGATAGAGGGAGGAAACGCCGTCGACGCGATGATCGCTTCTCTTCTCTGCATCGGAACCGTCAATCCGCAGTCTTCGGGTATCGGCGGTGGATTCGTAATGACCCTCTACAATGCGTTCGTCTATCTCTTTCGTTTCGCGTCTCTATTTCAGATAATTTCCAGATCAACTGGAATGTGCCAGACTATAAATGCCCGTGAGACTGCTCCAGCAGCCGCCACCGAGGAAATGTTCGTGAACAACCCGAAGGAATCAGTCATGGGATACAAGTCCATTGCTACTCCCTCCGAACTCCACGGCTTCTGGACCGTCTTCAACCTCTATGGGTCCGGAAAGGTGTCGTGGTCCCGTCTTTTCCAGCCTTCCATCACACTCGCCCACGACGGCTTCCCGGTCTCCTCTAATCTCGCCATGGTGCTCGCTGACAAGGAGAAGTATATCAGAGAAGAGCCGACCATGAAGTGAGCGGATTATCTGGATGTAGTCAGAAGTAACGTCGTCTTCTTTGCAGAGATATCTTCGTAAATCCCAAGACCAACCGAGTCTACGAAGAGGGAGACATTCTGAAGAGACAGCGACTCGCCAGCACGTACAGTCTTCTCGCCAACGCATCCGATCCGGTCGAGCTGTTCTACAAGGGAGGAATGGCGCAGACGATAGCCGGTGAGATAACCGACAATGGCGGCTTCGTGAACGAGTCGGACCTCGCTGCGTACGAGACGACGATCGACGACGCTCCGTTGCTGAGCACTCATCTGCCGGGAGACTACGAGATGTGCGGACCTCCGCCCCCCTCCTCGTTCGTCATCACACAGAGCATCATCCAAGTCATGGCTCGTGAGTCACTCGGACTTCACCGCGAAATGATGGCTACGTGTACTTGCAGAGTTCTACAAAGACGGACAAGTCGATCTGGATGATCCGCTCGTTTATCACAGACTTATCGAGGCTGAGAAGTTTGCGTATGCACAGAGAACTAAGCTCGGAGACGTGAAGTTCGTCGAGTCGGCAAAGGCTTTGGTAGATGATATGATGACGGAGTAAGCGAGATTTCGAGCGAACGTTGAGAAGATCAGCGACGAATTCAGAGAGTACACGAAGAAGATAGCGGCACTGATCAAGGACACGGCACAGCCACTGGACTACTACGGAGGGGACAAGAAAGACATGGTTAGTCGTTTGAATAGGTCGAACGGAAAGAGATTAGTGTCTAGATGACTGATTTTCAGCCAGATTCTGAAGAAGAGACTCAGGTGAGCTACGGGCTTTCAGTTGAAATGCAACTTTCACTGTTCTTTATTTGACTATTGTCTTGCTAAACCAGTTATGTAGGTTACTGTAGTACTGAAATTGCAGCCAGATTCTGAGAGTATCAATAAGGTGAGACTGCATGAGATTTCTGTCGTACTGTGTCGGACAGTGCTCTTTTTTTCATTTTCATGTTCATCTCTTTCTCTGGATTCAGTTTTCGCTTCTCAAGAATCGGTTGGAACATTCGTTTTCAGGCACCGGACCACGGAACTTCGCACGTCTCGATCATTGATTCGCACGGAAACGCGGTCTCTTGCACTTCGACTGTCAATCAAATGTAATCGATCCGACTCACTTCTCTTTTCATTTTCTCGATTCCAGTCTCGGAGCAATGAGAGCTTCCCCGACGCTCGGAGTCGTCTGGAACGACCAGATGGACGACTTCTCGACGCCCGGCATGAAGAACTCGTTCGGATACGCTCCATCGGAGACCAACTTCATCAGACCGGGAAAACGGCCGATGAGTTCGATGAGTCCGATGATCATCTACAACAAGAACGAGAACCGAGTCGAGATGGTGGCCGGCGCCTCCGGAGGATCCTACATCATCTCCTCGACCGCCCAGACGGTCATCAGAAGCCTCCTGTTCAACCAGACCGTCAAGGCAGCCATCGACGCCCCCAGATTCCACAACCAGTACCTTCCGGAGGCCACGGAGACCGAGGAAGCGATGCCTCAAGCGCTGAGAGATGTGCTCGTGGAGCAGTACAAACAGAACTTCACAGTCGTCCCTCGTCAGAAGTCGGTCGTCCAGGCTCTCATTTCAGTTGAAGGTATTTTCGTTCCGACATCCGTCACGGTACAAAAGGGTTTCAGGATTCGTCGAGGGCAACAGTGACTTCCGGCGGAAGACTGCCACATACCCTGCTGGTTACTGATCTCTTTCAGCACTCTTCTTCTCCCTAATCGGCTCTTTTCTGTGAATATCGATCGTCTTGTCAGATGACTCTTGAAAACAAATGTAACCAAGTAGCTTTACTCCCCGAAACCCCGTTCTAGAGCGTTCGGTGACACTTTCTAGTCACCCGGGTACATTCCGTCCGATCCCTAGATGCATTCCATTCCCTCCGATGCTTTGTTAGAATAATAATAAAACAATGTTTATTGTCCAGTGTTCAAAGCGCGCTCCATTGAGAACCTACACTCAGGCGGCCGTCTTCTCGACGATTTGCTTCTCGCGCTTCTCGCTCGGGAACTCCAGCTGAATGTTCAGCGATCCCAGGTCGTACGTCTTCTTCGCCTTCTCTCCCTGGTTCACGAAGTTCGCTGGAACATTGTAGTTGAAACGACGGAACGCGGTCTGAAAAAGTCGATGAACATAATAATCAAGTAGGGTCACACCTTCTCGAGCTTCTTCGGGTCGTCGTCGCAGTGGTGGTAGAAGGAGATAACTGGCTCGAGGTCGGTCTCGTTCAGTGGGAATCCGTTGGTGTTTCCTTCCACGTGGAACATTCCTTGTGGTCCAGTGTACTTCTCATCGAGGATCTGGTTCACATCTGGAAGGATCCGTTCACGGAGCTGACTTGTACAATGGGAACTCGCCGTCCTTCTTTCCTGGTTTGACTCGGAACAGGCGGACTCTGACGTTCTGCGCCGGCGACTTTCCGCAAAGAAGAGTTCCCTTCGCTCCGACGGCCCTCTTCCCACCGATTGTGGCGGCGATGACGACTGCGACAAGGCAGAAGAGAACGAACAGTTTCATTCTGAAATGAGAAAATGAGCAGTGTTGAAAGGAGATGGAAGGATTTTCGGGGGGAAATGGGGGAAAACATTGTTGGGAAGGAGGGAAGAACGAGCGGGCGAAGAAGATACACACTGATAAACGACGGTGTTTATCATCGGAGAAGAAATGGAGAAAGAGAGAGAAAACCTATCTGTCGCGTTGATATTTTGATCGAAAACTTTCGAGTCGCGAGGAGAAAGAAACAGTTGGCGAGAGCGGTTCTTCGAGAGAAACGAGGAAGATTGGAAACCTAATTATCGTCAAATTCAAACATGTTTATGTGATCAACTACATAATCTGATGGAATATTGAGAAAGGAACTACTCAATGGATCAGGAACCCATTACATTTGTATCGTGCCTTCTGAGTGCATTTTTCACTTTGCCCCTTGTCTTCTGGCCGGAAACGCTCGGATCCCGAGAAAACAAAGAGTTTCTCTCGTTTCCTGGTTGCTCCCGTGTTTGGCATTAAAGAGAGAGAGCCAATAAACGTTGTATTGTATGTAATATGAAAATGTTGGGGCGCATGAAGGCAGTCTGCAGAGCGCAAACATTCTTCGTCTTTTGCCTCATTTCATCCACGCGGGTCCTTTTCTTTTCGGTGATTTATTATGAGTTGCTCACAAGGACAATGCCGTTTTTTCCTTCGGAGTCTTTGCTCTGCAAACTATACACGAGCCTCCTCGTCACACATCGGGGGAACATCGGAATACGGAGACTGCGGAGCAAGAGATGGGCCTCCCCCGGAGGAATGACTGATGAGAAGCGGAAAGGAGAGAACGTGCACTTTTGACGAGGCGGCGATTTGTTGAAATTCGAGAATCGGAATGGTTGATGAGCATTTCCGGCCGAGGTTTTTGATCGCAAACAACGGATTCTCATGCTCTTCTGACCGCCCGGAACAATCGAATTAGCTGCCTTTGCGATGTTTCCGAATCGGGGAAGCCATGTCAGAATAGCGAATCGAAATGCTCATTCATGCCCACGTACATTTCGAAGCAGCCTCCATTATAATCCGTGTCACACTTTGGCCCCGACGAGAAGAGACGCCTGTTCATGACAAACCACTCATTTGCTCTCCGGACTCGCGACAATTTATTACCTTGCTCTTGTTTCTCGCATCCATCATCATCACGGTCCTCCGTGTTTTTTCGCCCGCAACTCTTCCTTCCCGCTTCCTTCCGATTCATATATGCGTGTGTGCTGCTCTTTCTATTGTTTCTGCCCGGGCCGATGATATGTGGAAGGATTGAAAGACGCGCAGCAAAATGAGACCCATCATCGTGGCATCCGGGCGAAGGGGGAGGAGGAGGAGGCAGCGGCAGCGTTCTAAATTAAATTTCGTGGGTGCGCGGCGCATCACTTCGGAAGGGCTCACCTCTCGGCGCGCGCGCGTGCCGAGGACATCACCGACTTGACACACTTTCTCACGCATCTCACCGTATGCCTCCGGGCGCTTTGCCGCCTCCAACTTACCGTTTGTTTGGCTGGTTATCTTTGTTCTCTGAATTCAAGTGCACCCCTTCCCGTCAAACTTTCATCGATGATCTAGGTGTGAGAGACATCCGACACCTGTCAGAAACGACTGAAATTCGCGAGCTCGTGACGATCCCAGTGGCACCCTGAAACTACTCGTGTCCTCCATTTTTTTGCTGACCACACCAGCCGAAACACTTCTTTGTCCCGTAAGCCGCTCGTAATCTCTTTTGATGGGAAGAGCCAACTTTTCGTTTCTCTCTCTCTCGTTTCGTTTCCTTCTCTTCTGACCCTCTCGCTTCTGACGTCTTCTCGTCCTAATTGACCGTCTGATAACTGCAGTCTCCAGGGAAACCCGCGGATGTTTGGACGCTCGCAGGCGGCCACAGCTCCGTTGCACTCGGTTCGGACTTGTCACAAAACGGAGAAAAACAAGTTTATGTGGGCGTGAATTGAAGGGGAATTTCGAGAAATTCGGTTTCGAAAAAGTAGAAGGGTTTATGCAATTAGGAGTCGAAAACACGCAGTGATTAGGACGACGGCCCTTGCGAGCTTCAGGGATTAGGGGGAAGAGGATGTGCTCTCTGCAGACGAATCCAAATGAATCGACGTTCCGTGTCTGGGAGGATATCCCTACTTTGGGTCTAGACGCTTTCGTAGATACTAGAACATACCAGTCTTTAATTTCTAATACATGGAAGCACAAGGAAAAGGCAATCGATTCAGAACAAAAAATCTCATTTCGAACGAAGACACTCGCAGTTTTCTAGTCCCTCTCGTCTTAATCCGTTCAACATTTCGTTGTCTTTTCGCGTTTTTTGAACGCGAAAAGTAGAATGTAGGGTGTGGAGAAATGGGGTTAGCATACGATTAAACTCTCTTTTTAACCTTTCTTGCTTCCAGCTTTCCAGCTATTTCCCAGGTCTGTTTACGCCTGAAATGTGCAAATTGTCCGTTCTTTCTTTTCGTTTTCCCATCCGTTCCTATTCTTTGCTCGACCTTTTCTTCCCGAGAACACTTATCGCCGTTTCCAAGCAGCACCGCCAGTTGTTATAATAATCCGTCTTGTGCCGCTTTGAAACATGCGACGGAGACGTTAAATGGTCCTTCTCGGCCGCCACTGCTTCTATTTTCTAGTCGCCTCGCTTCCCAAATCCAATTTCTTCATGCGCATATCATCGACGGCCGGCCAACTACACTCGCCCGTCCTCTCCTCGCACTTTCCGAACCTTTTTGTGTGTGTTTTTCTTGCATTTGCTGAAAGAAGACGTCAAAATCGAATCACCGTCTGCGGCCACGTAGTCTGCTCTCCCTTCATTCTCACCGTCCTCCCGTTTCCTTCCGCTGAGCAAACAAGTACGTTTTTCTCGTTTCGCCGCCTGAAACATACCCATTCGTGGGGGGCACGCCTCTTCTTAATTTCGCCGGGATTGCCTTCTTTTTTCGCTTCAACAGGTCATGTTTTTGATCCGAAACGTACTCGTTTCTTTGCGAAAACAGACCCATCTTCTCGATTTTTCCCGCCCATTCCGACGCGTTTTCTGATAATTTCCTGCCTCATTTTCTCTGTCGGTCTTCTCCAAAACAACAATATTCGCAAAACAATCCAACTTTTTCCCCCACCCATACACGTATTCACTGCGTAGCGACTCGAGACGTGCACATGTCGATACGGAGGCTTACTCATCAGAGAGTTGCAACGCTCCAGTGCGCTTCCCTAATTTCAGTTTGACGCACTCGTTTTCGACGAAAGAAGCATGAGATCGACTGATGTGTGATTCGGAGTTTCAGTCCCCCCTGCTCGTTCCGCCGCGCGTCCCATTCGGTCGCAGCACGTCTCCCCAGTGACTCGTTCGCTTTTTCGTCGCATCCAATCTTAGCCATCTTCATCCCGCATCGTCATCTTCCCCGATGGCCTCCCATCATTTTTTTTTCTATCAATGTAATTTGTTGAAAAGCATTCGCCACTCCAATTCCAATTTGTTTGAGATGCTCCTTTGTTTGTCGCGCTCCTTCCTGCTTCTTTTTTCTTCTTCTTCTGCTGATAGGCGGCGAGCAAGAAGACGTGCGCTCTGAATGCGTATGTGTGCAGAAAGACAGGAGAAGCAAAAAATTTAAGAGCCGGCGGCGGCGGCACTCGAACAAATTGAGTTAGTTTTATGTGAGATGAGAGATCAGAAGTACTGTAGCCACGTGGCGTCTCGGCTCGGAAAGCTGACAAGCTTTTAGCCGTTAGGCGCCAGTTTACGAGCCAGATGTAGCTCTTGTTGTGGTGTGGGATCCCATTCCTCAGGTACGAAATCACTCTCCGCCGCCTCGCAAACGACCCGTCTCGAGTTGAGCCGACGTCCTGAGAGCCTCAAAGAGCTCTTTTCTCTCCGCATGTGACCTGTCGCTGCTTAATTGAATCATTTTATCTCGCATCGCAATCTGCAGCTCAACGACGCAACATCGTAGAGGACACGTGGATCTCCGTATCCGTTTCACTTCTCGGTCCCTCCCGAATCAAGTATTCCGCCCCGTGATGTCATTTTCATCGAACGAATTCCTCTTCTCATCTCTCGTTTCGCGTCTTCCGGGATCTCCGCCCTCTCTCCGGATGCTCTTCACTTTTCCTAATTGTGACTCCTTTTAGTGCCGAGCCAAACTTTTTATCCCTTTCCTGTCCCTACTTACTCTGATTGCCTTAGTTAGTCACAACTAACTGCCAACCAGAGGGGGCGTGGCCTGCTGAGAGCAACGTGCGAGTGCTCCCCAGAAGGTCTTCTCGTGCAGCAGAAGACGTCGTGCCGGCAGCGTGCTTCTTCGTGTCATCACGATGAACATGTGCGAGTGCAGGCTGGATTATTCTTCCCTCTCGACCACTTCATCTTTCTGAACTCTTCTTCTGAAGAGACGTCGCGTGATCGCCGAACTCTCCCCTCCTCCCCTTTTTTCAGATCAGTCTCCTCTTCTTCCTCTCTCACTTATTAGTTTCTTCTGCTCCGTCCAATCGACCGCCCGTTCTCGACGCCCAAACGACGTCTTCTGCTCTCCGAACAGCCCATTCATGCAACCGAATTACCACACTATTCCCCAACCTTGTTGTTCATATCTTTTTGTTTTCAAAAAACTCCCGGCCTTCCCACTCTTTCCGTTTTCCGCATTCTTTGTGTTTGCGTTCCTATTATTTTCTCACCACCCAGTTGATTACTTCTGAACACCGCCACAGATCGGCACCACTCTCGAGCAAGATTAAGTTTTCAGTTCGGTCGATGAGGAGTCGATGATGAAGTTCGAACTCCCGCTGCTGCTGCTGCTTCTCTTCGTACACTCTTCACAGGTCCGTGATTCTAGAGCCCCCTGTCCATTTAGCCTCGCGAAGTATAACTTGATTGTCCGCACGGCGAGTGCAAAGATTGGAGAGAGCTAATTTTAGGCGAAAGGGAAGCGACGGAAATGTCCGGAGGGCGCTTGGTCGGAGGGCAAGATCATGAACACGATCATGAGCAACTACACGAAGATGCTGCCGGACGCCGAGGACAGCGTGCAGGTCAACATCGAGATCCACGTGCAGGTCCGTTTGAACTGAATGAACCGGTCACATGCGGATAAACTTGACGGAATGACAAGCGTTTGCCCACAAGGGGAGCTTTGCAGTGAACTTTGCAGACTCTCAAAACACAGAAGATGACTCTGACTTGAGGCGCTCACACAAGGGATAATGAAAATTTGCGTGCAGAACGAAATTTCGGGAAGTCTCTCGCGCAGCTCTTTTGAGCAGAAAAGTCATCAATCTAACAAGTGGAGGGTCCGTTTCTAGGTCAAAGACTCGCGTGTTTACTACAAACTATCCGGGCGGATGTTTGAGACCCTTCCTCCTCCGTGCTCAAATCAAAACTCGAGAGCTGTTCAGAATAACTGGGCGCTTTTTGTGGGCACTCACATTCTTTCGAAAAGAAAAGTGCCCGCATGCGGACTTTATCAAGTTGGACGACACTTCTCACTGAATTTGATGAAAAAGCATTTGATAAGTTTGTCGGGAATACTGGTCCCTTGGGGCATTCGGCGGCAGTTTTCGAAACATTTTGCGAGAGAAGAAGAAGAAGAAGAGTTTTCAGGACATGGGGAGTTTGAATGAGATCTCGTCGGACTTCGAGATAGACATCCTGTTCACTCAACTGTGGCATGACTCGGCTCTCTCCTTCGCCCATCTTCCGGCTTGCAAGCGGTGAGGGAGGCTGGGTCAGTGACTTCTGGAAGTGCCTTTTCTGCAGAAACATCACGATGGAGACACGTCTTCTGCCCAAGATCTGGTCTCCGAACACCTGCATGATCAACTCGAAAAGGACCACTGTCCACGCTTCTCCGTCGGAAAACGTGATGGTTATCCTCTACGAGGTTTGATTTTGTGACGTCACAGAAGGGAGAGGACGAGTGAGAGGCGAAAACGTAGTCTCGCTTCCTCAAATTAGTGAATTATTAATGGGCGCATCTCTCTAATTACTAGAATCCTTGCACCTTTGTCTGGATAGAGCGTGCGAGAGAAGAGGCAAAGAGAAAGCACTTCACGAGATGAGATAGACGACGTTTCTTACGAGCGCCGCGTTTCTGACAATATGCAGGCTCCGCGAATCCGACGGGAGTTGTTTTCAGAACGGAACCGTCTGGATCAACCACAGGCTGAGTGTGAAGTCGCCGTGCAATCTAGACCTGCGGCAGTTCCCGTTCGACGTGCAGACTTGCATCCTTATCTTCGAGTCCTACAGTCATAATTCCGAAGAAGTGGAGCTCCATTGGATGGAAGAAGCCGTGACCCTCATGAAACCGATCCAGCTTCCGGACTTTGACATGGTCCACTACTCGACGAAGAAGGAGACGTTGCTGTACCCGAATGGCTACTGGGACCAACTGCAAGTCACGTTCACCTTCAAACGCCGCTACGGATTCTACATCATCCAGGCGTACGTGCCCACTTACCTGACCATCATCGTCTCGTGGGTCTCCTTCTGCATGGAACCGAAAGCGTTGCCGGCGAGGACAACAGTCGGAATCTCTTCCCTCCTCGCACTCACGTTCCAGTTCGGGAACATCTTGAAGAACCTTCCACGGGTCTCCTATGTCAAAGGTAGAATCTTTCCCAATAACTTACCGGATCAGTTCCTCATTCAGCTATGGATGTGTGGATGCTCGGCTGCATTTCCTTCGTCTTCGGAACCATGGTCGAGTTGGCATTTGTTTGTTACATTTCTCGTTGTCAGAACAGCGTGAGAAAGTGAGTTAATCACACCGATGCAAATTCGATTTGCATCTGCGACAACGAGTGAATTGTAGTGCCGAGCGACGGCGCGAACGGATGCGAAACTCGCAGGTGTGGGCGAACGGCTCCTGCAGGACCAGGACGAACGGCTACGCGAACGGGGGCTCCATCATCTCGCACTACCATCCGACGAGCAACGGAAACGGGAACAACAACCGACAAGACACTCCTCTGGTTACCGGAAGGTTGCTACTGAGGGATACTAGAAGAGAGTTTTGATCTTTTCCAGGGGATCACTGAACCGAGGAGCAGGAGGACCTCCGTCCCCACTCAACCTCCAGATGACCACGTTCGACTCGGAGATCCCACTGACGTTCGACCAAGTGAGTTCTCATGCCCTGAAACTTCCCATTTTCTTTCCGATTCTTTACCCACTTCTATCCTTATCAAACTAACCCGAACCTGTTCAGCTGCCAGTTTCCATGGAATCCGATAGACCCCTGATTGACGAGGTAACTTGCGTAGTCTCCTAACTCGATTCCCTGTGTTCCTCGCTCCATCCCTTTGTATTCTCGGTTTCACCTATCCACTTCCGTGTTCAATCCACCGTTGCTCCATGTCTTTCTCACTGCTGTCTCATGTCCGTCGTCCGTCTCCTTCGCTCCCGACGTTCCTCTCTTCCAGATGAGGTCCTCCTCGCCGCCACCGCCTTCCGGATGTCTCGCCCGATTCCATCCCGAAGCAGTCGACAAGTTCTCGATTGTGGCGTTTCCACTTGCATTCACAATGTTCAATGTCAGTTTGAGAGCACTTTGAAATTTAAAATTGATGGAACTTCAGCTCGTCTACTGGTGGCACTATCTGTCGCAAACCTTCGATCAGAACTACCAATAGTCCGTCTCTCCCTCTTCGAATAACTCTTTGTTGCCGGTACCTCAACTCTCTTCCGATGATTCGCACTTCTCACAGGGTCCCCCTAATGTATCTCAGTCACTCGTCCCTATTCCTTCTCATGCAAAACTTCTTCTGTAGAATATAATGTACATTGCTCAAAACAATCAGATAAACAATAAAACGTTTCGATTAGATTCAAACAGATTTGATCGCCGAATACCCGTTTGAAGTCGTCTTCGGAGCCGTCGCCACCTTCTGACGGCTTCTGCTCGTCGACGTATTCACTTCATCGGACCTCCTGAAAACGTCAAAAACCAACAGTGGCAATTATGTGTGCGGCCATATAGAACTCACCGACAGGAGACAAGTGCCGCAATTACTTGGCGATACTTGACCGAGAAGATTAGGTAGATGAAGAAAGTGGACATGGAGTACGTGACAAGCAGCAAGTTGGAAATGTGATGGAGCACTCGGAACAGGGTGAACTGGACAAGAGTTGTGATGGGAACTGACGGGGAGGGACCTCACTTGGAACTGGGCGTACGTCTTGAAGACGAGGTTCACGAACTTGAGGCTCGTGTTGAACATGTGGCAGAGGGCGTACAAAATGACCATCACCAGCAGCATCGTCGTCGTTTTCTTGTCCTTCTGCTGCTGAGAAGTCAGCATTTTCCGCTCTTCGTTCGACTTTTTCAGTTGCTTTACGACTTGAATGTTTGTGATGGAGATGACGAGGAACGGGATGACAGTGTCGAAGAAAATGGATCTGATTCCGTAGTAGAGAACGAAGTACCAGTTGTTGTTGGCACTGTGAGAGAGTCCCATGTGGACGATCCCAGTGGACAGACTGCAACAGAGACATCAACGACGGTGAACGGGGAAGAGAGACACGCACTCGGCACTGAACTCAAAGAACCGGGGCGCATTGAAGAGAACGGCCACAACGATGATGTAGGCCATCGCCCTGACAGTGTTGTTGGTGGTGCACCAGACCTGCACCTGCAGAGGCCTGCACACTGCGAACCATCGCTCGACTGCAATCAGCACTATGATGTACTGACTCGTCATTTTGGCGGTGCAGCCGATCGGATAGATGTAAACTATCGAGAAGGCACTGAGAATTGTGTGCACGGAGCCAATTTTCATGTATCCGGGACTGAAATGACTACTTGGAAAGAAGGAAAGAGGTTGCACTTACAACACGGGTATCTTATAGAGGGAGAAGGTGGGAAGCGCCGTCAACAACACAATGAGGTCAATTACGGAGAGACTGAGCAAGAGGAAACCGACCTGAAAGCAGCTGAAAACGCAACGCTCGCTTCTCCCCGGCTCACCGTGCTCTTCTTCATGTGCTTCCTGCTGTACACGTAGATGGAGATCGAGTTGCCGACGATTCCGACGAGGATTATGGGCAGCATGAGGATGGCGAACACTTCATTGATCGACAAATGGGAAGCGTTTGAAGGCGCATGCACAGTAGCATTCGGATGCATGTATTCCTGAAATCTCGCGACTGCGGGGGCAGTGAGAAATGTTGTTTTCCCCACTTCGGGTGAGTTATTCGACATTCTAGCCGGATATTCAAATCAAGTTGTATCAAAAAATAGAAGACGTTGATGTGAATCGAATGAAAGAAACGGGAAGAAACGGGGCGAGAATGAGCGAGTTTCGAGCCAAAAACGGCGTCCTTTTCACTCATTTTCTGTTTTTAATTGGACTCACCAACTCGTAATGAGTCCGTCCATAGTGATCAATTACGGGCGGCATCGTCGAGAAGAAGCGTCTCGAATGCGATAAAGAGCTCGCCATCTCCTCCCCTTTATTAGCTCATATTTTCCAGAAAAAACTCATTATTCTGCAATGAGCTCGTATTATGTCATTCGAGTTCTCAGTGGTTCTCCGGAAACTTGTCTGCTGGGAAAATGAGTGATTCTGAGAAGGTGCTCTGCGGCAAAAAAAGATGGTTTTGAGGGCGGAAAGAGCAGGAATACTCTGCGAAGACTCGAGAAAATTGGCATCCTCAAAAACAAAACGAGCGTAAATGAATTTGTGTGTGTGGGAAGAAACGAGGAGGAGTCTGAGGAGAGACGAGAAACATTCTCACAATTTATTCGCAATGAACACATTCATGCATTTGGGAGAGAGGCTCACGCCAGAAGCGGTGTTTTCTTTGCAGTCGGCTCCTGCTTCTGACTCGATTGGCGCACAAACAGAGATTTGACTGTTTTGCGGTAGTTGGCCGAGAAGATGAGGTAGTCTGCGAAGGAGAACAACGGATGGCAGCACATGAAGAAGTTGGAGAGCTCCGCCTTGACGTCGTTTATCTGCAACGACGTCTTCTGAAGACAGCTGAAGAGAGTGTGCTCACGTTTTTAGGCAGACTGTCTTCCAGAAACGTGTCCCCGTATTCTATCATCATGCTCGGGAAGTGGGTGAGCACGTAAGATATGAGCACCGCGAAAAGCATCAGAGAAGTACGACGGTCCCTCGGGGACTGAAAACACGAGTGAGAATCAATCGGAATTGCGAGGAAACCTGCGTCGTCAACCGCATTCTTTCGTGCTGAGACCATTTCAGAAGACAGATGATGGAGACGTTGATGACGAAGAGGACGAAAAAGATGATGAAGGCGTTGAAGATGTTGTCGTTGAAGTAGTCGATGCTCTTCAGAATCCAATGATCCGACAGTTTCTTGTTTCGTACTGATCTCCAATTGTTCAAGCTGGAAACTTTTAGTTTCTCGCTGAAACAGTCCGATTCTCACTTTATTTTCCTTTCCAAGAACTTCGGAGTTGTCAAGAAGATAGAGACGACGAGGGAGAAACCAATTAATCTTTTCGTCCTCTTCATGTTGCACCACGTTTTGACCTGAAATTACTGAAACTCATTCACCAAATGTTTCCCCTTTCGAACCTCCATGGGCACGAAAACGGCGACCCACTGCTGGGCGGAGATGAGAATCGAAATGCAAACACACATGTACTTGGCGATGTGAGTGAATGGAAAAATGAAGACGTCGGTGATGGGTTTCAACATGGAATGTTCATTGGGATTCGGAGAGCAAGTTCTGAATGAAACGATAGAGGGTTAATTGGGGAACTCGATACATGAACGCAATCTGACTGAGCGAGAAGGAAGGAATGGCGATGAACAGGAAGAACCATTCCGAAATGGAGAGGCACGCGAGCAGGAAGCCCACCTGGAATCGGCGAGTTTAGCGGGCAACAGTTGAACCTACAGACGGTTGTCTTGCGTTGCGCTGGTCTCGTGTAGACGTAAACTGATATGGAAGTGAGCAGAAGACCGACTAGCAGAAACGGAAGCATTCCGACGGCTATATCTCCCGCTAAACCGAAATCACACGACTGCAAAACTTGACCTTCAATGAGGGATTCACCAGAAAACTCACTCGTAGGAAGCTCTCCTTAATTGAGATAGCACCAGAAACCTCACTCGAGGTGTTTTCGAATGCATGCGAATTCATTGATCTGGGAATTTTCATCCGCGTTTTCTGAAAAGATTCATTCAATTGGCTTCGGAACGAATCACTCACATGGTGTTGTGCAGAAAAGTTTCTGCTCGAAGCATGCAGCATCTCGACGCGCTTTTCCGAAAGAGCTCTGCTTTGAAACTCTGCAAATTCAATTAACAGATATTCGAGGCACGGGTTCTCCGAATGAAACAACAAACTGACGGAAGGCGTGCTCCGGAAATTGTTTCCGTGACGTGACAGCTGTGCTTCCTTTTGCCGGAGATGGAGTGTGATCCGTCGGATTACTGATGACCTCCGACTCCGGAAGATCGTCCGGATAAGAAGCCCGTGGTGAGTGGACCTAAGCTGTAATAAACATGGACGCATTTGCGGGCTGGAAAAGATGTTTGTTCGATAAAATTGAGCCTATTACACGGGAGGATGCTTCAGAGGAAAACACATTTTTTATTCCCTGGCACTCGTCTGACAATTGATTATGTGATGAAACAGAAAATTGTGGAGCGCGTGAATATGCAGGTTGATTGAAGAGATCGCAAATTTGAAAAACCGGGCGAGAAAGAAGAAGAGAGGGATTTAGAGGGCTGCCCACTTGATCACGAGCATGATGGCTGCGGATATGAGTCCTGAAACGTGCCAAACTTAATGAGTTTTTGTGGTTTCCCGGACATACCAGCAACGGGGAGGGTGACCACCCACGAAATGACAATGTTCCGGAACACGGACCACTTGATGCCCTCTCCAGAACGGATCGATCCGACTGCGACCACACTTCCCACCTGAACGATGTCATTTGGTTTTCCATGTTTCCTCTCCTCTCTTACCAAACAGTGAGTCGTGCTGATCGGAAGGCCGATCTTGCTGGCGAGCAGCGCCGTCATTGCTGCCCCGAACTCGATGGTGAACCCGCTGGCTGGGTTTATCTCTGACATCTTCTGGCCGACAGTACGGATCACTCGGTGTCCCAGCGTCCACAGACCGATGCAAATTGCGAAAACTCCATAGAGAAGAACATAGATGGGAACCTGAAACCCTCGATTTCTATTCTCTTGCTAACAATTTGATTAGTACCGCTTCATTCTGCTCCGTTGATTTGTAGCGATAGATGGAGATAAGGGCGGCGAGCGGGGCGACGGCGTTGCTCACGTCCTGAGCTCCGTGAGCAAAACCGGCGAAGCAGGCTGTGAACACTTGGATGGTGGCGAAGAGTTGAGTCGTGCTGCGACTGTCCACTTGCCGCTTATTGGGAAGCAGCCAAGTGATGAATTTACGGATCTTCCCTGGTGGCGGTGCTGGTTTCGGCTCCACTTGGATTTCGTTCTCAGTGAATTCTTTGAGCTCTGCGGATCCACGAGCCGATTCAATATCCGAGAAGCATGGAGGAGTCGGTGGCACTTCGGAATCTGAACGGAAAGTGCATGAGATCTTTTTTCCGGATTATGGAGGTCACCTTGAATCTTAGACTTGATTCTTGGTTTCATTATAAAATGGGCGAAAGCGGCTGCGATGGAACCGACGCCAAGAACAATAATGACGACGCCCCAGATGGGGATCTTGTCGAAGTGGAGAACTGAAAGAAGTGGAGACTGAAAGCTGATGGTTGCCTTCAAGTGTTACGTTTTGATCCGTCCCAAAATATCATGAGAGCGTTGAAGGCGAGACATACAAAGTAGAA
This sequence comes from Caenorhabditis afra, assembly GCA_963570955.1. Lineage (NCBI taxonomy): Eukaryota > Metazoa > Nematoda > Chromadorea > Rhabditida > Rhabditidae > Caenorhabditis > Caenorhabditis afra. The sequence continues at coordinate 6,382,524 of OY751536.1, read as the reverse complement.
CACGGGAAGAGCACGGAGACCGCTCTTGACTGGATTCGGAGTCCGTAGGACGGTGTGGTCGACGATGATGTAGAGGATGGAAGAGATGGTTCCGGAGAGGAGGGGAGAAACGAACCACGAACACACTGAAGACGTGAGGACATGAGAGACCGTACTCAGAAGACTTCTATCTACCAATCTTCACGATTGCCATCCACTGGATCCCCTCGAACCCCCTGAGAACAACCGAGAATCCGACGGTGGCTCCGACCAAAGAATGCGTCGTGGAAACCGGCATGTGGAGTGCAGTGGCGATCATAAGCCACGAAGCACAACCTGGAAAACAAAAGGGCACACTGTAGAGCTGTCCGTTCTCCGCCACGAACCTCCAAGAATCGCGACTTGTCCGAGGAGCAGCGCCTTGGGATCGTCCGCATATTGCGTGGTGTCGACAACTCCCTTGCGCATTGTATCCGTCACACTCCATCCTAAACGTGTTGTTCGATGACCGGAAAGTCTCCAGAGTGACGAGTGACTCACCAACTAGAACTGAACCCAGTGTTTCAAAGATTGAGGCCATTATGTAGGCCTGAATGATGGTAACTACTCCCGAACCTGAAGAGTTTTTTTTTGCGATGAACGCATCCCGCAGTAATAATGCACGAACCAACAGAAGTACCGAAAGCGTTCGAGACGTCGTTGGCACCCATTCCGGCACCCAGAAGGAAGGCCAACACGATTCCGACAATGAGAGCCCATAGCACAGAGCTCTGAAAGGTCAATTTCGAGATAGTTTTGGGATAAAGAGGTTCCAACCTGATCGAACTCGCCGACTATTCCACTTATTGTTGAAGTGATGTCAGAGAGGATGGTTGTAGAATCCATGTCTGAAATCGTCCGACTGAATCAGATCAAAACAGGCAGAAGAGAAACAGATGACGACTACATTTTGTTACAAGTTTATTTATAGTCCGCGACGGGGTCGTCGAATTCACTCTGAATTTCGGCGACACGCGGATCAGAATGAGGGCGGTTTGACTGTTCTCTGCATCATTTATAGCAGTGCATGTGGTCTCCAGATGGTCAACGCGTTTGAATGCGTTACCAGTGTTTGTGAGTAATGTCAACATATCAGGGGCAACTATAATCCGATTCTTGATAGTCTAAGAGGAGACCGATCAAGATGACGATGGGGAGAAGCTCGGAAAACAAACAGTTCGGATGGATCGTCCCGTTGAAATTATCGTAAGTCAACACTGGTTGGACAGATGCCATAGATCGAGTCCCTTTTCACAACATCATGAACTGCCGCCCGCAAGAAGAGAGGGGGAAAATGTGATTTGCAACACAACTTCATTCTGAACATGCAAATGTTGCTTTTGATTTTATGTGCCATTTTGTTTTTACGTCTATGTTTTATCGGCGAAAGATTCGGATGGAAGGCGACGGAAAAAATAGATTTGGAAGGGATGGAACGGATACGGGAATGCGGATGAATCAAGCCGGCCGGAGGTCGTCGAAAACAGAAAACGGCAAACGAGAGAAACGAACGGGAGGGGACGATCCGCTGCAGAAACTACTGGTTCGCATGTTTCGTGTTCAGTGATCCGATTTGAGACAGGAAATACGGGGGAGAGCAATCAGAAGCTGACTCTAGACGGGAGTGAGCAAATGAGGGAGGAGGAGGCAGATAATTCGAGGGCTGGCTGCTCGAGACGAAAACAGGAACAGAGAACGCTGCGGAGGCACCTGGGACTCGTTACATCACGCCATCGGAATGCATTCTTCCCATTGTGACTCGCCGTCATTGTCAACGAGAAATGAGTTTCAGAACAGAAAAGAACTGGAAGATGTTCCTCCCACAAAGTCAGGTGGTACGTGACAGTCAAACCTGATCTGATCCGAATCAACACGGGTTCTTCAGGGAGGGTTCTCCCTAACTTGCTCAGGTTGCGCCTCTTTTCATTCGTGATTTCGCTAATACAAACATTGTCTGCCGGAGCCCACTTGAGCCCGTCGTCCTTATTTTGATGGTCACTTTCTCTTCAACCCATTTTTTAGCTCTCGAAGTGATCTCCGGGCTAGTGACGAGTGGATACGTGGTACATACAAACAGTGTGTAATCTTCAGAACAAACACACGTTTTCGACACACTCTGGGACTGTCGACAACAGACAAAATGGAACAGATGACTGATCTTTTGATCGTCCCAGTCCTGTCTTTGAAAAACGGTCCGAAAACGGAGAATGTTCTGTGTTATTGAGAAGATAACAGTACACAAGTGAAGGTGGAATTAGACTTTATTCGTGAGAAAAATAAGATAACAGACGTCGTCATAATCATTGGATGTCACAGAATTCGAATTACCCGTTTGAAAAACCAGCGGCAGGCGACGTATGAGCATGATTCAGAAGACAGAGAAGTCGTTCAGTGGGGGATGGCGTAGATGGCGTCCAAGTAGCTGTGGGCGAACTCGTGCACGAGAGACCGATCGGGGATGCCCTGTGCGAGTCCGTAAATAGCCGCCTCGCTGTTCTTCTCAGAAGGACTCGCTGGCGTCTGACGGACGTGCTCCACCGCCTCTCGGCAATCCCTGACGAACTGCTCGGCGAGCCCGTCGTGCGTATGGTTCATCGTGACCATTATGTGGACTCTAAAACCAACTGATTAGCGTGATACGTCGAGAAATTGCTCACCCAGGTGGGAACTGCAATCCGTTGAGCTGCCAGTGCTTCTCCTTCATGAAGTTGTGGAATCTGTACAACTCGACGCCGTCCTCAGTTGTCCAACTCACGATGCACAAGTCACTCGGGCCTTGCAGTTTTATTCCAGGAATTTGGGCGAGTCTGAATAAATATAGTTGATCATTGTGAAAGAAAACGAAAAAAACTAACCCATCACGGATCTGGCGGGTTGTTTCGACGATCTTTCTGGCGTTGTTCGCGTATCCTTCCTTGGCGTGATACAGCATGGCAGACCAGCAGAGAGCAATGTTGTGTCCGGCACGAGAGCCCTCCATCGTGGCGGAAGCATAGATACCTCCCTGCCAGTCGGCATCGCAGAAGTACTGGTTGTGCAGAAGCTCCTTGTTGCGATACAAGACGACGGAAGATCCCTTGGGAGCGAGTCCGTACTTGTGGCTGTCGGCGGAAATCGAAGAGACTCCGGGCACTCGGAAGTCGTATCTGATCTCGTCTTCCTCGAGGAACGGAAGCAGGAAGCCTCCGAGACACGCATCCACGTGGACTGGAATGTCGAACTCGAGTCCGAGCTGTCCGATGGCTTCGATGTCGTCGACTGTTCCGAACGGGAAGTTCGGAGCCGACCCGACGAGCATGCACGTTCTGCTGTTGATGGCGGCCCTCATCTTCGAGACGTCCGCTTTGAATGTGACGGGATCCACGGGAATCTTCCTGACTTTGATACGGAATGTCTCGGCGGCCTTGAAGAACGCGGCGTGAACGGAGGACGGGACGACCCTACAAACTACGTTTCTCTGTCTGTTGTTTGATATGGTTTCTCACATCTCAGTATATTTCTCTCCGCGTTTCAACAATCGGTTGCGATGAGCCAAACAAGCCAACATGATGGAAATGGAGCCTCCGGTCGACATCTGAATGCTAAGGTCATTGACTGACTCTCTTGCTCTTCTGACTCACTGTTCCACAGGTGTTGCTGTCTCCTCTCATCATATTGCAGCACATTCGGACCACTTCGGCCTCCATAATTCGAACTCCAGGGAATAGTTTGGGCCAGAGAGGGTTGGACCAGGCGAACATTCCGAACACCTCCTCGTACATTCGTCGCTCTTCGTTGTCGTTTTCCCGATTGAAAACTGCTCCGGAGACTCTGCCTTCCAGGTAGTTGGGCCCTTCCAGTAGGTCGTAGATGGTAGCCAGACGGATCACCTGCTCTCCCCCTACCGAGGTGTTCGGAATCTCCGTGAAGAATTCGGAAACGTGGTCTCCGATCGCGAGACTCCTCTCCAGTTCTCCCTTGACTTCATTCAGTTTCCTCTGTAACATTCAGTGTCACATTCGAGTTCTCACTTTCCATCATTACATCAATGATCTTCTTGATGGCGGGAATTCGCTTGATAGTCGTGAAAAACCAAGTGCTCACTCTTTTACGGATGCCTGCAAAAAGCCGTTATCAGTGTGTGTCTGGTGATCAGATCAGTGAAACATTTAAACAAACTAGACACAACCGACTGGTCTCGTCATTCTGTGCCCTGACGGAAATAGAATGAGAAGAAAGATCTCAATGATCTTTCGACCTAGTTAGAGCCGCTCTTACCGACTTCATCCAGGTGCATGTGCTTCAGCTGAACCATTATGTAGGTGAAGAGGCACGTGGTGGATATCAGGGTGAACGGATGCATCTTTCGGAGCTCAGCGACGACAGTATCCTTGGCTCCAACGGCCTGCTCCACTAGGTGTTCCATGTCTAGAAATAAGAAAGTAGGGCTGGAAAGAGGGAAAATGATAGTGAATAGCGCCAATCGGCACTCTTTATATATGCTTCATACTCGAAGAGGCGGAATCCCACTCCATGCGTGTGTTTCAGATGATAGCATCCTCGACCCTCCGCCTATCAGTAATACACTCCACTTATCGCCTGTCGGCGTCCAAGATAGTGCGTGAATTTGAGAGTGTTTTGTCGCTTCGCCTCTGAAGTTTGTGTCCGTATGTGTATCTAGTCTGATCGAAAGGAGAGAAATAGACTCCGCCTCCTCGCGGGTACTGTAGAATGTTTGGTGCGGATCGCTTCATCGGAGGCGTCACGTCATTCGACGTCGTGCGGTTCAATGTTCAGCGACAGATGAGAAGGGATAGGATGGGATTCGGATCGGATCCCCTCGCGAAGAAGGACGCGTGATCTGAATCGTAGAATCGAGACAGGAGACGTCTGCGGAAGAAATAAGAAGTGGTGATGATCTATTCCGGGCCTCCGCGTTGCAGATGCTTGCAGAGATAACGCATCGTATTCTGTGACTGTCTCGCTCGGCGACATTCTAACACAATTTCCGACCGTAGCGTCGAGTGGATCGGAAAGCTCTTGCAATTGCGCATTGAATTAATAATTGCTCTAGAGGTCCGCACACTTATATTTGCTGCCTTCTTTCCCGGTCCAGCATTGTGTCTTGTGACTCAATTGCACGTTGAACTGTCTACCGGAAGAGGCAAATTGCTCTGCGGTGTCATAATCTGTTCATTGTTTGGCCGCAGCGCTCTTTCTTTCCTCGGAATAGTTCTTGATCTCAACGTGTCATGACTTTTGCAAAACCGTCTCGAGTTACCATTGAAACAGAATTCTCTTTCTGACGGGGACATCGTGAACGGACGGACAGTTATGAGGTGATTGAGATCAGCCTCACAGAGGGGAAAAGAACAAGGCGCATGTAATTGTGATCAGTGCAAATGACATCATCGAACCGTAATGCGTGTTGACGACTACGATTCTTTGAAGATTTGTAGCAGGTTCACTGATCCTCTCATCGTTTCGTCTTCCGAACTTTCCCTCTAGCGAGTTCAATCTATCAGTGTATCACCAAACCTTCCCTTCCTGGTCTTGATTCGGATCACCCGATCCGTCAAACACTTATTTACGACCTGTCCGTTAAGAACTACGACTACAACAGATCGGCCTCTTTCCCTCTCTCTCTCTCTCTTTCTTTCCCTTCCCCGTTCCAATGAATGTCTTTATCGAACCCGGAAAATTATAAGCGGCCAAAGTCCTGATATCAGACTAGAGACGAAGGCCACTCAACAAAACAGCGCCATCCTGTTCACAAAGCCTACCGTAATCTCTGCCCGGCCGCTTCAGAGACCCGTCCCCGCGCATCCTCCTTCTTGTTTCAGGACGCTTTTGAGAACCGGACCGACCGCGTCAAACTAAAAACGCAGGAGCACTTTCTATTATTGTGTCTTTTGTTTACCACTATTTGCTAGTAAGGACTTGTGATCTCACAACTTGTTTTTTGGGCTTATCGCGTCGTGGTACCGGAGAAGAACGCGCGATTCGCGTATGGAAGTGTGTGTAGTTTTGTGCGTGAAACGAGTGGGAATCTTGCAGCGAGTCCAGATCGGAATGGCCGAGCAACCATGTATCTAGTGTGGAAAAGACGTCAGCAACCGTCTGGAAAAGCACCGTGCACAGGTTCAAATGGTCAAACTACGACTGCAGTTTTCTACACGAGATACACTTTCCTGCAATTAAACTTTCGGCCTGACTCACACAAATAAACAGCTGTAACTGTGGGCTGGCACGGTGTGGCAGATGTGGATGTTGCGAGTACGGTGTCGACGGGAAGCCCATCTCTCCTTCATCCCGTCCAATCACGGCGCTTACCGTAACCCCATCACTTATCGTATTTCAATCTCCGAAAACGATTGAGAAGTTTCTGCAATTTTCTGTTCCACATTTTGTCTTGATGCTTCGAAAGTAGTATATATTCTGTGTTAACGAAGGTCTGGTAGCGATATTATTCGAGCAGTGAGTCATTTGTTTGTTTTATAGAAAGCGATAGCAAACATTAAATCAGTGTCTATTGGTAGTCATTAAGCCAGAAACAACATCGAAACTAGTGTTTTCCAGAACAATTGATAATGACAACTGAAATGAATTGATTACTGTAACCGCAAGTGACTTTCCTCGAGCATCCGGAGAATGTACATTTCAAAAATAGGGACTGAAATTCGGCTGAGCACGTTCAATTTGAACTGAATCTATTTAGCTTCTATTCGTTTTCAGTTGGAACGTAATGTACAGTGCTCTGGAACTGAATAGAAAAGTTTAATTGGAGTCAGTTGTATTACAGTTTTCAGCGAAGAAATGTTCAATTAAATGCCCCGATTCGGAGTGTCTATTTTCGGCCTTCTCGTTCAGACATCAAGAAAATGGACTCGACCGAATCTGTGTGACCCGTCGATTTCTGCAGTGTGTCCTTCGGCCGGTCTGCAAACCGTATTTGTGTTTTGTTCTTCAAAAGACGCTCGCGTTTCGTGGAAGAGCGCCGACAAACATCAATTTCAGAAACTACAGTTGGTGAGGGCGATAATGAGTTTAGTTTGGTTGTGATAAGCAGCAGAGTGACAGTGTGGATAAGTCATGCCACTTTTCGTTTCTTTATACTTTGTTTCAGTGAGGTGATGACGAGATTCGGAGATTCAACGAGGGATCACTGATCAGCAACCATACTAGACAAACTTCAGGCACATTCGGGAGGGAAGCGGAAGAAGACGTCCATTAGGCAATTTATCAACAACGATACATTTGGAGGAAACCTGAATTTGGCGAGAGAATGGCAGAAATGTTATTATCTGGGACAACAGAAGGCGAAAAACTCGTTGTGCTCGCAGGTGTAGGTCTTCGGACAGAAGCCGTCGGAGCAAGATTTTCCGAGAAAGGCGCTCGACCAGCCGTCGTTCTGCTTCTGTAGCGGCTGCTTCTGGTTCCGGCACTGCGGTTTGAATGCCGCTTGGAATCGGTCTGAACGACAAGCAATAGACTTCGGGACGAGAGACAGATCACCGACTTGTGAGGTTCTCTTCGCAGCAGATTCCGAAGAACGCGCCCATCTGACACGTGTATCCCAGAGGACATCCCGATTCAGTCAGCTTCGGGCCCGGCGTCGTGGTGGTCGTCCGTGGAGGGAACGAGGGCGCTTGCAGCTGTTGCTCCCCACACGTGTACCACCCTCCGTGCGACTTTCTGGCCGGCTGCGATTGCATGGCACAACTGAAGTAGTCCACTGGAAAAGAGTGAGTTTCTGATCATTTCGAAGGAATAACGAACTGAGAACGCAGTCCGAGTAGCAAGCGGAGCTCGTCGGGTACGAGTTCTCGTTGCCTCCGCATCCTTTGTGTTCGAACGGATAGCATTGGAACGATTCCACGTCAAACCAGTACTGGAAAGAAAACAAAATAACTGAAGTCGGGGGGAGGCTTCTCACTCGGATGGACGTTCTGTTTTGAGGGCAAGTGTATCCGGACTCTCGATTCTTCTGACACCATGGTTTGCCAATCGCTTCGACCACTTTCGGCTTCGATCGGTCGGGCTTCTCGAAAGGAGGGAACAGTGCCGAATCGATGGAAAAGTCTGGAGTGCTGCCGGCGTTCAAGCCCCCGTTCTCATCTCAAATACCTATTTTCATGCAGTTCATCTGTTTCGTGTTGCTCAATGTGCTCCTCGAGCCGGCGACTTCTCTGCCAGTGCTCGTGTCCACACAGAAACACTCGTTCTTGAGACTGTCGCACTGAACTGCCTCGAAGTCTCCTGAACGCATCCCTCATTTCCAGACACCATTCCGAGAACCCACCCTTTCCTACGTCGCACCTCGGCACGAAGCTGTTCTCCGGAGGGTCTCCGTTGGCAAACAACTTCTGGAGATAAACAAGGCAGGCTGAAAACTCGAACGTCGGAAATTCGATTGCCTCTTCTTTCTGGACGTACCTCCACACTTTGGCGCCGTTTTGGGGCTGTTCGTGCGCGTGTCGTAGGCAACGAGCGCCGAGTGCGGGGTGACGCAGTAGCAGGATTCGGAGTTACACTGGACGGTTTCGTAGTAGCCGACCTCGTTGCACTTCAGACCGTCGTCGTTGAGAGTGCATGGTCCCGTGGCGGGAACTCTGAAAGACGACTGGGACTGAGGAAGGGACAGACATTAATACCTTTGGCGTAGCACTCGGTCTCCGAAAAGAGCCTCCGCTGGACCGAAATTGAGCAGGAGAAGAACATTAATGGCGATTTTCATAACCGAAATCAAAAGATGTGTTCGAGGAAGTGACGAGAAAAGAGAAGGAAAGAGTAAACATCAACTAGTTAGAAGAACAAACATTCAGAGGAAGGGGCGAAAGAGCCGGATGATCAGCCAGAGACTGAATGAAAATGTGTGAACCGGGTACGAAGTGAGAACGAAAGAAAGCGAAAGTACTCGTTCGTCGAAACGTTTCTTTAATCAACCGCCGACCAATCGATCTCGCAACTGGTACGTCTTCTGCCCTCTCTCCACGTCTTCTTTTTCTCTCTCCTCTTGCCGGTCACTCGCTGTTACTGTTTGGCTAACGGAAGAAAAAAAAGTTCCACTTTTGTCTGGAAACGTTTATTTAAGGGGAAAAGTGAATCATCGATGGGACCCGTCAACAAAAATGTATCAAAAGGGATTGTTATTGTCGTTCAAAACAAAAATGTGTTAGAGAAGAGAAGAAAAACGGAGGCGAGAAGGGTCGAAAAGACGGCGAATGGCATTGAAGAAGAGTTACACAGGTCCGTGTTACAGCAGCAGACTTCGCTTTGTTTCGAAGTGACCACGCACTCGTCGCTCTGAAAACCGAAGCTGTTCTTCGGTTTCTTTCTGCTGAAGCGGTTGTTTCGTTATGACTCACTTTGCAAAACGGCGTGAAGTCGTCGCATCCATAAGTAGCTCCGCCGGACGGCTCCGACGTTCTGCAAAAGATTGCGTTGTAGAGAAACCCTCGGTGCCCACTTTATGCAGTATTCGGTCTGACAAAGTCGCTGTTTGAACGGCCTTCCATCGCCGGAGAATCCTGAAGACGTCATCGATCATTCGGATGGCACGCATCTCGTGATGCTTCTTCTCCTTCTTCTTCTTTTTTGTCCCTCACCTTTGAAGCACTTCACTGTTGTCTCGACCGAAGGCAGTAGAACGAAAAATAAAAGAGAGAGGACGATGAAGGGGACTCTCATAATGGCTTCGTTCTTCAAAGAAGTGTATTCCTGTCAAAACCAGTAACTGGTGGGGAGAAAGAGGCAAAGAAAAGAAGAAAGGACAAAAAGAAGAATAGCACGGCTCGAGCCCGGGGGAGGATTGTACTTTGGAATGAATTCATTGGACTGAAAACAACATGAATAATGGATTAGGAAGCGAGCCTCCCGGTGTACTTGAAAAAGAAGGTGATGAGGACGCGACAAGAAGACGTTGTGCCGCTTTCGTCGGCCCAAAACACTCGGCCCGTCCTTCCGTTCTCCGCCTCCCTTCCAGTCTGCGTCTCTCGGCTCTTCAGGTCCCGACAACTTGAGCAATATGCAAATGATTCGGTCTAATTGGATGAAGGAGCTGGTGGGAACAAGTCAGAGAGGGCTCTTGCAGGCAGATTCTCTGCAAAGATTCAGTGCTTTTCTTTGAATAGTTGTCTTTTCCTTCTCGATTTGATTTCAAACAATTGAATAGAACCCACTGAAGATGCCCTTGTGTAGCACAAAACAACTGACTAGAAAAGAGTGAATGATAACGGGAAGAGGGAGAGACTCGGCTGTAAACTGCTCAAATGAAGTTGACTTCTTGTTTCCTGTGCATTTCCGTCCTGCTTCCGTCGGCTTTGCCGAAGGAATGTTACTGGGGTAGGCACAGTTCGATGCGTCTTCTTCTAGTTTCGAATCTCAGGTGTCAGTGGCTACGATGGCCATCCTCTGTGGAAGAAAGAGTGTGGCCATGATCACTGCATTAAGTACGTATTTCCTTCTCGCCTCGCTCACTACCGATTTTCAGAATTATCAATGAAATGGGGGTGCGAACATCCAACTGTGACGTCACCGAATACTGCCACGTAAGTTCGGGTAACCTCGAGTACATCTTCGGTTTCATTCAGAAAAACGGATGCGTTTCGAACCATTTGGGAGGAGAAACTTGTTGTTGTGACTCTCAACTCTGCAATTCATCACTTTGTCTCTCTCTTCCCTTTTCTTTGTTGCTCGTCATTTTCAGTTTGCTGAACAGATAAATTGAAATGCAAAAGATTTATTTGATAAAGACAAGAGGCAGTGCTCGTCGAGAGCCAATCTAGTGGCGGGAGACGAAGACGGCGGATCTTGGTGGGCACGCGCAGTAAGCGGCGTCGTTTCCTGGGAGTCCTGGGCCTCCTGGGGCTCCTGGCTGTCCGTCGGATCCAGCGTTTCCTGGGGCTCCGTCCTGTCCAGCTGGTCCGGCTGGTCCTGGCTGTCCGTCCTGTCCTGGGGCTCCGTCTTGTCCGGCTGGTCCAGCTGGTCCGGCGTTTCCTGGGGCTCCTGGAGCTCCTGGGGCTCCCGATCCGCGTTGTCCGTCCTGTCCTGGGGCTCCTGGCTGTCCGTCCTGTCCTGGGGCTCCTGGGGTTCCGGCGTCTCCGGCTGGTCCTGGCTGTCCATCGGCTCCTGGGGCTCCGGCGTTTCCTGGGGCTCCTGGCTGTCCGTCCGGTCCGGCTGGTCCGGCTGGTCCTTCTGGTCCGGCTGGTCCAGCTGGTCCCTCTGGGCACTTGATGCAGTCCTGGCTGACTGGAGCGCAGGTGATCGGGGCGTAGGTGGCGGTGTTGTCCTCTCCCTTCGGTCCTGGGGCTCCTGGGAGTCCTGGCTGTCCTGGCTGTCCTGGTGGTCCTGGTGGGCCTGGTGGGCAGGTTGGCTTAGTTGGCTCGCATTGGCACCAGGCTGGGAGTCCAGAGAAGGTCTGACGCTTCTGGCGGAAGATCGAGTTGAATGGGTTGACACGTGGCTTGGATGGTGGGGTGACGGTGATCTGGATGTCCATCATCTCGGTCCAGGCAGAGTCGGTCTCCACACGGAAAACGGAAACTCCATCGAGAACCTGAAATCGGAGAGGAATGAGATTCTGAATGCGCTCTTGCGACGAGTTACCTGATCGTGCACCTCGTTGATGGTGTTATAGAGGGATGGCACGGTGAAGAGAACCGCGAAGACGGCGAAGGTGGCCGCGGTAGCGGAGGCAGTGACGAGAAGCTTCTCCATGACTGTTAGCCAGGTGCCGTTTCCTTCTCAAAGCTGTCTTTATATACTGGCCCTGCTGTACCACCTAGACCGCCCATCGGCAGATTCTGACAACTAAGGTCATTCTGCGTCTCCTGATTCTCCTTGATCACTCGTTTTTCCGCATGCCAATCGTTGTAACGTAATGTGTGCGTCTACTGATTTTCGCATGTTCTCTCACACTGCGGGTAGTAAGATGGGCGGTATCTGGCTTGTGAGACGCAAACCGAAAAAAAAGCGATGACACAAGGACATTTGGGCAAAAAGAAGAAGAGATGCATGAGGAAAAAATTGGATAATCGGAAGTTGATGGGAAAGGACACGAATTGAACCTGATCGCGGCTTCTCCAATGTTGCCATCAAGGAAGTGTTGCAGGACGACGAGGCGAACGTCTTCGGGAAGAAGACGTTGCGTCATTGGAAGGATGAGTCACAAGAGGGGAATGCTGAGGAGGTCTCTAGTGGCCTTTGTGATCAAGTCATTCAACTATTTCCGTCTTTGTCCATTGTTCTCTGTTGTTCATCGACGATAACTGTACGATTTTTGAATCCGAGAAGCTTTCAGGCCCTTTCTTCCTTGACGCCTTATTCGGCCACATTCTTCAAGCATTTGCCACCTGCGGCGTTCCGAACTGGATCAGATCGTTGATCGGTTGCTTCTAATTCGGAAGGCGTTCTCACTGTGGATGCTTCTAACAGTCGGTTCGGTTGAACACGTATTAGGCGACAAATTCGAGTCGTTCAGGCACTTTGAAGAATCCTGCTGTGAAATGCTGGTTCAAATACAGTTGTTCCCTTCTATTTTGAGTGAGCACTCTCACCTTCCCTCAGATATCGCTCTCTGTCTCGAATCAAAACAACAACATAAAAAACACTTGCTTGAGAATTGTTTTTCTCTGACCACTTTGACCCTTGACTTTTGGGAATGTTCTTCAAAGTTTGTGTTGCTGAAAACACGATAAACAAAATAGACAGTGAGGTTGTAATGCGAAAGTTTTATTCGGAGGATTAGAATCAAAAATACAAAGTTCGATGTCGCATTTAATGGCGGGAAAGGAAGACGGCGGATCTTGGTGGGCACGCGCAGTAAGCGGCGTCGTTTCCTGGGAGTCCTGGGCCTCCTGGGGCTCCTGGCTGTCCGTCGGATCCAGCGTTTCCTGGGTATCCGTCCTGTCCGGCTGGTCCGGCTGGTCCAGGAGCTCCGTCCTGTCCTGGGAATCCGTCTTGTCCGGCTGGTCCAGCTGGTCCGGCGTTTCCTGGGGCTCCTGGGGCTCCTGGGGCTCCCGATCCGCGTTGTCCGTCTCTTCCTGGCTGTCCTGGCTGTCCGTCTTGTCCTGGGAGTCCTGGCTGTCCGTTGTCTCCTGGGGCTCCTGGGGCTCCTGGGAATCCGTCGTTTCCACGCTGTCCTGGGAATCCTGGCTGTCCGTCCGGTCCGGCTGGTCCGGCTGGTCCAGCTGGTCCAGCTGGTCCCGATGGTCCTTGCGGGCACTTGATGCAGTCCTGGCTGACTGGAGCGCAGGTGATCGGGGCGTAGGTGGCGGTGTTGTCCTCTCCCTTCGGTCCTGGGGCTCCTGGGAGTCCTGGCTGTCCTGGCTGTCCTGGTGGTCCTGGTGGGCCTGGTGGGCAGGTTGGCTTAGTTGGCTCGCATTGGCACCAGGCTGGGAGTCCAGAGAAGGTCTGACGCTTCTGGCGGAAGATCGAGTTGAATGGGTTGACACGTGGCTTGGATGGTGGGGTGACGGTGATCTGGATGTCCATCATCTCGGTCCAGGCAGAGTCAGTCTCCACACGGAAAACGGAAACTCCATCTAGAACCTGAAATCGGAGAGGAATGAGATTCGGAATGCGCTCTTGCGACGAGTTACCTGATCGTGCACCTCATTGATGGTGTTGTAGAGGGATGGCACGGTGAAGAGAACCGCGAGGACGGCGAGCGAGGCGGCTCCAGTAGAGAGGGTGACGAGAAGCTTCTCCATGCTGAATGATGCCTTTCCTCGACACTCAGAGTCCTTTTATACTTCTCGTCTTGCATCATAGTGCTACTCATACAGCTTTTTTCGTAGGGGGGCGGTGTAACGCAATATTCCATTTGTCTCCATGAACTCGCTTTCTTTCTCTGCTTACAACTTCCTCATTCAGAAGCCACAACGAGGAACATAGTAAAGTGGGCTGGCCGTCGTAAACGGGCGACGATGAATGGGGCAGTAGGTGAGACTAAGCCCCCCGACCGGGTTTCACTGCCTCCGTGATAACGCATAATTTGAATAAATGGGGAGAAGAGGGAGTGATAGACGGTCTTTGTCATAGCGCTTCGAATCTAGTATTCTGAGAACTTTTCTCGTGTTGCATTAATCATTCCAGATGTGACGTCAACAATTCAAACCGTCCGATCTCGTTTCAATTAATACAGTTGTAGCCTTCTTTTCACCCCGTAATCAACCTTTTCAATTCGCCGATTTTGGATGCACAGCTTTATGTAGGGTGGGAAAAACAGGCGTTTTCAGGCGCCTGCGCCTGAAAAAAACAGGCGCAGGCGACCTGCGCCTGAAATGGCAGGCGACTGGTCGCCTGAAAAATTTGAAAACAGGCGCCTGGTCGCCTGAATGCAAGCTCATCATGATGGCTGCAGCCGCCAGTTTTCAAACATTTCAGGCGACCAGCCGCCTGTTTTCAAATTTTTCAGGCGACCAGTCGCCTGCCATTTCAGGCGCAGGCCGCCTGAACCTGTTTCATTTCAGGCGCAGGCCGCCTGAACCTGTTTTTTTTAGGCGCCTGTTTTTTTTTTCAGGCGTCAAGTCGCCAGCCTAGCTTTATGTTTTACTGTTACATGTTGTTTCATCTATATTAATCAAATCTGTCCTGCAAAAAAACAAGATTTATTGAGAAAATGTTCAAATTCGACGGCGCAGTTGTTATCCGATGGAATCGACAACTGCTGTGTTACTTCATGTCGAAAACGTTTTCCCCCAATCGAATATCTTCCGCAACTCCCTTCTTTTCGTTGCAAACTTTTTCCAGTCGCCTTCTTCTTTGCGTCTTTGCGAAACAATGGTAAGAAAAAAAACAATTCAACCTTCTCTGCTTATGGGAATTACACTTCTATCACGACGGAAGGGAGAAAAGGCTATACGACGACGACATTTTGGAGAAGAATAACCTTGTAGCGGTTTCTAGAAACTGCTGCCGAACAAAAGAAACCTCCGTTTACAACGGAATCGAAAAGAGGAAGCCTGCTGATCTCTTCTTCTGAGACAAACACTTTAAATCATTTGTGTGAAAAAGAGTAAGTTGGAATGCAAAAGATTTATTTGATAAAGATAAGAGGCAGTGCTCGTCGAGAGCCAATCTAGTGGCGGGAGACGAAGACGGCGGATCTTGGTGGGCACGCGCAGTAAGCGGCGTCGTTTCCTGGGAGTCCTGGGCCTCCTGGGGCTCCTGGCTGTCCGTCGGATCCAGCGTTTCCTGGGGCTCCGTCCTGTCCAGCTGGTCCGGCTGGTCCTGGCTGTCCGTCCTGTCCTGGGGCTCCGTCTTGTCCGGCTGGTCCAGCTGGTCCGGCGTTTCCTGGGGCTCCTGGGGCTCCTGGGGCTCCCGATCCGCGTTGTCCGTCCTGTCCTGGGGCTCCTGGCTGTCCGTCCTGTCCTGGGGCTCCTGGGGTTCCGGCGTCTCCGGCTGGTCCTGGCTGTCCATCGGCTCCTGGGGCTCCGGCGTTTCCTGGGGCTCCTGGCTGTCCGTCCGGTCCGGCTGGTCCGGCTGGTCCTTCTGGTCCGGCTGGTCCAGCTGGTCCCTCTGGGCACTTGATGCAGTCCTGGCTGACTGGAGCGCAGGTGATCGGGGCGTAGGTGGCGGTGTTGTCCTCTCCCTTCGGTCCTGGGGCTCCTGGGAGTCCTGGCTGTCCTGGCTGTCCTGGTGGTCCTGGTGGGCCTGGTGGGCAGGTTGGCTTAGTTGGCTCGCATTGGCACCAGGCTGGGAGTCCAGAGAAGGTCTGACGCTTCTGGCGGAAGATCGAGTTGAATGGGTTGACACGTGGCTTGGATGGTGGGGTGACGGTGATCTGGATGTCCATCATCTCGGTCCAGGCAGAGTCGGTCTCCACACGGAAAACGGAGACTCCATCGAGAACCTCATCGTGCACCTCGTTGATGGTGTTGTAGAGGGATGGCACGGTGAAGAGGACCGCGAGGACGGCGAGGGAAGCAGCTCCGGTAGAGAGGGTGACGAGGAATTTCTCCATGACTGAAAGCCAGGTGCCTTTTTCGGCGCCCACCGGCCCTTTTATACGCCCTGTCCCCGACCACCGTGCCCCTGTTGTGTTCTCTCTTCCCTCTCCAGTCTCAACGGTCTCTCACCGAATTCCGTAGTAAAAAGGGGCGTGCGCAGCAACATTTTGTGTTGATAAGTGAAAAAACAAGAGGACCGGGTAGGGTGGCATCGTCGTTTTCGGCGATAAAAAATCGCGTCGCTTTCAAGTACGGGCGCCAAGGTCGCTTAGGCAGAAGAAGCGGATAGGAAGTCTTCTGTCGGTACGATCTTCTGCGTCTCTTCATCACAAATGGTCTCTAGCCTGCTGCGATTGGCATTCGTTTATCGCGATAATCTCACCTTGAATAACGGCGTTTCGTGACGGAAAAGGACACAAGATAGATGAAGAAAGCAGCGCTTCTTTCTTCCGAACTTACACAACAATAGTCATTTTGAAACGTTCATGAATGACAATTTGTCAAATAGTTAGTTCACAAAAGTTTCTTCTGTACCCTAATTAGTCATGGTTTGCCCGTGGTACTTGGTGTCTTTGTACTAGCAGTGGCAATCGGTGGCATGGCCGAAGAGGTTCCCTTCCCGAGCACGAGCGACTCGAGCGAAGAGCCCGCCGAGATGCGGCACTCGCAGTTGATCCCCGCTGAAACTGACACCGGCACCAGCTTCCCGCTGTCGTTTCGCAGCACGTTCAACTGCTGGGTTCCGGTTTGACAAGATGCGTATCCTGGAAAAACGAAGAGAAGACGTCCGTTTTCTCCCTTCCGCTTCGTTACCACTCAGACATGTCGTGTCGGCGTAATCACACACCACTTCGTTCAGATAAGCGGGGTAGTAGGTACTCGGAAGACGTCGCCATACCCAACAAGTGCTGCACAGCGACACTGTGCCGAGACCGTCTGGAGTCACTCCGCGAGTTGTGCACGAGATGGGGAACCGGATGCCTGAACGAGGAATGTGCACTTTCCGGCGAGAGAAACTTGTTTGTGGCGGTTTAACGAAGGTTACACAAGACGCGCCGCAACGACGGCTTTCTCAAGGTTGTGCCGTTATCGAACATTGGTGTGTTGTTTCGGGTAATTTGAATCGGCAGAGAGAAGATTGGAATTCGGAGATGACCTCCCACAGACGCAAAACGGAAATTGACAATCTTCTCTCTACTCGTATACGTTTCAAAAGAGGAAGTCGGACGGGAGGGATTCGAGAGTACCTATGATGCCTGTTGAGTTCATCGCAGTCGTGTTCGGCTGCGAAGTGGCCGTCGTCGCTTCGATGTCTCTCTTTGCGACCCGCTTCAGGACGCCGTTGTTCTTGCTCTTCCAGCCGGTGCCATCCACATAGTAATCCCCCTCGTCGTCGTCTGGAATAGTCGGAATGTACTCGGAAGCCCTGCAGGCGAGAACTGAGCATGTGCCCGTACAATCTTCATAATCCCATTCGTAGTGCTGCTTTGCTTTCTTCTTTTTCTCGTAAACACCCTTATCGTTGCGAGTGAAACGGTACTTCTGGCAAGTGGAGAAGTTTCTCTGGTTGGTGAACACCTGATCGATTGTTCCAGGAAGCAGTCCGACCTGAAACAAAACGAGTTTCACTGAAAAGGGGCGAGAAAGGGAACCTTCCGAAGTTGGCCTCGAAGATCCTTGTAGCAGTCTCGACACTGCTTCGTCTTGCAATTGTTCAGAGTTCCAGCCTTTAAAAGTTCCAAGTGAGAACGGAAAAAGATTGCTTCCAAACCATCGCAGCTTTTTCTCTCTGCGTGATTGTGAGGTCGGGAAACGCGACGATGGCTTCTTCGAGACTGGCCGCTTGGAGTCGCGAGTCATACGGAATGCAGTTCGGAGGGTTCGAAGTCGTTGTCGCCGGTAGACACTGGCACTGGAAAGCGGCACATTCCTGCACGTTCTCTTAGATATTTCGGCGAACCTTCGGAGAGGCAGGCGTGCTCGATTGCGAAATGATGTCGTTGAAGAGGTCGATCTTCCTTGGCATGTCGTACTGCTGCATGCAGAAACACAGGAGGCATAGCGAGAGAATAATCAGCAGTTCGGACTCGATCCGTCGACTCATTGGAGCATTGTCGGCTCTCCGTTTCACCTCACAACACCGCGAGGAATAAGAGTGAACTTTGTGCCGGGAGGGATAAAAAATGAAGACCGAGGGGCATCGAGGGCGCCTCGCGAGAGGTGTAGACTCTAATCCGCCGATCGTTTATGTAACGCCTCCTGATTAAAACATAAACACATTCGAATCCTTTTTCGAAATCGCACGAATTAATGGTTACAAAAGTGTTCAAAACGGTATTCGTCCAAAGGATTATACGTTGATCGGCAGCAATGGTCCTCTACTCAAAGCTTGTGCCAACAGTCCAAAAAATCAAAACTTTTATTATACAGGTCAAGTGTTTTTCAATTCAAGGTTTGGAGCACAACTCGACTACTCTCTCTGCGTACAATGGAGACACCGCGGCTGCGAATCCGCGGATTCCGTTCTGACTTCTTGCACTCTCGATGCACTTCATCATGGCAGAGTGAACTGCTCCACACGACATCATCAACGGCGGCTCCCCGACTCCTTTCGATGAGAAAACTTGGGCTCCCTGCACTTTGTTGGTGCCCAGCAGTTTGACTCGGAAGTCCTTGGGCACATCGGAGGCTTTCGGGACCTTGTACTTGGAGGCAGAGCTCTGGTCGAGTCTTCCCGTGTCTTTGTTGAAAGTGACCTTCTCGCAAGTCACAAGCCCGTAGCCCTGCATGAAGGCGCCCTCGATCTGGCCGATGTCGATCGCCGGATTCAGACTGACGCCGACGTCCATCACAATGTCTACTCGAATCACTCGGTTGTAGCCCGTTTGAGTGTCCACTTCCATCTCTACCGCACACGCGCCAGTCGTATTGTACGGTGCGTCGGCCTCTCCGACTCCGTACTTCTTCCTCTCAACACTGAAATTCCCTATGGGGAGAGGCAACGAAGTAAGAGACTTACACTCCATATTCGGTACACTGAAGAGGCACGAACAGACCGTACGCCTCCAGAACTGCCTTGTTCCAGTCCCCTTCGTTTTTGTCCACCAGCGGTTGCAGCTTTTCGAGAATCCGTTTGCAGCAACTGATCACTGCAAGTCCGTGAGTGTCCGCGTTCTGACTTCCTCCGGTTTCCGGTGAGTTAGTCACTTTATCAGTACTGGTGTCCACAATTGTGATCGTTTCAATCGGTCTCTGAAAACATGTTCAAGTGTCATCGAAATGTATTTCATTACTCACTTTCAGTTCTTCGCTGCAGACTTGCATCATCTTCTGATTCAGACCCTGTCCCATCTCTGTGCCTCCGATCGTCAACTGAATGGACCCATCGAGGTTGATGAGGAGACTCGCGATCCCGTGGCCCGACGGACCGGGATGGGGCAATCCGAACCGAATACACGACATGGCTAATCCTCTTTTCGTCGTCTTCGAGTTCCTGTTGAATTCGTCGATTCCCTTCTGCCGTTTCTCGAACTCCGACCACTGTTTGCAGAAGTCCCAGCATTCCACGAGAGCGTCACAATGTATAGTGCCTCCCAAGAAATTCTTCTCTCCTTCCACTGCGAAGTTGAGTCGTTTCACCTAAAAATGTAATAAAGAGCAGTGGTTTCGTGTGTCTCCAGAAATCACTTTCATTGATGTGTAGAAGAAATCACCGCTGAATGGTATGACTAACCACAATGGACCCAACACAGGGATAACCAAAAAACCCATGTTTTCTTTTTGTTTTCCGTAGGATTTACTCACCTCTTCAACATCCTTCTTCACTTCAAAAGCGATATTCCGCATGACGGCCTCGTTGATCAACTTTGCTTGAGGGTTTCCGTATCCTCGCAACGCAGTGTTGCTGCAGGAGTTGGTTTTGACGGGAAACCCGTCTACTCGGACAGATCCCATGTTGTAGACATCATCGATTTTGACGCCCATCACAAGAGTCACCCCTTCCGAATGATCCTTCGACCATCCTCCGTTCAGCCACACTTTGTAGTGTATTCCGCGGACTTTTCCCTCCGAATCGATGCCCACCCGGTACTTTGCATGCACCGGATGCCTTTTGCCGGTGTAAGCCATGTCGTCTTCTCTTGAAAGGAACCCGTATACGGGCCTGTTCAACTTGCGTGCAACCACTGCACACGTTCCTGCGATCCACGTGGCGTTGTTCACTTTTCCGCCGAATCCGCCTCCCAGTCGCTTTGTCTGGAATAGAGAAACTATTTTTCAATATAAAACCGATAATCGATACCTTCACGATAACTTTGTGTGCCGGAAGGCTCATCGTCTCTGCCAACATGATTTGAGTGAAACTGGGAGCCTGAGTGGAGCAGTGAACGACCCTGAAAATAAACTTTCGAACGTTGTCTTTCATTCGGACTCTCTCACATCTCGTCTCCTTCCCCTGGAATGACCAGACTGCTCTGTGTCTCCATGTAGAAGTGCTCCTGTCCCCCAACATCGACCGTGCCGTCCAATATTTTCTCTGCCTTCCCAATGCACTCGTCGACTTCTTCCTCCGACGTTCCGTAGTGCTGCACGTCTCCAAGAAGCGAGTTCGCTTCCCTTGCCTCTTCGAAATCGACCAGCGAGGGCAGTTCCTTGTACTCCACCCTCACCAACTTCGCCGCTCTTCTCGCCATAACAACATCCTCAGCTGCTATCACTCCGATCACTTGACCCACCGATTCCACCTGAAAACAGTCAGTTTTTGTGGTTTGTAGTCACGTTCCCCACCTTCTTATCGGCGAAAATTTTTGTGTCATCTGGGAAGTTCATGTTTCTTTTTGACAGGCCCGGAGTGTTGTTTCCCGGAAGATCCTTGATATCGAAGTATCCGACGACTCCTTCCAGCTTCAACGCTTCGGATGGATCGACGGAGATAATGTCCGCGTGTGGGACGGAGGAAAGGATGAATCCGAGATGGACGGCATCTGCGATTCAGATGTGAACAGGTGAACGGCTATGTGCGAATCTCACCGAGTGCCTTGATGTCGTTCACATACAACGCCTCTCCAGTGATGGCTCTCTCGTTGAAGTAATTTGCAAGAGGACGGCCAGTCGAAACGTTTTCGGAGGGCTGAACGCTCAGTTTTGACTCGAATCTAACAGAACTAACCTTGAAAAACTGAAGATAATTAACTGAATCATCTGAAGTTTTTCTCGTTTTTCCTTCCAGAAAGTTGAAAAACTGTGCCAATGCAACTGAGAGACCGGTAGAGTTTCTTATTTCGGCAGCGGATTCAAGTGATTTCAAGTCAGTGCTCAAAACTTTCCATGTTTTTATCGTTTGTTTCTTCGTTATTTGAGTACCTCTGTTTCCTGTCGAAATAGGCTTCCAATTCAGACAACCTCGTCGGGAATCCTCCGAAACCAGCGAAGAATCTGCTGGATTCGTTCCCGTACAAGGCGGCGAAGTTGAAGAGAGTAGAGTCCTTTTCGCTTGTTTCTCCCATTTTGAAGCAGAAGAGACGACGGTCCTGAACGAGAATGAGAATGGAACGTCATCTGAGAAGGCGTTACGTCGGTTCTGTCGAATACAGCGTTCACAATCGTGTTCCCAACAAACTTCTTCGCGAAATCTTCGATTCCGACTTCGAGCAACTCCCCATTTTCAGTCAAAACGGTGAGTTTCGCAGCGAGCGCACAGAGAAGAATCAGAAGATCGCTGACGGACTTTGAAGACCTGGTTCCCGAAACGACGGCTCCTGTCCAAGTGGCAAAGTTGGCGACCTGTTGGGAAGAGAACTTCAGAAGGAACTGCTCCACTTCCGGTCCGACGTTCGGGTGCAAGTGGGCGGAGAGCGTGTCGGAGAGTTCTGGGAAGCAATGATGATTCTAGAAGTTGCCGTGTTACCCACTTTGAATGCTGACTGCCGACCCAATGGTCACTGTCCCAGAAGTCACTGTGACCTCATTGAACTCGTCCACAAACTTTGTCGTCACCCACTTTTTAGTATCCTGTTTTGGGTTGAGAGAGGCAACTGAACGTTCGAATTAAGAGACACTGTCTGTTTTTGGTTCTACTTACCAAGTCGTGTGATTAGTCCGGACGAAATGATATTGTCGGCGTTTTTGGCTGACGATTTGAACTGCTGAAGAGATTTCGGTATCGCCAGTTGGATCCTGGATCCGCTGAGGCGAACCTCTTCGGAAGAGTCTTTGAATGTCTGAAACGAGGAAATAGAATGGAAGAGAGAGGGTAGCTGACTCGGAGAGACGGCGGGAATATGATTTCCTGGGTCGGGTCGTACTTGGGGAAGTCATCGAAAGAGAGCAGTTTCTCTTCGTGCTCCTCTTCCTCGTCCTTCTGATCTTTGCAACATCCTCCGCCGCTCTTGTTGCCTCCACAACACCCTTTGTCCGAGAAACTGTAGAGGGCCTCGAGGATAGGACGGTAGCCGGTGCAACGGCACAGATTGGCCCGGATGGCCGAGTTGATCTGCTCGATGGTAGGGTTGGGATGGTTGCGCAGGAGGGCGTAGGCAGACATGACGAAGCCGGGAGAGCAGAATCCACCTGTAGACGTGGTCAGAAGACGTCACGAGGCAGGGGAACTCACATTGCAAGGCATGCCCTCTGGCCATCCTGTCTTGGATTGGATGGATCTTCTCGCGACTACCGACGCCTTCAATCGTGATGACGAACTGCCGATGGACGTGGAAGAGCGGCACAAGACACGCATTGACTGCTCGGTACGTTGCCTTCTGGAGCGTGTCGTCCCAGGAGCCAAGTACTACAGTGCATGCTCCGCAAACTCCCTCCTCGCATCCCAGTTTGGTGCCACGCAGCCCCACTGAATACTTTCGTTCTCGTCTCATTCTCCTTCTCAACTCACATTTGTTCCGCAGGTAGTAGGCGAGCGTCAGTTCTGGGTCGAAGTCTCGTTCACTCACATCTTTTCCGTTCACATTGAATAATATGCCGCCCGTCTTCGAAGCCATCTGCATCTGATTTGGAATACAATTATTTGTAGGGAAAGGAGAAGAAAAGTAGTTTTGTTGTGTGGAAGAATGAGTTCGACAAGAAGAAATGCAGTTGAATGGTCAAATCAGAAGATAAGAAATGGAGAAGGGAGAGATAAGATACGAAGTAAAGACGACAGATCACAAGATTCTATGTCCGCCCTGTTTTGACGACGAGAACGATTTCACGGTTGAACTGAGGAGAAGAGACATTAAGAAGAAGGACAATTTAAAGATTATGCTGGCATCTTCGTCCAAACGTTTATTTCAATACTCACAAACAATGTCACTGGCACAGAAAGAATGCAGTCGAAAACATCGTGGAAACAGTCAAGAGTTTATTGTTTCATTTCGTAAGCGGACATTTCATGGCAATTCAAGGTTTGGAGCACAACTCGACTACTCTCTCTGCGTACAATGGAGACACCGCGGCTGCGAATCCTCGGATTCCGTTCTGTCTTCTTGCACTCTCGATGCACTTCATCATGGCAGAGTGAACTGCTCCACACGACATCATCAACGGCGGCTCCCCGACTCCTTTCGATGAGAAAACTTGGGCTCCCTGCACTTTGTTGGTGCCCAGCAGTTTGACTCGGAAGTCCTTAGGAACATCGCAGGCTTTCGGGATCTTGTACTTGGAGGCGGAGCTCTGGTCGAGTCTTCCCGTGTCTTTGTTGAAAGTGATCTTCTCGCAAGTCACGAGCCCGTAGCCCTGCATGAAGGCGCCCTCGATCTGGCCGATGTCGATCGCCGGATTCAGACTGTGGCCCGCGTCCATGACCATGTCCACCCTGATCACCCTGTTGTATCCAGTCCGCGTGTCCACTTCCATCTCAACCGTACAGGCTCCTGTTGTATAATAAGGGTACTCGAACTCTCCAATTCCCATTTTCACATGGTCGGCGCTGAAAGAGCAAATTGAAAGATCATTCGGTAGGTGAGCCTCACTATCCGTATTCGATGCACTGCAACGGAACAAATATCTTGTATGCCTCGTGAACCGCTTTGTGCCAGTCTCCGTCATTCCTGTCGAGCACCGGCTGCAGCTTTGAGAGGATTGTTTCGCAGCACTTGAGAACCGCCATTCCGTTTGTATCAGAGTTCTGACTGCCTCCAGTCTCCGGTTCGTTCGCGACTTTGTCGGTGCTCGTGTCGATGATGGTGATAGAGTCCATTGGACGCTGCGAGTCAGATTCAGTCTTGAGTACTGCGACCAATCACTTACTTTCAGTGCTTCACTGCAGACCTGCATCATCTTTTGATTCAGTCCCTGTCCCATTTCAGTTCCTCCGATCGTCAGCGAAATGGATCCGTCGATGTTGATGAGGAGACTCGCGATGCCGTGACCTGTGTCTCCGGGTTGCGGTAAGCCAAACCGCACAGGCGACATGGCGATCCCCCGTTTCACTGATCTGGATGTCTTGTTGAACTCATCTACCTTCTTTCTCCGTTCCCCGAACTCCGACCATTGCAAGCAGTGATCCCAGCACTCCACGAGAGCGTCCGAACGAAGAATCGAGTCCAAATAGTCCTTCTCTCCCTCTACCGCGAAGTTCAGTCGTTTCACCTGAGCGGACACATCTGATTCCTTTCTCCCTCCACTTCCCTCACCTCTTCCACTTCTCTGTTCACTTCGAATGCGATTCTTCTCATCACTCCCTCGTTGATCATCTTTGCCTGGGGGTTTCCATATCCTCGGAAACCAGTATTGCTGACAGAATTGGTCTTCGTCGCAAACCCCTCGAACCTGACTGCTTCCATTTTGTAAACGTCGGCGATGTTGAAGCCCATCACCATCAGGACGCCTTCAGTGACGTCTTTGGACCATCCTCCGTTCAGCCACACTTTGTAATGTATCCCGTAAACCTTCCCGTGTGAATCGATTCCCACCCGGTATTTCGCATGCGCCGGATGTCTTTTCCCGGTCGTAGCCATGTCATCTTGTCGGGAAAGGAACCCGAAGACAGGCCTCTTCAGCTTCCTCGCCACAACCGCGCTTATTCCAGCAATCCACGCCGCGTTGTTCACTTTGCCTCCGAACGCTCCTCCCATCCGCTTAGTCTGAAATCATTGAAGTTCGATGTAACAAACTACAGGCGGGAAAGCATACTTTCACAATAATCTTGTTTTCCGGAACGCCCATCATCTCTGAAACCATGAGTTGCGTGAAACTGGCAGCCTGAGTAGAAGAGTGAATGACCCTGAAAAGAAGACGTAACGTCTTCAACTGTCATGTGAGTCAACTCACATCTCATCTCGTTCCCCTGGAATCACAAGACAGCTCTGCGTCTCCATGTAGAAGTGCTCCTGACCGCCAACCTCCACCACTCCTTCCAGAACGATCTCGGCCTTCCCAATGCATTTATTAACTTCTTCTTCCGTCTTCCCGTATATTTCGGGGTCTTGCAGTAGATTCTCAGCATCTCTGGCCTCTTTGAAATCGACCAGCGAGGGCAGTTCCTTGTACTCCACCCTCACCAACTTCGCCGCTCTTCTCGCCACAACAACGTCCTCAGCTGCTATCACTCCGATCACTTGACCCACCGATTCCACCTGAAAACAGTCAGTTTTCGGGGTATATAGTCACATTCCCCACCTTTTTATCGGCGAAAATGGGCGCGTTGTCAAGAATTGTCATGTTATGCACCGATAGACCGGGAACGTTGTTTCCCGGAAGGTCGTTGATGTCGAAGAACCCGAGAACGCCATCCAATTTCAACGCTTCAGATGTATCAATCGACACGATTTCAGCATGGGGAGCAGAAGAGAGGACGAATCCGAGATGAACAGCGCCTGGAACGCGACGTTCAGAAGAGTGGTCCCTTCGACTACTCTAACCGTAGGCGTGCATGTCATTCACGTACACGGCCTCCCCAATGATTGCTCTTTCGTTGTAATAGTTTGCCAGAGGGCGACCAGCTGACAAGTTTGCGGTAGGCTGGATTACAGAAAGTTGAACTCGGAGTATCGAAACGTAGTACCTTGAACCACTGGATGTAGTTGAATCCCTCGTCCAATCGTTCGATTTTTCTGTTCTCTACGACTTGAACGAACCTTTCCAATGCCAAAGTCAATCCGGCAGACTCATTGATTCCGGAATGGCTCATCAGAGAAGCGACGTAGACGCTGCAATCAGTCCCACAACTCTATTCTTACAATAGGCACTCACTCTTCCCTGTTGCACCTGTCTTTTTTGCTTCTGGATGGAAAGCCAAAGACTCCGCGCGAGTCGCCGCCGAACAGAGATGCGAAGTACCGTTCCAAAGCAAGAGGAAGCTCCGAAGGGTTTTTCGATTCGATTGGACTTTCAATGCAATCGATGTCACCTCTACAACGACCGTACCGCATTTCTTTCATTTCTCCATGACACACCTGTCTCTTCTGTCGAAATAGGCTTCCAATTCAGACAACCTCGTCGGGAATCCTCCGAAACCAGCGAAGAATCTGCTGGATTCGTTCCCGTACAAGGCGGCGAAGTTGAAGAGAGTAGAGTCCTTTTCGCTTGTTTCTCCCATTTTGAAGCAGAAGAGACGACGGTCCTGAACGAGAATGAGAATGGAACGTCATCTGAGAAGGCGTTACGTCGGTTCTGTCGAATACAGCGTTCACAATCGTGTTCCCAACAAACTTCTTCGCGAAATCTTCGATTCCGACTTCGAGCAACTCCCCATTTTCAGTCAAAACGGTGAGTTTCGCAGCGAGCGCACAGAGAAGAATCAGAAGATCGCTGACGGACTTTGAAGACCTGGTTCCCGAAACGACGGCTCCTGTCCAAGTGGCAAAGTTGGCGACCTGTTGGGAAGAGAACTTCAGAAGGAACTGCTCCACTTCCGGTCCGACGTTCGGGTGCAAGTGGGCGGAGAGCGTGTCGGAGAGTTCTGGGAAGCAATGATGATTCTAGAAGTTGCCGTGTTACCCACTTTGAATGCTGACTGCCGACCCAATGGTCACTGTCCCAGAAGTCACTGTGACCTCATTGAACTCGTCCACAAACTTTGTCGTCACCCACTTTTTAGTATCCTGTTTTGGGTTGAGAGAGGCAACTGAACGTTCGAATTAAGAGACACTGTCTGTTTTTGGTTCTACTTACCAAGTCGTGTGATTAGTCCGGACGAAATGATATTGTCGGCGTTTTTGGCTGACGATTTGAACTGCTGAAGAGATTTCGGTATCGCCAGTTGGATCCTGGATCCGCTGAGGCGAACCTCTTCGGAAGAGTCTTTGAATGTCTGAAACGAGGAAATAGAATGGAAGAGAGAGGGTAGCTGACTCGGAGAGACGGCGGGAATATGATTTCCTGGGTCGGGTCGTACTTGGGGAAGTCATCGAAAGAGAGCAGTTTCTCTTCGTGCTCCTCTTCCTCGTCCTTCTGATCTTTGCAACATCCTCCGCCGCTCTTGTTGCCTCCACAACACCCTTTGTCCGAGAAACTGTAGAGGGCCTCGAGGATAGGACGGTAGCCGGTGCAACGGCACAGATTGGCCCGGATGGCCGAGTTGATCTGCTCGATGGTAGGGTTGGGATGGTTGCGCAGGAGGGCGTAGGCAGACATGACGAAGCCGGGAGAGCAGAATCCACCTGTAGACGTGGTCAGAAGACGTCACGAGGCAGGGGAACTCACATTGCAAGGCATGCCCTCTGGCCATCCTGTCTTGGATTGGATGGATCTTCTCGCGACTACCGACGCCTTCAATCGTGATGACGAACTGCCGATGGACGTGGAAGAGCGGCACAAGACACGCATTGACTGCTCGGTACGTTGCCTTCTGGAGCGTGTCGTCCCAGGAGCCAAGTACTACAGTGCATGCTCCGCAAACTCCCTCCTCGCATCCCAGTTTGGTGCCACGCAGCCCCACTGAATACTTTCGTTCTCGTCTCATTCTCCTTCTCAACTCACATTTGTTCCGCAGGTAGTAGGCGAGCGTCAGTTCTGGGTCGAAGTCTCGTTCACTCACATCTTTTCCGTTCACATTGAATAATATGCCGCCCGTCTTCGATGCCATCTGAATAACCGGTCCGAGCTGCTGCTAAGCCGCGAACTGTAACCAATAACACGGGTCAGTTCTAGTTGGACAAGATTGCAAATATTTGTGAGGGGCGAGAAGAATGGGACGCGACGAAAAGAGAAAAGAAGAAAAACGTGTTGTTGTGGGGTGGAAAGTTAGTTTCAACGGGGAAATGAATCGAACTAGACGAATTCAGAGATAAGAATTGGCGAATGGAGAAGATGTGTCTTGAAAAGAGATAGTCAGATCACTGATGATCAGACCTGTTTTCGGTTGTAACAACCGATTACACATGCGTCGAAAACTTAGATCACTTCTATCAGAGAGTGAAATGAATTGTCCACGTTCAAGACGGCTCTTGGAATCTCGAGCAAAACTCGACGGACAACCAGTTGAATTGTGTTTTGGCACGCGATGTTTGCTCTTTGGCGCTTCCCACCTTAATCAAATTACACGTAATCGAACACAAAAACTGTCTTGATTCTTGCGCGCGGACTTTCGTTCATTTGATGTCGGCCGCCACTAGCGACCGGTTCGCGCGTTGCCATCGGTCAATAAGAGTAATATAAAAGGGGACTGCTGCTCCGAGAGCCACATCCAGTGCTCGCCGCTTTCTTCGCAATGAAGTCGTCCACTGTCGCCGTGTGTCTCACTGTACTCGTCGCTTTAGTTTCTGTAAGATCCACTTTGATCGGTCTTAAATCTGATTATTGAGATTGTAGGCGGCCACTTTGCGGCCTCCCAAGGACTTTGACGTCGTCACTTCGAAGCCTTTGAGCGGGACGGTCCGAGAGAAAAGACAGTGCAACTGCGGCTCGTCTTCGTCCGCTTCGCCGAGCTCTTCTTGTGCGTGCAACTCTGCCAGTCAGACTCAGTCCTGCACGTGCCAGAACAGTCCCTCTTACTCGCCGTACTCCTCGGACAGCTGCAATTGCAACCAACAGTCGAGCACTCAAACCTCGCCAGTCACCATCCAAGTGACCTCGAACCAATGTGCTCCGGCCTGTCAACAGTCTTGCTCCCAGCAGTGTGAGCTCCAAGCTTACCAGAACATCGCCACAAACGCCATCGCCAACTGCATTACTCAGTGCCAAGCCAAGTGCCAAGCGCAGTGCGGAAACAACAACAACAGCGGCTACCAGAGAAGCCCCAGCAGCTCGACGAGCTCGCCAGTTCTCGTCCGTCTTGACATCACCTCCGGGAGCAGCTCGCAGTGCTCTCCCCAGTGCAACCAGCAGTGCAACCAGCAGTGCGCATCTCAGAATCAGCCGACTGCCCAGTGTGCCAACGAATGCAGCAACCAATGTTCCAACGCGTGCTCCTCGGCCTCTCAGTCGCATTCCCAATGCGCATCTCAGTGTGCTGCCCAGTGCTCCGGCTCTTCGAACGCCAACTACAACCAGCAATGCCAACAACAATGCCAGTCCAACTCCTGCAGCAACCAATTCCAGCAGACGATGCCCACGACTACAGCGACTCCTATTGTTCAGGTGCGTGTGCCCGTCCCTCTCATTCTGACGCCTTCTTCCAGATCGTGCTCAACTCGAGCGTCCTGAACAGCGGTGCCCAGTGCGAGCCCCAATGCGAGCAGTCCTGCCAGTCACAGTGCCAAGCCCAGCAACAAGGTCAACAGCAGTGTGCACAGGCTTGTCAAACAAGCTGCGTCTCCCAATGCCAGCCAGCAACGGTCGCTTGCATGCCGGCCAGCTCGTCCAACAACTGTCAGTGCCAGCCTAATTACTCGCAGTGCGGCAATCAGTGTTGCAGAAAGTGAAGAACACTGGATTGATCGATCGATTTCTGTCTGTATATATTGAAAAAATGAATTTTTCTTCATTTTAATAAGGCAGCATCTCGTAAATTCAAACAATGGGTTCTGTTTTTTTGAATAGCCGCGCATTGATCCTTAGCGCGTTTCGTGTGCGCGTCAGCAATCTCCTGGCGCACTTATCGTGTTTTCTTGTGTTTTTTTTTTAATTTTAGTTTTAAACGTTTTTTTAAAGCAGAACCCCTTCAGAGATTTCAAACTAATTAACTCAGATCGTAAATTTTTAATTTTCTGTTTTTGCTTCACGAAAAGGCGATAATTCGAAATTGCTTCGAGCAGCCGGCCGAACTGTATATTTCACAATCTTGGACATATTGAGCTGACATCATATCGTCACTAAATTCGTCATTATCAATTTTTCCGTGTTGCTTTCTCTCCCCTCTTTCACTTGATACCCTTTCGTGTTTCCAAAAATAACGCTTTAATATTCAGGCGACATGTTCTCCTTCCCGAGAGGAGGGAACTCTTCGAACACCTCAATTTACGAGACGGTCAATCAGAAATTTCAAGACGGATACAACAAAATGAGGGAGGCGATTGAGCTGGACGAACTTACGAAGCGAAGTAAGTGTCATATGACGCATATCGATTATGTCGGAAGCTTTTCAGGCGGGTCCACTGCCGACAAACTGCGTGCAGCCGAACTGTACAAGGAGGCGCGGCAGATCATGAAAGAAGCGAATCAGTTCAATATTATGGATATTCCGGAGAGCAAACGAAGCGAGATGCGGCAGGCAAGAGAGAGAATGGCCAAGTTGGATACGAGTGCGCAGGATAGAATCGTCAAAATCTGTATGTTTCCCTTCGAGAAATAACAATAATGGTCGGTCATTTCAGGCAACGAAATAGATCCTTCAAAAAAAACGAAGCCAGTGACTGGAGCCGGCGTCCGTCCAGCTTCCCCTGCGTATCGACCGGTTCGAACGGCTCGTACTGGCGTTCCGGTGAGCATTTGATCCGTCCTGTTTCGGGTTTCTCTTTGTTTGTACTCCTGTGTTTCATATCTTCTAATTAACTCTTTCATTTTTCTATTCGTGAAGATTGTGAAAAAATCGGCTGAGGAAGAGAAACAAAACGACGAGAACGTTCACGTGTGCTCGCGCGGGGACCGTTGTGGAGCTCATCACCCACCTGCTACAAAGAAGCCAACTTTGGAAAAGCCCTCGATTCGAAATCTGAGGAAAATCCCTGCAAAAAATGTGGTTAAGGTGTCTGTTTTAGTTCACTGCATGACTTTTCCCAAAAAGCGTCCCGTTTCAAATCAGTGTGACGTTGAGTTTGTTCACTTCCTCAACTAGAAAATTGCAGAGTGCGCCAACGATTCAGCAAAATGTGGTCAACAGAAACGCTCTCTTGAAAGGAGTGGATAAAGTGATCGGAGAAAGGCTTCTCGACGAGGTTCTAGAGAGTACTGGCGTTCGGATGGACGATGTGGCTGGATGTCACGGAGCAAAGGCGGCCCTCGAAGAAGCCGTTATCTTGCCGGCACTCAATCCGAACTTGTTCAGTGGTCTACGTCAACCGGTAAAGGGGATCCTCCTATTCGGCCCGCCGGGAAACGGAAAAACGCTTCTCGCTAAAGCCGTTGCCGGAGACTCGAAGCAAATGTTTTTCAACATCAGTGCCTCTTCCCTCACTTCCAAATGGGTTGGAGACTCAGAAAAAACCATTCGCGGCCTTTTCCAAATTGCTCGCAATGCTCAACCCTCTATTATTTTCATCGGTAAACGTAAGCTTAACTAGCTTCATAAAAACGTCTTTCCAGACGAAATTGATTCGATTCTCTGTGAGCGGTCCGAGAAAGACGCAGAAGTGTCAAGAAGAATGAAGACGGAGTTCCTTGTGCAGTTCGATGGAGCTACTTCCTCTCCGGACGATCGGATCCTCGTGATTGGAGCCACAAATAGACCGTACGAATTAGACGATGCAGTTTTGCGCAGATTTCCGAAAAGGATCATGCTCAATTTGCCAGACGACTCCGCACGTAAAGAACTGATCACGAAGACCCTGAAAAGGCACAATATGATGGACGGATTGACTGATAGCGACATTAGGCAAGCTCATTCATCAAATAATTGAATATCATGTTTGTACTTCAGGTATATTGCATCCAATACGAGTGGTTTTTCGAACTCCGATCTGGTCGCGCTTTGCAAAGAAGCAGCGATGGTTCCGATTCGCGAAATCGACAAGTCCAAGTTGTGTCACACGGACGGAAAAAACCTGCGGAGAATAAGAGTAATCCTTTGGTTCACTGAAAAAAAACATCTTCAATGCTGGATTTCAGAGATCCGATTTCGACAA
Organism: Caenorhabditis afra; assembly: GCA_963570955.1. Lineage (NCBI taxonomy): Eukaryota > Metazoa > Nematoda > Chromadorea > Rhabditida > Rhabditidae > Caenorhabditis > Caenorhabditis afra. The sequence continues at coordinate 6,350,423 of OY751536.1, read as the reverse complement.
TGCGCTCAGCTCTATTCGACCGTCAACTTCCGAAAAGATCATGACAAAACTGAGAGATTTTTCCCGGAATTTCGGCTGCTGACTCAATTAACGAATAATTCGCTATTCCGATCGTCTTTCTGTACAAACTGCTTCTTTTTTCTTTTCACAAGAATGATCTCTTTTTTTTACTTCAAATAGTTTATTCAATAATTATTTAAAAAATAACAATCAAAAACAGGAAACCCGCGAAGGATATGGATAAGTGAGATGGACGGATCAGGCAGCAACGTGCAGTTCCATCGGCTTCTCTTTGTTGTGATTTTCATCTGAAGTAGGTTCCCGGTTCTGAAAAATTGAATGAAAGTGAGCAGTTTCAGAAAGTAGGAATGGGCTACCCGTGTCCCGTCCACTATCAGCATCAAGAAAATGGGCAAGAAGACGAGTCCGTGAAGAATGGAGAAGTTAATGACGAGGAAGACGGTCTTGAAGAAGATAAGGACGATGTAGGAGTCGACGAGGGTGAGGAGGAGAATGCCCAGCACCGTCGACGAGGCTCCGAGAAAGACCGGCCAGCCGAGCGTCTCGAGAGCAGCCACGGCACGCATATGCGAGTTGCCGTAGCTTTGCGAGAAGGCGTAAGCGATGTGGGCAGACAGGTCGACGGCAAATCCGATGCACATAATGACGGTGATGATGGAAACGCTGTCCAGGTTGACTCCCCAGTAAGACATGAATCCAAGCACGCCTACATTGATGCTCGCGATGGAGAGCACGATCGAGATGGCACACTTCACTTCGGGTATCATTACCAGGGAAACGGCGAGGATGGTGGCGAGATCGAGAAACATGTTCTGGAACAAAGAGGGCGCCAGCTCGAGGTACTGGTCGGCGAACGGGTAGTATTCGTGGAAGGTGGTAACGTTGAACACGGAGTACTTCTCTGAGATCGCTCTCATCAACTTGCAGCTGTGCGTGTGATCCGTCGGAGTGCGGTAGTTACGGAGTCCGAGTTGAAAGCGGAAGGCGGTGACACGTGGCGTCTCATCGAACGATGTGTTCGCCCACACCATGTCCATCTGCCACAGACGACGCCCTCCAGCTACAACAAGCCAGTCACGACATCTGTGGTACCATTCGGAAGACGTATTCGGCTTCTGGATGTTGAGGTCTTGCAGTTCGGTCTCCAGATGCGTTTCGTAGGCGCGCAGCCAGATCATCGTAGCGTTTGAGTTCATTGTGTATTGCGTTCCTTCGAATTCGCTCATCATCCTGTCAAATACCTTCCGCGATTCCGGCTCGAAGAGGTCGGGCGGTCTGTTGACGACTACTTGCATCTGCAGACCCTCTCTCCAGAAAGTCTCGTCGATGATCTCGTAGAACTTGGAGAGGTAGAAACTTTCCCGCACGAGTAGTTTAGGATCGAGCCCTTCTTTTATGTTGAGACATCCTCCGACGGCAAGCGAGATGTAGACAAGGTAGAGCAGCAGAGCACATACCTGTAGGGATCGGATGTAGATTCAAAAGCTGCGTAGCCTCACCTGAGTGCTTCTCTGCAAAATGAATGGTCCTATAATTTCCCTGAACACCTTGCTGACGAGTGTCTCTTCTGAATTGTGACCCGGCTCCTGAACCACGAGAGTTGTTGGCGGACTTTTGTCTTCCTCACCTTGTCGTGCCTATCCAAAGTGTGTTCCAACTTCGCCACCATCTCCTCCAGTTTTATCTTCTTCCCATCTTCTTCCTCTTCGTTTTTCTCGCTCACTCTTCTGCGAATTTCTTGGTTCTGCCGGTTTACAGAACCCGAGAGAAGCCACAGTTTCCACTTGCTCTCCGTTTTCTCAGGGTCTACCGCCTTCCGGAAGAGCAGTGCGTGCTGGTCGTTCTCCTCCATTTCTGCCGCGTAGGCGAGTACCGGTCCGAGAAAAATAATCTGAAATTGATAGTACAAAGAGAAAAAAGCGGAAGAATTCACCTGGTAGACGTAGCAGAAGAAGCACTGAACGCACGTGTACAAGCAGAACATCTGCACTCCGGGAAGCACTGTCCAGCAGCCGACAGCGAAAGTTGTCTGAAAGAAAATGGATTCCGATGAGGGGTTTCGGAAGACTGACGATGTCGGTAATGGAAGTTATAGAGATGGCAACTGCTGCTTCGGAGAGCGTCTGTCCGATGCGTTTCTCGGCGGAATGCTTGGGGTTCGTGCGGTGCCACTCGGCAGACATGATGAACAGATCGTCAATTCCGATACACAAAATCAGGAACGGAGACACGTTCACGATGGCGTTGTAGAGGGCGCCGGACCAGAGGATGAGTCCGAACGACGTAACGGTCGACATGACTGGAGTCAGTAGGCCTGCGGCAGCCACAATTGGCTTGCTCCTCACCCAGTCGATCATAACTTGCGTCGAACTTCTCGATCTGTGCCTTCTGAGAACAACGGAGACGAGGAACGAGAACGTGAAGAGGATGGCGCAAGTCCCGACGAACTTGGGTGCCAGAGTGTCGGCCACGTCTTGCAGTCCCTCGGGAAGAGTCATGTTGTGGTTGAGGCCGAACTCGAGCAGTTCGGAGGGCGGGTTCTCTCTATCGGTCAGCCACCTCGTCAGTTTCTGTCTCCACTCGATGCCATACTTGTCAACCTTTCCCTCTCGCGTGTTGTAAGTGAGTCTGATCGCAGACGCGTAGTCAAAGTGTCCTTCTTCGTCCACGAGGTTCGGAGCTCCGACGAGAGCCCCGAAGTAGATCGGTTCGGTTCCCCGCCAGCCGATCGGGTAGGTGATGTTGACCTGCACGAATCGGTTCTCTCAAGAGTCTCCACTCGAATCCTCCTCACCTGAGTGTTGATGATGTCACTCGCGAATTCAGCGAACGGTCCCGAGAAGTTGCCCCATCGCGTCTTCGGCATCAGCATCGTGATGTGGTCGTTCAAAAAGCACGCCCAATCGTATCTCATGCATAAATCGGTGTACGCGATCTGAAATCAAAAGCAATCTATGCAAATGTTTGTTTTTCTGAAGGAAGTGCGGACTAGAAACCACGTGGCTGAACTTTGATGCTTCTCGGGATTTCGAACAACACAACTAACCTCGTATTTCTTGTCGTTTATTTCCACGGGCACCGTCAAATTATGAACAATGTAGTCATTGATTCTAGCCACTTCATCCAAGTAGCGAATATTCAAGATGTTCGGTCTTCCGTACTCCGGATGCACCCTTCCCGCGGCTATCACATCCACGTATCCACGCAGGTCGTAGCTCTTTCCAGGCCAGAACTTCTCCTCATCGAGAGGCCAGTGCTCTGTGAGTACCGCTCTTTCATACCTCCACGGAGCATTGGCCGGTGAAAACACGTATTGAGGGTCTCGAGTCGTCTGTGAAACTCAATTTTAAAACATGAAAAGAAATGCCTCCAGACGGGATTGAACCGTCGACCTTCTGTTTACGAGACAGACGCTCTGCCACTGAGCTATAGAGGCAGACGGGTAGGGGGAAGGTAGCGGCGCCTATGAAACCCAGAGAAAGCAGTTTTTGGAGGGCGGAGAGAGTTTGGACGAGACGACGAAGGGGAGTGAGTGTCCAGACTACGCTCGGAGGCTATAAACACACCTGTTCTTCGAACCACAAGAACCCAAAAGAGGCGAATGTGAGGATGACGGCGGATAGGAGAAGGAAATATAATCGGAACTGGAAACCGAGATAATTCGAGTGGCATCTGAACTAAATGACTCACTCTGTGGACATTGACTCCGACTTGGAAAAAGAGTTCGTGGATTCTATCATCGATATAACCCATTTCGGTTCATCGAATTCAGAAGCTGTAACGATGACGTGGTTTGAAGATTAGAGGAACTTTTTTGAAGGGAGAAGAAGAAAGACGACGACGATTTAAAAAGAGAAAGTTCGGTGTAAGCTGAACATGAATCACCTATTCAGATGACGTTTCAGAAGACGTGAACAAACAAAGGAAATCGGAATCAGATGGAAGATCGATATTGTGGACAGTGTGAAAATGTCGGGAGAGAAGGCGAGATGAGTGTTCCCGATGGGATCTCGGAGGATCAGAGAAGCGAGGGAGAAAGAAGACGAAGAAGAAGAAGAAGAAGAAGAAGTACGGATTACGAGTGGATGACACAATGCCGCGACGCATTCTCTCCGCGCGGAAGAACCAGTTCCGCTGCGGGGCGGATGACTTCATTCCGCGAAAGTGATAACAAGAAACAACGATTTATTAAGAAGCATGGCATATTAACGGAGCACTAGGAGAATCGGAGATTCCGACTAAAGGAAGACCCGTTCGTGTGTTTTGTGATGACCCTTCTCGAAAACAGATTTGGACGTTCAGATGGTGGCTCGTGATGAGTACAGTGTCCGGTAGAGATCGACGTCAGCCTGCAGAAGCAGTGCGGCCGGCAGAAACGAAACTTCCGGATGGAACAGCCGTAAGGGAGAGCTGCAAACGGAAGACAGGACGAATGGGAGCAGTTCAGAGGAGGACTCACTGCATTGAAGACGTCGACAGGGTGAATCCTTGAGCCGTCGCAGAGCTCACAAAGTTCTGCAGTGCTCCTTTCGTCGTCCTGCGGAGTCCGTCCAGGTCGGAAATCGACATTCCGAGAAAGTCGACTTCTTGTGTGAAATCAAGGGTCTGGATGGTCACTGTGCCTAAAATTCACGACTGCGTCCCAGATCTTGCCCGATTACGGTCACCTTGAAGCTTTCCGGCGACTGTCTTCATATTCACTTGGACTACTGTGTTAAATGGGATCACTCCGATCTTCTGGCGAGTTCCTTCGAGAAAGAAGATGCACCGACCGGACATCGAGATGGTCATCACATCTGAAGACCCGGAATGGTGATGCAGAATCGAAAGGAAACTGACCGAAATTGATCGTGACGGTGGGAGGAGCTGCGGATCGAATGATGAGCTCGAGCCGTCTGTTCGGATGCACCGTCTTGATACGGGGAATTTCGTCCGCGATGCAGACCTCATCTAGCGTGCAAGATGTCTTCAGGAGGTTTCCGATTCCCGGCGTCTTCGAATCCACGTGAAATATTAGGGAATTCGTTCTGAAATCTGAGATTCGGAAAGAAATTCTGATAAAGTGCAACCTGTGCGCATGGAAGAGAAGACTGTTGAGAGAGTACTGAGAAACGATCACTTCCACCATCTTTCTATTGCTGTTCTGGGGAATTCTGAATGGATATGGAGCTGTAAACGGAGACGTTCCTTCTGAAAACATAACGAAACTACACAAAGATGTTCTGAATCAGTTACGGGATCTGGAACTGTAGACGTTGCCGGAGATGCCCAGTGAGAAATCAGAAGACGTAGAAGCGGCGTCTAGAAGAGTGAGGTCGATGAGAATGTGCGAGAGCCGTTCGATGTTGAAGAAGTTGACGATGTCTTCTCGCGACAAACTGATTTTCCGCAGGTTCACTGAAGATCATTTCTGTACTCTAGAGAATATTTTCCAACTGCTCACCATTCGGTAAAGATTTCGCCGGTTTGCCCTCCGTCTTCTCGATGTCGTCGTAGTAGTCGTCGGAAGCAGCTCTCTTCTGCCGCACGAGCGTCGCGAAGTTAGTTGCAGAAGACGTCGAGTTTTTCTTGACGTTGTTCGAAATGATGATTTCGAGTAGTTCTTTTGCGGACAGTGATCTGGGGATGCGCGCGAGTCTCGTGGAGAAGTGCAGCTGTGTGAGTCTGTTCATGTGCTCGCAGATCGCCTCTTCCAGCTGGATCCTCGACTGTCCCGACAGAATCGAGCCGAACTTCTGGTTGACGGTGTCGGTGAGCAGTCCCATGTTGGCCACCTGCGCCGACACCACTCCGTTCTCGATCTTGCACTCGTTGAAGCGCAAGTACGGCTGATCGTTGACGGTCTTCTGCAAGTCGAGAAGGGCGCTGACCCCGATACTCCTTCCTGAATCAATCGAAAGTTTCCAGATGGAAGCGGCGACGTATCGTTTGCAACATTTTTCTCCATTTCACGCCGCAACTAGTTTCCTCCCTCAATTGGCCACAAACCTGTCACTACGACGGTGCCAGTGATGGGAATGCTGAGAATCACAGTGATCGTTCCGCTGAGTTGCCCCGTCACTCTGAAAAAGATGTTCGGATCTTTGTCCTCTACCTTCGAAAAACTCACACAAAGTCAAAATCGGTGACCCGGATGCGGAATTTGTTCGGAAAGTGCGGTTCGAAGGCGACGAAACTGGGTTGCCGGAACGACGACATTCGGAAGGAGTGCGCCTATTCACTCGCCGTTTTTTGACGCCTTCTTCCGTTTTCCCACTTACGTCTACACATCCTTCGGTAAAGCATTGTCTCGTGGACGGAATGTGGACACGTGGCACTTCGTACTCGACGAGCCCTTCTGAAAAACGGATCTTCAGGTTTCGAAAGGCGTGTGTGAGCACTGACGGACGATGGAGGAGGCCTGCTCGAAGACGGGACGGTTCAGTCGGACCCGGATCGCTGGCCGGAAGGCCTGCGGTGTCACCTGCAAGAATCGCATAATTGGCCCATTCAAGAAGCGCCCTCTTCCCTTCCGTTTCGTGTCACTTCTCGCGATTTGAATGGAATTCCAATCGAATCCCCCCCAGTGTTCAAGGTCTTTTCTCTCGTTTTCTAGCCAAAAGTGTTGATCTATTTCAAATGGAAACAACTTTTTTCCGTTTATCAAATCACACACACACACTTCAGGTCAGATTCTTTCTTCGCCGAAAGGGGCAACTTGTAGCGGAAAGATTCGAGACTACAGTAGGGATCAGTCGTAGGCTACTGCCCTTTCACCAAGTGGCCAGTTCCTTTTTGCTTCATTTGTTACACTGCTGAACCCTCGACGAGTGACCAGAAGACGTTGTGTTGTGATTCTTGAGAAGCGCGGTCACTTCTTCAGAATCACAAGACACTCTCGAATTCTAATCGGATTCAGATGAAAACGAGAAGACGTCGACGGTCAAGAATCGGGAATTCTCGATGTGAAAAGAAAAAAAAGAGAGGAGAACACCATCAAAACAGGCGAAAAAACACGTACCGGGTGGAAAAGAAGAAAAACGAGCGGAAGTATGGAAAAGATGATCATTTCGGCAGTTGGAAGCGTCGGCGGAAGAGGCCTTCGAATGGTAATTGCATGCAGCTTCTGCCCCCCTTTCGAGAGACGAGACGAAGGCGGAAACGACGGTTCTGCCACAAAAATGCCGACAAAAATTACGCGTTTTCGTTTGTCATTCTGCGTTTCGTTTTTGATGATGATGACGGTGACCCCCAGCGGCGAGAATGGCCAGAAGACACGCCCCTTTTGTGGTTGAGAGAGCGAGAGAGGGAGTGGGGGCTGCTGCAACAATAACAAGTCGTTCGGAACGACGAGAACGACGCTTCCAACAAGAGACTTTCGGGATCAGAAGAGGCGCTAATCCGATTGGACACGCACACAAAAGGGGGCTAATGGAAGAAGCGAAGGTTATCACTACACTTGTCCTTTCCCTGTTTTCGAACTGACGAATCGTGTTTTGTTTTCTTTGAAGATCTTTATTGCATTCAAAGTTCAATTTTCCTGTTTTTTCGACGTTTTTGTGGACTCGTCGTCCATCAGAGACTGTCCGGGAGGCGAGAATTCTATCTGAAAGTGTGCTGAAAACACATGGAACTGGCCGCTTTTTTCACTTTTTTCCCTTCATTCGGAAGCGGCGATTCTCTGCGTTTCTGAAACGGATTCTGGAATTCCAGCACGTCTTCGGAAGTCTCACATATCGGGTTTTGAGCACTTGTCTCCGCACAATGCACATTTTTTCGTTTTCTTGTTTTTATTCAAGGACACATTTTAAATTGGTAAAATAAAATAAAAAGGCGAGAGAAGGTGAAAAGATTTGAAAAATCACGTGTTGAATTTAAAAAAAAAGGGATTGCGGACAGTAAATTGAATGAAGTGAACTGAAAAAGGAGAGATGAGGACGAAAAAGAAGGGGGATCCTAGAGGAAGACTAATCTAAAATAAAGAGAGAGAGAGAGAGAGGGAAACCGGTGGGAGACTGAAAAGGTTAGAAGAAGAAGAAGAAGAAATATGCTGGAAAAGTGCTGACTGTTAGCTGTTTTTGGGGGTTTTATTATGAGGGAACTAAGACCGATTAGGGGAATAAATATATACAAATAAAAAGGAAAGAACGGGGGACGGTTCAGTTGGCGGTCTCGTTGAAGTAGTACTCATTGGCGTCGGTGGGAAGTTTCCAGCCGGAGGCACCGAGCTCCAGGAGCAGCAGGATCATCTTGCGGGCCCACGGCTCGGAGACGTCGATGAAGGCGTCCCTGAGAAACGGAAGGTGTTGAGAGGTAAATAGTACAGAGTACCTGATAAGATCCTTGAGCAGTGCCAGACGATCCGGACACTCTCGCTCCAGATCGTAGCCTCCTTTGATAAGAATCGAGATGAGACACTCGAGCTCCTGGATCTTGACGTGCTCGAGAATCGGCGGACGGAGCAGGTAGTTGAAGACGTCAAAGACGATGGTGGCGAGCTCTCCCTTGGAGTCGGACCCGAGATTGGTGTAGAGTTCGGTGAGGAACTGGATGAACGAGATCCACATTCGGAAATGGTCCTCGCGGATCTTCTGACGGCATTCCAAGTACTGCGAGAGGGCAATAATGAGACCCTGGAACGAGAAAGAATGAGGTTTTGATCGCTAAAAGGGACGTTACCTTGACAAAGGATCCGATGGAAGGCGAGTGCTTGAAGTTGGCGCACAGCTTCGCCACTCCACTGCCGCCGCCTCCTTCGATCGCGTGTCTGCAGAGGGCGGAGCCGATGCTCTCGGCGAGCTCTTCGTCGCAGAAGGCTCCTCCGATCCACTGCTCTATCTGTACGGCGTGCGAGTGCAGCTGCAGAGCTCGCAGCTCGGTGATGGCCTTCTCGATCTCGTGCTCGCTCATCACCTTCTTCTGTCAAAATACGAGGCGTCGACGGGAAGAAAGAAGCGTCTTTACCTTCTGATGTTCCTTCTTCGAGTTGTTCATCCTCTTGTTGTACTGCTGATGCGCCCCTCCGACATGTTGACCATTCAGCTTATTCGAGTTAGAACCGTAGGATTTCTGCAGTTTCTCTTGCATTTACACTCGGTGCCGAGGGCAAGTTTCTCACCTGCGACGAGGGAGTCGACTCGGAACTCAGCGAGCTCTCCGTCCGTTTCAAAGATCCGTTCGTGTGCCGATCTTCCGACGAGACCTTGTTGGAAGCGCGCGAGCTGGCACGCGAACTCGTCGACTCGCCGCAATCTTTCTTGTTGTTGTTCTCTGCAATCGGGGCTATGAGTGAGAGGGCTAGGTGTTGAAACGAGACCTTCTTTCAGGATTTGGGAAGTGACACTTGAGTCACATTCGCTGGAAGACAGCTTTGGACCGGCTGCCGGCTTCGGTTTCGTTGGCTGTGCGGTCGCCGTGGAAGACGTGCCGTCGGATCGAAGTCCTGGAAAGATCGGAGAGTCAGAGGCAAACATCAGAGATCATGGTCACCAGGAGGACGGTAAATTTGCATGGCGGGTCGGTTGGCGGGCTTTTTTGTGGAGGACTGGCTGGCAGGAGGCGCCTTGAGCTCTTCGCAGCTCTGGTTCTCGGTCTGGAATCGAAGGGAAGTTATCGAAAATCACGCAAAAATAGTGTCCATTTCATGTCGAATAAGCGACTAGGTGACTCTGGTTTATGCAAATTCGGTGGGCGAATTGCGAAGAGACACTCTCCGATATTTCGAATAGAGGGAGCGATGAACTTTTGTATAACACATACTACGGACGGACGGACGGGACTCTTCCCGGCGGCTCGTCGCCCTCTCTGCGTCTCCGCCCGGAACACGCTCTCTTGTGCGGTTATCAGATACGCGGTCCCGAAAACTTTGCGGCGGAGGAGGGCGGCTCGGATCGATATAGGATCGGGGAGAAATGAAAAAACGCGGGGCGAGATGTTGGGAGTGGCAAAAAAGTGGGTTGTAGTGAGTAAGTAAGTGGCAAAAAAGATGTTTGGTTTGTTTGGCGGCTGCCAGAATTAGCACTTCTGACAAAAGGTAAGAGGCTCGCAGAGTGTGTCCTCTGATCCTCACAGAAGGAGAAAACGACGCACCTGAAGAGTGTCCATGACTCGGCGGGGCTCGTTTGGTTCAGAGTTGGGCTGGTCGATTCGGGTCGGTGTTCTTCTGCACTTGATGCGGCAGAATGGAACGGAATCAGGAACTGACTGTGGATCGTGTGCACTGTTCGTCACACTGGGGGACACAAAAAAGTCGCCTCGCCTGCAATGAAATCATCGATTTATTGTTTCGTGTTTGCATCGGAACGGAGGAGAGAAAAGAGAGAAATGGGAAGGGAAACGGGAGAGAAATGCATGTGGAATGATAATGGGATGGGGTGGGCGGATGGAGGAAGCGCGAGGCGGCTCGGATACCGTCGCCGCTCGGGGGATGGTCCGAAAGTGCGGGGCGCTTTCGTCATTTCGGCTGGCTTCGACCGTAGTGTGTCACTCGGAAACCACTTGATAATCCGTGTACAAAACAATGTTAAGTCGTTGTCAGAGCGGCGGCGCGCGGGCGCACCGTTCTAGAGAGCACTCAAGAGGCGGAGACGCAGACAGTGTGATAGCGAGTTTCGAAACGAAGATGAACAGTACTCGGATACGAGGAAAGAGTTCTTTCGATGGGAAACACGTGGCAAGAGGAGAAGGGGAACCGTCGGAACAATCGCGGGAATTGAAAAGAAGAATCGACGCGTGGGACAGACGAGAAGTCGAGAAAAGAAGAATAAGAAAAGCAAAACAGCGTCGTCACTATTTGCGAACGGAGGCGAGCAGCAATGCAGAGAAGCAGAACATGATGATAATATGAGTATTTTTAACCCGCGTCTCGCGAGCTGCCGCCAGGTGTTGGGAGCAACTCCGAACCGAGACGTTCAGTTCAAGTGGCCCGCATCAGACGGCGGCTGTGAATTGTCGGATGTTTCCAATCTGGAAGAGAGTGCGCGTTTCAACGAGACGCAGACTCATCAGTTCTTCGGTGTACAACACGTTGAAATATGTGCTCGTAGCTGTGTTTGTGCGGAGACGACGATGATGATGATGATGATGATAGAAATTAGAGCAATGGGTGGGCTCCCGTGGCGGTGTCTCTCGTGCGAATATGCTATCTCGTTCCGACGCTCGACGGTCAGCCATTCGGTCCGATTTATGATGAACTCGTGGTTTACGAGAAAGATTACACACCCCTCCTTCGATTTGACAATGAGATTACAGGCTCGTTCTCTCGAGCCATTTGTTTATTTTCGGGGAGTCTCGAAATCATTCTCTGTTCAGATGAGCTCTCTGTGCTTCCGGACGCCCTGTTCACGGTCTCCGAATCGCAAGAAACACTGTGCGAAAGGAGGACAGAGGGGTCAGGAAACGCGCTCCACTGAGAACAACACGTTGCATGCGGCTGCGAGAGTGGCCGGCCGTCGCCGCTGCCTCTCGCTGCCCGTCTCTACCCCCGCTTTATAAACCCAAACAACCTCTCGCCCACCACCGGGCGTCGTGGCGGGCGTCTGTGAGCCAGCTACTTGGCGGTAGATAAGTGTGGATGGAGTGAAGGGAGGAGTCCTGTGTGTGTCGCTGGCAACGGCGACCGAGCGTCCGTGCCAAGCGCTGCGTCGCTAGGGGCCATCTGGCGGAAGCTGGGCGGTCCCGGGCGCATAAGGAGCGGTGTATGGCTCAGGGCCGAAAGGCAGCAGGCAAAAGCCTCCGCGCGGTGCAGTGGCCGGACAGCGCTTGTGAGTTGTCGCGCACACACAGCCTCTCTGATACCTTCAGACCACTTATCGTTTTGCATTTATGAAACCGATGTGAATATTGAATACGTGTGCTTTTCAATAATTCTGCATACATTTTCCAGTCACCGCTTGAGACGAACGGATTGCGAATGCATGAAGAATCAGGAGACTTTATTTTGTGGTTTCACTACAATGAATTATTTACGAAAACTGCGTCTTAATCCCATTCGTTCCTCTGACAACTTCCCTATAGAACTAATCGCTTCTTGATACGAAACGCGATTTATTAGGAGGCCATTCGGTCGTCATGGAGACCCGCCAGGACTCGCAGCTCCGAGAGCCCCGCTGCCATGTTTCAACTAATTTGAGAGCCCGTCTCCTGGGACTCGCTTGCGTGCGCTCTGTGTTCGTGAGAAAAGTAAAGCTGCGCGCGCTTTTTTCCAATTTCCTGTCGGCTTTCCGTCGTTTTTTCCATCTCGACTTTTTTCACTTTCGATTCACTTTCAGCTTTATGCATCACTCGAAAAACCAATGGGCAGTGTCTCCGGAAACGATAATGTCGCACCACTTTCGTCTGGCGAAGGGAGTCAAGTCGGTTGTGGATGCGACGCCGCCGTATTCCATGTATAATAGTCCAATTAGTGAGTGAAATCGAACGCAAAACGGGCGAATGAATGTGCTTCGCAGGTGTGCATTACTTGCCGAAACGGGCCTCTTCCGCCGATCCATTTCGCCGCAAATCGATGAGTAAATCGCAGCGCGAACTGAATGATTTCGTGAACGGAGGCGCTGGGGGACTGAGACTGCCGTTGCCGATTCGATCGAGCTTGACGGACCTCGTGAAGCCGAAGTTGCTCGAGAACCGAAATTACCAGCCGCCGAGACGAAGAACCGTGAGATATTTCTTCAAAGTTACTGCAAAATTCGTCATTTTCAGCCTTCGCGAACTGCCGCTGAGAGTCGAGATAAACGGGTGAACGAGGAACGGGATCTCCGAATCCACCAGTTCAAAAATGCGGTTCTGAGCGAATCGATCCAGAACGAAATGTATTCGGACCAGATGATTCTGAATTTCATCAAGGTGCACATGGAGAACCTCGCAGGAGTCGTCCCATGGGTTAGGGGGGTGCTTCGCGAAAAGAAGTGATGGTTCCGATTGCAGACAGACTTGGAGAAGGCGGCGGACGAGTTGATCGATGAGCTCGGAGTGGATCAGAGCGTGAGAACGAGGCGGAAAAGTTCGAAGGGAAGGCACTCGGATAAGCGGTGAGTGAAGAAGGACCAACCCGGAGTCTGACGTCGCAGTTCAGAAGCACGAAGCCTCCGTTGCCGTTCAAAGTGGACCGAATCGCGAGTCCGAAGAGTCTCGAGTCTCTTTCGTCGCCTTCTTCCAGCTCTTCAAAGTGAGAAACCGCTCAGAAGTCGTGAAAATGAATCTTTATTTCAGAACGACTTCTTCGTCATCCGGATCGAATTCCTCTGAAACGTCTTCTGGAATCTCCACCTAGTTTTTCACTCCTCTATCCGTATTTCAGTGATTGTATCCTGTGATCTCACTTCTAGAACCTTTTGCCTGTTGTCTTTCTGAAACCAAGCTCAAATGAAGTGTATTATTATCTCTGTGGAATGTGATGAAAGTCTCCGAAATCAGGTAATCCGCGCTCTCGTTCTCTTTGCCGCAAACCAAACGCATGCATGCCTCGAGTATGTTCCCGAAGAGCAGCTGCGTGATCCGAGTGAAGAGGCGCGCGTGTGCTCATGCTCGCCGAGTACTCTAAATGCGAACGATCCCGACCATATGCAACCGTGCGCGGCAGCCGCCTCCTTGCCCCCGGTTACTTTCGCGTGAAGTGGGGTGAGGCGGAAAGGTTGCGTCTGTCTGCGACTCCGCTCTCCGCGTGCTCTCCGCCAGTTCCAAAAGAGCTGATTGGCATACACACGCGGAGGAGCCGGTTTGCGGAGCGAGTGCGCGAGGCGGCGCCACTGGCACACGCACAATCTGGCGGTGCGGAAGAGGAGTCTAACCTGTAACTCTACATTGTCTTATCTTGTTCGCGCGGGGTCGTGTGGCTCGAGTTTCACCCTTCCCCGCTTTGCCACATTCCTTTCATTCATAACTTACTTCTCGTGCCGTTTCCTCCCATTTCCCCTTCGTTTCCGTCGGTGAGATTGCTTCGTCCAGAAGGTGTCGTTCCGAACCCAGTGCAGCAGACTATGTTTTTCCGACGCAGAACTTCTAATCCGCAGACCACTCGAACTGCCCCTTTCAAGGTTCCTTTGTCTAAATTTAGTGGCCGCAATTGCGAATTCCAAGCGTCTCGTCCGTTCGCCACACCCTTTTTCGAACTGAATCTCAGCTGAGTCAACACGAATGATGTGCTGCGGCCCCCCGACACTTGTTCCGAGCGCTCCCGCTACAGTCGGCTCACCAGCTATCACTTCCTTTTCAAAACCGACAAGTTATCCGCTCTCGCGAGTTCGCGTGTGTTTGTTCTCGTGCATTCGCGCCCCACGTATCAGTTGTCACAGTTTCTGTTTACCTTGTCACATAGATGGTCAGTCGAGAGCTCGCGAACCGAAACAATACCGGGGCCGATACGGTGCGAGAGCAGTTGCGAGCCTCTCGAAAGTCGTGCCCCTCTTTTCATTTTCACTCCACAGTTTCGATCCAATTCGTCATCTTTCAATTCGTCGGAAAGAATGAACATGAAGATGTCGGAGAACGTTCCCACGCTGGTTTCAAGAATCTCGCGGTTCGAGGTGCAATTTAGGCGTTCGTTTTCGTTTCTTCGTGCATTAAGAAGAATCAGAAATCGCGTTTCAGCTTGTTTCTCTTCCGATTCCAGAAGCTCGCCACTTTTCCGTTTTCTCTCAAAAGTCCTACAGGCGCGAGACCGTAAACGGCGTGTATTTCCGTGTCGGGGAGCCTGAAAACCGGCTCGTTTCCCAATCGGTGACGAAAGTTTGCGTGACTCACGAGTCTGGGTCAAGCCTTCCGAACAGGTTCTGTCGCTCTCTCGAATGAGGTCAAAAAGTTGATAATCTTCTTGTCTCGGAGCACTTGTCAGTGGGCGGAGCCTCTCCGGAAGGAGCATTTCGAGACATGAAACACGGTGCGACCCGCGGGAGTATGCCATTGTTCACTTCCGCGCGGCTCGTCTTAACACGTACTTTCCGCATTGCTTATCACTGATTTCGCGTGTTCAGTTCGCTTTTCCGGTTGGAGGCCGCGCGTCTCGCCGCTAATCCTTCCGCACACACAACTTTCTGTCCGCATCTCTCTTCCCGCGTAGCCGCCTCCTTGTGGGCGACAAAATAGCAGGCGACTCGGCGGAGACACTCACAGCCACAGCACATACCGCGCCTCTAGGAGGCTCTCCAAGAAAAGACGCGAGTGAAGGCCGGTCTGCCAGCCCCCCGCTCGCCCTCCCGAATCGCTCCGAACCTTTTCCTTTTGCGTCGTTTCCGTGTAACTCCATCTTACTTTTCAGTTCCAATGGGTCTTCGAGCGGTCATACTGGCCACTCTTGTGGCCACAGTCTATTCGCAGTGTCCAGCGCTATCCGGAGCATGCAGGTGTGCTCCGTCCGTGTACGAGCCGGTGGCCATCATTTGCCAGAATGCGGGAAGTCTGTCGAATGCGATTCAGGCGATACAGGCGGCCAGAGACATCCCCGTGAGTGCACTCTTCCTTCTCAATGAACCTCCGTTTCGTTTCAGATCGACTCTCTCACCATTCTCGACACAGCCATCCCCATCATTCCGCCGAATGCGTTCCAGAGCTTCACCATCCTCCGACTCGTCCTCAACCGCAACACACTGCAAACCATCGACGACCAGGCGTTCAACGGTCCGCTCCTCGACTCTCTTATCGAGCTCGACCTGAACGACAACAACCTGGGACAGATCCCGCAGACAGGCATTCCGCGCCTTCGCAACCTTCGCAAACTCTATCTCAACCGCAACCGCATCAACCAACTCTCGTCGACTGCCTTCAACGCTTTCGAGTCGAAAGATCTGTTGCTGAAACTGGAGCTGGCTGGAAACAGACTGACTGACGCGACTCTCGGAGACGCCACTGTCTTCCGTCCGTTGACTCTTCTTCAGGTACCCATCCCTATTCCATTTCGTCTCCCAACTACTTCTTCAGGAACTTTCGCTCGAAACCAACTCTCTAACCTCGATCCCGTCGTCAGCTCTCGTTAATCAGCGCAACACTCTGACCAACTTGAATCTCGGACTCAACAGCATCAACGACGTGCCCGTCGGAGCTCTCGACTTCCCCGTCCTCTCGTCGCTTTCTCTCGAGTTCAACGGCATCACCGTCATCCCTCCGCAGGCGTTCCAAGGCGTTCCGAACCTCCAGTTCCTCTACATGACCGGTAACAAGTTCCCCTCATGGGCTCCGGAAATGTTCCGGTACATCACTCAACTCAAGACCCTCGGAATCGGAGAGACGCCCATCTCGGTCATTCCGAATAACGCCTTCCAGTACATTCCGAACCTGATCCGTCTGGAGATGTCCGAGGCCGCTGTTGACACCATCGAGAGAGGAGCCTTCCAGAGAACGCCACAGATTCAAGCCATCGTCCTGAACAAGAACAGACTCTCTCAGTCAGTGACCGCCCCTGTTCCCTTCTCTAGAATAGAGTTTCAGAGTGCGCGCCGACTTCTTCGAAGGCCTCAACGAACTGTATTCGATCGATCTGCAAGGAAACCGCATCGACAACGTGCAGCCGCTCGGGTTCGCGAACCTCCCGGCCATCTCCCATCTCGACATCAGGTTAGATTCTTTGCCCTCACACTGAAAAAGCGCTCGCGTAGAACATGAGAGAGCCGCGCGGAGCCGCAACTTTTTCTTCCTGCTCCACACTTATTATTGTTTGCGTATATCGGTGTGCAGAGTCGGCACATCCTCCTCCTCCTCCTCATGCCCCAAATCGTCATTTCAAACAAATTAGAAGCGCGGAAACACCTTTATGTACTGTGGGGTAGTGAGTCATGGGGCGAAGAAAGAGCGCGCGAAACTCGGAGACAACGCGCACTTGT
The DNA here is from genome assembly GCA_963570955.1 of Caenorhabditis afra. Classification (NCBI taxonomy): domain Eukaryota; kingdom Metazoa; phylum Nematoda; class Chromadorea; order Rhabditida; family Rhabditidae; genus Caenorhabditis; species Caenorhabditis afra. The sequence goes on along the minus strand of OY751536.1, from coordinate 6,333,612 downwards.
TCAGCTACAACCTTCTGCAAACGATGCCGTCTGACGTGTTCCTCAACTCATTCCTCCCGCAACCCAACGACAGAAGGGTCATCTACGCGTGTGGTGAGTCTCCGACCGCGCACCGAAAAGAGCACTGAACCAGCTGGTTTGCAGAAAATCCGTGGTACTGTAACAACGAGCTCGAATGGTTCCGCACGCTGCTCCGCGACAACCTCGACATCGACATCGAGAAGCCCGGATGCTTGGCGACGTGCAGGTCTTCTCCCAACGGATGCCCTGTCGAGGGAACTCCACTGAGGTGCGTGCTTGCCGCATGAACCAGTTTGACATGACAAACATGTGCCAACAGTCAAACATTGCTGTTCTTTTTCTGTCATTTCACTCACCTAACTGCTTTTCAGATCCGTCGATTTCTGTCAGAACAACGAAGAAGCACAGCCACTCGTGGGAAGAGCACTCTCGATGGTCGGATGGATCATTCTCGGTGCGCCCGACCCACGCATTGCCCTTCTCTTACTCCATTTTCAGCCGTTATCATGACGATCTTGCTCATCTCGATTTGTCTTTTGGCGATGGTCCGCTACGGAATGAGCCACCAGCGCAAGAAGCAGAAGGACTCCGAGATGGCGGCGGAAGAGTACCACGCCCAGACGACAGCCAGTGAGTTCCACCTGTTCGTGTCTGTTCAAAACCCGCGTTCCCCTTCCAGCGTCGATCTACAACGCGCCCATCTCCGTCGTCGACCGGCCGTACTCCACCGTCCCGCCGGTGAATCTCGACCTTCCGGCAGCCTACACACTCGACGATCGGCCGACCAATTACCTCTACTAATCGCTCCGCTCGTCGCTTCTCCCTCGCCCCATCTTGTCTCCGTCGGTAGTCCACGGGCCTCCACAGACACGCTGCTCCGCTTCTTTCGTGCTCCTCCATTGTCTGTATATCAAAATTCTGTTGTTTGTACATGTGAATCCTCAAAGAGTTGCATCCCGCTGATTCTTGACTTATTAACCATTATTCTATATTCTATATAAATATATGTGCCTTCTTCTGATGCTTTCTTTTTTGAACTGAAATCTGTCTGTTTATATGTTTGACTAGGAGAATGAATATTTCTAATTTGAAGAGCGGTTGAGCCCTCCGGGCAGACTGGATTCCGCTGCGCAAACAGCCGCGCAGGAAGCGGGGGGCAAAAAGTTGGGTGATATAATCAGCAGGAGCGAAGGAAAACGGGGGGTCTGCTGGTGGCGCAGATGATTCGTGTTTCAAAAGAGACGACGAGCGAGTCGTCTGACTCTGGTGGCGCGGAGCACAAGCTGTGCTCCGAGGAGGAGCACATCTGTGTCTAATCGGTAGAGAATGCGCATGTTGTTTCCATATAGCCAGCTGCTACTCGCCTTTGCACATCATTTACTTTTACTTTCACACAGCACGACGCGCAGGAGCCAATCCGCGAACACACTCCGTGGCTCTTTCTCCTGTCGCTTCCGATAATTCATTGGACGCCGGTAACCATGCGACAACGGAGGCGCCGGGTGGCGACGAAGAGACAGGAGGGGAGGAGGAGCAGAAGTGTCAATCTTAGTCAAACCACAGCTGTGAACTTTTGGCCGGAGGGGCTCATTGTGCATTGGCATCCGTCTGTTTCGGCCGTCCAACTAAAAGCCCCTCCTCCCATTCATTCCGCTGCCCCGTCTCTTTTTTCGTACTTTGAATGGGGGCTCTTCGGCCGCCCGCATGCGACCTCATCGCAAATCTGTCTTGAAGCGGGAGATGGGGCTCTCTCCACATTAGGTAATCCGCTCTTTCTTTTCCCATTCCACTCTATATCCAGAACCATTTCCGCCGCAGCCGGCGAAATTGCATGCGGTCTCTCCTCTCCAGAAAGTATACACACACTTGCCGACCTTTTGACGCGACGAGCTGTCTAATAAACTCGCATCCATCAAGCGGCGCGCTCCAATATTGGCTGCTATTCGGGAAAAGAAAGCGACAGAAGACGTTCTCTCTCGCCTCGAGTTGGCGGAGAAAGTGCGTTTCTCGGCAGGTGTGGTCCCGACGCGTACCTTATCGTGTCAATTAGTATCTGGCCACCAACTGTCATGCACGTCGTCATATTGATTCCCATCTTGCGCGCGTTCGGAGTGTTCTTACCTCTTCGCATGCAATCGATACTCTCGACAAACTAAGATTCTCTTCAAAACATTGAAATGGTTCGTTGTCCGGGTGGTCCCTATAATTAAGTCGCCGGCCCCTTTCCTGCTCTTCTTCCCCGCATTTCCTCCCCCTCCTCTCGTTGGCCCCTTGTGATCATTCTCACAGCCGGCGACGCCTTCTGTCTCTGATAGAAGCAGAAGCACCTGTCAGATTCAGGTGTTCCCCACTCAAACACACCCTTCTTCACCACATCTTGCCTCTTTCGTATCCGACAACTTACTCGCCTCCAGCTAACAAATGGAATCCTCGAGGACAGCCATTCAACAGGAGGAGCCCCTCGATTTGTCGATCGGAACGGTCAGCGCGTGAGTTCGAGTACTAAAAACGCCAAAATCAGACGAGTTTCAGAGACGGGACGAGCGACGAGCAGCAGCAGATGATGCAGTTAATCGAGACGTGCGGCATCGTGCTCCAGCAGAACCTCTTCGCGTTCCTACTGCAGTCGATGGCGGAAGCAGCGACTGTAGGCGTCGGACCTCTTCTGCTGCAACCGGAAGCGTCGGCGGAGAAGGAGAACACGTGCGAAGAGAAGAAGCAGACGATAGCGGCAGAAGAGGAGCACGAATCGAGCCCCAGTCCAACGGAACCTCGTAGGAGGACGTCTTCCGGGAAAGTGGACAGACGGATGGTGGGGAAGGTGTGCACCAGAAGGTCAGTTCCAGATGATCCGAGAGAGAGAGAGAGACAACTAGATGGCGGTTACAGAGTGGAAGCGAATGCTCGCGAGAGGAACCGAGTGCAGCAGCTCTCGAAGATGTTCGATCAGTTGAGATTTTGTCTTCCGATCGGAGACGACAGCAAAATTTCGAAGCTTGCCACGCTAAAAGTAAGGAAATGTACCTCGAAAAGAGTCGATATTAGTTGACTCCACGTAGTAAATGAGCACATCCAGTCATGCTATTTCATTCCACGCCAGAATGGAAAGTGACAGGCCATTCCACGTCAGAAATTAAAATGCCATTTCATTCCACGTCAGAAATTAAAATGCCATTTCATTCCACGTCAGAAATTAAAATGCCATTTCATTCCACGTCAGAAATCAAAATTCCATTTCATTCCACGTCAGAAATTAAAATTTCATTTCATTCCACGTCAGAAACAGAAAAGCCATCTCATTCCACGTCAGAAATGAAACTTCCACTTAATTCCAAAGCATAAACTGCCATCGATTCCTTAGGCCATTGCAGAGTGGAAAAACGCAAACCATTCTTGTTTCAGGTCGCAAGTGCGTACATCGGCTTTCTGGGCAGTTTACTCAGCGACAATCCCGACGAAGAAGACGAGTCGCGGACGAAACTGCAAGAAGAGCTGGAGAGTGCGAAGACGTTGCGGAAGTGAACGACGACCGTCCGTTTGCAGGCTTCCCTCCTCCCCGTCATCCCACTCTGATCTCTGTGATTTCACTCCGCTTCGTCATACCTGATAATGAATAATTTGCGACTAGTCGAAAGAGGAAAGATCGTGTATCAGAATCCGGCGGAACGCGGAAAAACCGAATAGTCGCCGCCGTATTTCCACTCGTAAACTAATCGAATTAACCTATATCTGGCGGTGTCGCGTGGCCACTGTACTTTACGATTCTCACGTCTTCTGCCCGCCTCCTCGCTTCTTTTTTCCTCGTCGTCGTCTTCTTCTTCTTGTTTTGCTCCTTGGGACGGCGGCGGCGGCTCAATGAGCACTTCACTTCCTTCAGAATATCTGCTCTAGACACCAAACACCGTGCCGTCTCGAATACCAACAAGTACACTTATTTGCCATCCCCGTCGATCTGTGCAAACGAGGATGATAACCAGTCGCTGCTGCTGCTGCTGGAAAACACCAAAAATCGTAGGAATGCAACCGACGACATCGTTCTTCTTCTTCTTCTTTTTCGCTTTGAAGAAGAAGAAGAAGAAGGTTACCTGGTCGTTGGTGTCTCCTCCGATGCCCCCTCCAAAAAATAAGCCCCCCTTTCCAACAATTGCCTTTTTGTCTGTAAGAGACCACGTTGTGGTTGTTGATTTCCAGAGGCGGATTCCTAATTCAGTTCTCTCTTCTTGAGAACTCGTCGCGAATTCACGATTCCTCGAACATTCGCTCTTTTTCTCCCTTCCCATGCTCTTCTGTTTTCGTTCCGAAAGATCCTTTCCGTTTCCGAGAGCGAATTCTAATTAGATAGAGACAAATGGGTAGATCTCAAAAAGGTGTTCCGAATAATTGTCTCCATCAGATTACCGTCTGAAACACGATTACGTGCTTCTCGGTGCTTCAGTTTCTGTTTGCATAATCCTTTGTTCTTTGTTTTGCTCCTCGATGTTCTCCAAATCTTTTGGAAGCCATCGGAAAGCCACCCACGTCTCCGCCTCAGATCACATTTCCATTTTCGTCTCCTCTCCTCCTCCATGTTCACCCCTCCCATGTCATTATTTCGCTCCTTTCCCATCAAAAATAGCCTCGTTTTGGCGGCTCATTGACCATCGAAAAACACATGATGATAGGGGGGTGGAGGGAGTGGTTCAAAGACCCTGCCGCGTCCAAATCTGCAAGTGGCTGCAGATTGCATTACATCCAAGAAGGACTTTATTGTTGCCCTGTCATACGTTTTTGTTTTGTTGATACCCGATACCAGTAATGGTTTGTGATTCTTTTCGATCATCGAAGATCTGCGGTTTGGCGAGACAAACTAGACACTCTGCCGGCCCGCGAGCAGACAAACACTCGACACTTTCAGACTTTCGGTCTCCGAAAGCCAGTTCTCGTGTCGGGCGGGTGCAGTCACTCCTCATCATGAAGCGAGAAGACGTCCCGCGAGAGAACGAAACACTGTCTTCGTCGTCGTGTGTGTGTGTTTTGAACCCGTCCGCAACGTCATCGTAGTCGTACAGAGATAAATCGTCCAAAACCCATAAAACGAAGATCAATAATCTGTTGCGAGACAATCGTAAATCAAATCTCTTGAGATAAACAACAGAAAGTTCGGTGCATCGGGAAGGAGGAGATAGAAAAGAAGAGAGCACATTCTGTTTTGCTCCGGGAGCATTGCACCAACCAAAACATAATCGAGGTCTGTGATCATCCAATGAAGAGAAGACCTCTGCCCCCCGCCGCTTCTCCTCCTAATCTCTCCCTTCTGATTCCTTCTTGAAAGTGTTCGTCCCAGAGCTCAAAGAGCTGTGCTCATGCTCAACTTGTCAAAATACTTACTGGATCTATGTATGTGCCCAAACAGAAGGGTCGAATAGAAGACGCAGACGAAATTCGGGGTGGGGAGCGAGAGAAGGGGAAAAGGATGGAACCGAACAAGTCGAACCGACCACAGATCTAGTGTTCTGTGATGCGTAGCGCCCCGGCCGCAGTGCGTCTCCGAGGCCTCCACACACTCCTCCAGGCTCGCTCTCGTCTCTTTTCCGCCTCCCGGCGGTGGTGCGGTGCCTCTCGGGCCGAGAGTGCACGCGAAGCCCGGAGGTCCCAGACCACCGTCAGCACCCTCTGTATACTACTACACGTTTTGGAGCGTGTATCTGTGTGTGCGTCTCCTCTCTCAGGACTCGCTCTGTGTTACTTTTGTCTTCTTCTTCTTTTTCTTCTTCTTCTCCGTTTTTTCGAGATTTCTGCTCCCCGGTCCACGAGCGCCTTTTTCAGCAGGAGCTCACCTCGCTGCTCCCTTTATCTTCTCCTCGCGTGCACTTTTGCTCTCTCGCTCGGTGGCCTCTCGCACAAGTTGTACGCATTCTCGCTCTTCGCAAAAGAGAGAGCGTAATTCCGTTGGACACTGCCCACACACGCACATTCTGGCACTAATTGCATGCACTCTCCTTATCTGGTGGGCACAGTACGTTTCTATTATTGGGAAGGGCAGGTTTCGTGGCGAAAACAAGACAACAGACACCAGTGTCAGCAATTAGTTGAACCAGGAACAAGAAGACGTCGGTTCGAGATGTGTCACTTTTCTTTCTAATCCTCTCGAACAACAGCCAGTGACTAAACTCGTATTTCTGCGGATAACATCTGTCTAATCCTCGCAATCCGCTCTCCTATTTCAGTGTTCCTATCCACGTCACCTGAAGAGGTGTTTTCTGTTTTTGAACCTTTATCTGATTGTCTTTTATCAGCTGTCTCCTCTCTTTCTTCCCCCCTCCGATCTATTGATGTTTGAACATCCGTCCCCCTCCTCCCGATTCATCTCCCGTTCGCTACCAATCGCTAGTTATTAGGGTTTCGTGGCGGTGGGTGCCACCCCGATCTCTGCCAAAATAACAACTACGTGTCTTTCGCGAATGGGAACGCCCTCCTGTACCCAGAATATTACTGCTTCTTGTTTGTTCTGCTGCGTGAATTTCCCCTTTCCTCCGTTCTGAAAATGAGACCGCAGCCCCTAAAAATGGCTGTCAAGAGTCGGTCCCGTTGTCATAGACTATGCAAACACTTGTCGTCGAGCTCCTGTTTGCCCCGAGCACGGGCTCTTCCGCACTGTACGCACGCGACCTCTGACCACTGCCGCCGCACGTTTTTTGCTCTTCGCAACATCTTCCTCCTTTGTCCCTCCCCCAACAGTCCGTTTCCTTTCTTCTCCACTCGTTGACCTTTCGTGCTCTTTGGTTAATAATATGTAGCCTGCTCTCTAGTGTCCCCAAGTCCACGCCGTGACGACGTTTCTTCCGAAAAAAGGAGGTCTTTTGAGAGCTTCCGCGCAGTTTCCCTCGGCCCCACGCCTCCCCCACACTCTCTTGGCCACCCGCCAATTCCGGATGAAATGAGGGAGCCCGAAGATTTATGGAGAACATGTGACCGTGTAAATTATACACTCGCACACCCGGATCGATGTAATTTATGCATGAGCTGGAAGAGACTCTTCCGGCTTCGCCTGATTCTCACTGAACTTTGCGTGACTTGTCATACGCAGGTGTTCTTTGACATGTCTCTTTCGCTCTCCGCCGTCGCTGCTCCTCCAGTTTCCTTCTTCTCCTTCTTCTTTTTCTTCGTTTTCTCCCCTCACACAAACCGACTTTTTATCAAACCGAGTGCAGTTTGAACGGGAAATTACTCGTTACTTGCATCGACCCGCCGCGTGTTTTCCCTTTGTTTCCAGATCTCTGGCGCCTTAAAATTCTGTGTGTGTGCATGTGCCATTGTGTGGTCATTGATCTGTGAAGCGTTGGGAAAAACGGGGCCCCTAGTGCTGTGTGTTCCTCTGATCATTGAGCACCACAAGGGCCTAAATTCGACGGCCGGGGAATCCCCGTGGCAAGTGCATCCCATCACTTGTCCCCAGTTCGCTTCCACCGAACGCGGCGCGTGGAAACGAACGGAAAACGCGAAAACAACTCTTGTTTTTACTCTCCGTTCTCATTGGCGATGCACTTTGCCACGTGCCAAAAGCAACAATAATTCGGTATTCCGCAAGTTCTGTCTGCCACTTTTCCCGCCTCGATTCGAGCAGTTCCGGCTCGAAAGAGAGGGAGAAAGGGACAATGGGCCGTCGAAGGCTGTCGCCTCAAAGATCGGAATCACAAGCAGCCACGCGCGACAATTGTACTTTTCCTCTTCCTTCCTCTGTCTACGTCTCCCCAATCTCCTATCATCACTTCACGGCGGCAACTCTTCGGAACGTAATCCGCCTGTGGTTTTCAAGTTCATTCCGGTCACCCGATTCGCAAATTCTCATCGTTTTGGAAGAACTTGATTCGGTTTGTACTACGAAGAGTGATCTTTTTCCGACTCCCGCTGGCCAGTTCCAGACTTTCATCTGCCCTCTTCTCAATTATTCATAAGTCTCCTTTCCCAATTTGCATCTCCAACCCGCACATGAGGAACTGAATAGTGAGCATGTGCTTCTCTGCCACGTCACGCTCCTTCGATGCTTGTTTCCTTGTTTCGAACTAATATAATCCGTTTCGCCAAACGCGGAAACGGCCTGAAATAGAATCAGAAGGGGCCGACGACGACCAATTCTTGATCGCTTGCGAGTCGCTCCGCTGTCACTTTATTTTAAGATTCAAGCACTTTTCTCACGTTTCGCATCGCTCTCGCTCCCTCTGCAAATCATACATCTACCCTCTTCTTCCTCATTTCCTCTCCCTTCCACCCTCGCATTGAATCCACGTCTTCTGCAAAAAAAAAAACGGGTATCGTAATGTGTGGCAAGAGCAGATGTTTGGTTCATCAGAATATCTTACACATCGATGATCGGGGGAGGAGTGCCGCGAAAGGCAGCAGTAATTGGGGAGGCGAGGGCTTCCAAATGGCCGGTGTGGGTCGCCTGGTGAGTGAGCTTTGGAACGTGAGCTTTGGCGGTTCGCTTCCCGATCAACGTGCCCCTCGTTTGGCCACTTCCGAGTCTGAAACTGCTGCGTCAAGCGCCTCGTAATCAACATTCATCTGATTCTCGATTCGGCACGTTCCCAGCTCTTTTCCAGACCTCACGTCTCAAATTATTTGCCTCCTCGCCGCCTTTTTCTTCTTCTTTCCTCTTTTTCTTATTCCCTTCAGATCATAAATAATTTCAACCACCGTGCCGCATTGCAAAACACCGAAACCGCATCAGAACTAAACTAAAAACACTTTTCTTTCGATCAGATTCGCTATTCTTCTGGCTCCGAGAGCTCAAAAACCTCCATCCATCGTCTTGTGACTCTCTTCGGAGAATCGAGAGAGAAATGTGTCAGCTCAAATAACAAAACTGCATTTTGTAGGTCATAATTAGGCTGAATGTCTTCGCGAGAGCACTATAATTTGGTTGAGAACATGTTCGAAAACACCAAACATCTTCCTCCTCCTCCCATCCCTCTCTCTCTCTCTCCCGCCCCCTTTTCGCGGCTCCTATAAATTGGGTCTCGCGCCGTCAGTGGCTGCCAGATTCTTCTTTTCATTTCTCAATTCATTCCAGACCCCTCCTCCCCCTCCTCCTCAATCCATTTCTTCTTCAGCCGTCGCCGTCGGCCGTCACGCTCGGCTCATGAGCACTTCTTGCGATCTGTGGTCGGTGCGGAGCGTGCGATTGCGGGTCGCCGTCGCTCTCGCACTGGCGCTCACCATCGAGGGACTCATGCGATCCAACCTCAACATGGTCAGTCCGCTCCTTCTCGATTCGCACGTTTCTCAACTTCGTGTTCAGGCGATTGTTTGCATGCTAAACAGTACGGCATTGACGGACGGCAAGCCGATGATCTCTCCGAATACGTCATTCGACCAGTCGACGCCGTCGTGTCCGATGCTGAAGTTTGGCGAAACGACAGAGAAGGTTGAACATGTGAGTCGCAAATTGTTGGGGAAGGGAGCAGTCTGGTCAGATCAGAAGGGAGGCTGAAAGTCTGATAGAGAGCTAATGGATCCTCCGGAACTGAGCACTTTTCAGAGAGGCACAATCTTCTGGACATCTCAGGACAGAGCCATCATCTTCGCCTCGTTCTACGCAGGCGGGCTCGCCGCGACACTCGCGTCCGAGGTGCTCAACCGGTACATCGGGGCGACGAGGAGCGTGTTGTACGGGGGCATCGCGAACGTCGTCGGCACATTTTTGACTCCTTTCGTGGCATCACAGACCAATTTCGGGACGCTTCCGATAATCTTACTACGATTTGTTATGGGATTCGGCCAGGTTAGCAGACAATCTTCTTACACGCAGACGTTGATATCTGATCTTCAGGGGGTGCTCTGGCCGTGCATGCTCGTGCTCATCGCTCAGTGGTTCCCTGCGAACGAGAAGTCTACCGCCTTGGCGATCGCCACCACTGGAAACCAGCTCTCGGTAGTCATCGCCATGTTCATCACTGCCGAGTTGTGCCAGTTGCCGTGGGGATGGCCGATGGCATTCCACGTGTACGGAGTGTGCGGGATCGTGATGTGCATCATCTGGTGCATGCTCGTTTACGACTCTCCGTGTCACGCCGATGGCAGACTTTCGAAGGCAGAGCACCAGTACATCACGACGGAACGGAGACGCACCCGCCCCAACAATCCCAACTGGTCGGCCCTTCTCAAGTCTCCTGTCGTCTGGGCCATCGCCGCGTCTTCGTTCGCCCACAACTATGTGACTGTCGGGACAATCACGTACCTGCCACTCTACTACAAAACAGTGCTGAACATGAGTCTGACATCTGTAAGAAACAAAGGACTCGGGGGACAAATCTGAAAATGTGTTTCCAGAACGGCGTCTTCTCCGCGTTCCCGTTCTGTCTGCAGTTCATCTCGAAAGTCTTCTACGCCGGAGTCGCAGATGGAGTCAGGAGAAGGAAATGGCTCAGTTTCGATACGGTCACGAAACTCTCCAACTCTAGCGGTACCGTCATTTCACTCCAATCACTTTTAAAAACCATCTGTTCCAGCTTCCTTCGGAATCGCCGCGTGTTTCGGTGTTCTCTGCTTCCTCGGCTGCTCCGAAAGGGCGTTTGCCATCACGCTCATCTGTTTGGCGATGGCCTTCGTGTCCGGTTACATCCCCGGTTACAGCACGAGTGCCGTCACAATCGCCCCCGCCCAAACAGCCGCCATCGCAGCTTTCTCCAGGTTCTGGGGACAGATCGCGTCCTCGGTGGCTCCGTACCACATCGGAGCATACACGAAACAAGGAACTGTGGAGGAGTGGCGCATGGTTTTTCTGGTGATGGCAATCATCTGTGTGGTGTCGGGTGTGTTCTTCCAGTGTTGTGGAACTGGTAAGAACGTCTTGCTCCCTTTTCAATTCAAATATCGATTTGCAGCAAGTGTGCAAGACTGGGACTCCGAGACCTCGAAAGTACCCCGCGAAATAGCGCGCGAGGAGCTCATCGACAGTTCGAAGCTCGACGATTCGACGCGAGTGACGACCGTCGACTGAGCGCTTCCTTCGCTTCCTCACTTCTTAATCATCTCATACCGGTCCTAATCACGATGTATCGATCTGTCACAATGTCTCCTGTTTGCTCATTCTGTGATACTTTATTTTCCTCGTTTGGTCGTCGGCGAGGAGGAACTCGAAATCTTTTTGCCGAAAATCGAATCGGAACACTTCTCCTACGGGTCACCCCAACATTCCTTTAATAGAAACCGACTAGTGATAACCGTGTCTCTCTCATTTTTTCCCACGCACACCATCGAATAAACATGTCTATTTTTGTGAATATGTGCCAGAACTCTGATCCCACCACGGTGCCAGTGGACCGAGACATTGTGAGAAAGCCGCGGATGAGCTGGTGCACGAAGAAGAAGCCGGAAAGCCGACGATGAGTCCGTAGCTGATCCTGACGGAAGAAACAGCGGGCGCACCTGCGGAATCAGATTTGTCGGCGACGGGTGCTCGCTGACTAACTCCTGCCACTGCTTCCCTCGCCAACGTCAGTCAAAGAACAGTCAGCTCTCCGGTTTCTGTTTCTGATTGTGAGATACAACGTGCTCTTCTGCTCTCCCGTTATCTATTTCCTGTGCAAACATTCTCATTTCCCGTTTGCCTCTAACCGAAATAGTCGCTCCGTTTCCATCTCAACTCGCACTGACATTCATCAAATACGACGAATGCATCCCTCGTTTCTTAGATCTTGCCGCTTCCCCCAAAAATGCACGCACACCTCTTCTCTGTTTCTTTGCTCACCGCCCAGATTAGTTTCTGGCATCTTCAGCTTCTGATCTTCAGAGTTCATTCGACTACCTTGCAGACGTAACGAGCTCTCAGGGGAGTGGCACATGAATACTCTCTGTTTGCCTCGTTTCTCACTCCTCCTAATCCCGTGCTTATCCATTTTCTGAAATTCGCCTCACTCATTCTTCCTCACACGCGTCTGCTTCCTGCTCACTCAGATTTCTGAGACTTGTCCTTTTCAGTGTCGTGTTCCCGTGAAGTCTCGTCCACATTCCCAAAACTGAATTGACTTTGGATGCGTGAGCACCTGGAGCTCTCCGTTTGTTGACTCCCGTATCGTTCTCGGAACAAACTGTCTCCGAGCCCCCCTGACGACTACACAGCCTCATAACGCCTTCCCGCTCACACTCCAGACCGTCGTCGATTCTGTTTTGTACCCGATTCCCCTGGTGCCATTTCAATGCTATAATCGTACGCACACGTCTAATCCTTCGATCCTCACACAATCATGTTCAGCACAATGAGCCTGTCTGACGGCGAGGACGATCCATGTTCCGGCTCTTTGAGCTCCTCGTTTCATGACGTAAGTCTGCAGCCTACTCATCTCGTTTGTTGATTCCCTCCTCCACTTCCTTCATTCATCTCTGCTATTTCCCGTCCATTCAGATTCCGCATCCTGCTAAACTTCACACCGCGTCGATGGAACTGCTCAGCGAGATTTGTCTCGTTTGCGGCAAGAACGCGGCCGGCAACCACTACTCGGTGAGCCATTTCCGATGATGTCACGGGGGACTGAGATCCTTGCTGCAGGTACCCGCTTGTCACGGTTGCAAATCCTTCTTTCGGCGCGCGATCCTCAGCGGGACGCGATATCCGTCGTGCAAATACGACAAGACGTGCTTCCTGCTCACATCGCGCATAATCCGTCCGCGCAAGTGCCGTCCGTGCCGGCTCCAGAAGTGCTACGCCGTCGGGATGGTGGCGATGCAAGCGGTGCCGCGGAAGCAGGATAGTCCGGGGAGAACGTCGGACACCGAACTGCCAGAACTGGTGACACATCCGTTTCCGACGGCTGACGTCACGCCGTTTCAGTCGATCCCGACTCCGATTGCAACTCCCGAAAACTATGCATCGGGACTCATCGAGAGACTGCACAATCTGGATATTCAAGTCGACAAGTTCCGCAGATGCTCCTACAATCCGCTCAAACTGCCGTCTCTCGAAGGAATTCTGGCGGCGCCAGGAAGTCTGCATTTAGCTGATAAATACGGGGTTTGAACCGGGAGACGCTCTCCCCAGAGAGAGCAAATTGTGATGATCTCTGAGTTTCAGCCGATGCCCGGATGGCCCATCTCGCAGGACAAGTTCATTGAGCAGCAAATGATGATTAACCAGATTAAATGCGAGCCGAATACTGAGAATGTCTCCTCTCCCACGTTCGGAGTCGCTCTCGGGATCAACACGTGAGTCACCGAGCGTAGTTCGATTCGGAGGCCAATCGAGCAGTTTGCAGGAAGGATTGGCTTAGTTACGACATGTTGACGTCCCTCGAGTACACGAAGACGTTTTCTTTCTTCCAGCAACTAGACTTTCTGGACAAGGTGACTCCCGCGGTCACAAGACTGGAATTGAGAAGAGGAAGTTGCAGGTGCGACTCGCGAAGGCGACAACATTCCCGAACCTCTCCGTGACCAGCGGCTACTCCTCGTTTCTCGACAAGATGGCGACACTCCAGATGCCCGACGGAATCTGTATTTCAGGGCCAGCAGGACAGTATGGATCTCGCTTTTCTCATGCCTCACCTCGTCACTTCTAGAACGTCTTCTGTTTCAGGAGTGAACGCGAAGTTCGGAACTTCGAACGCCGTCTCAGTCTCCGAATCATGGCCCCACTTATCCGAAATGTTTTCGACAAAACTGAATATGTCCTCTTAAAAGCTATTATTTTGTGCAATCCGGGTTTGTAAATCGTAAGGGAAGGCAAACGGAAAACGTCAATTTTCAGCAGTGACGGACCTGTCTCGAGCCTCGCAAAACATCTTGCTCCGCGAAAGAAACAACTACGCGGGGGCGCTGCTCCTGCATTGCCTCAGCAGACACGGCTCGCACGCGGGGCCCGCCAGGTACTACTCCATACTCAACATGATCGACGTGCTCGAGCACCACCAGCGGGACTTCCGCGACTTCATGCTCCTCCTAGATATCGCCGTTCCTGCCCGATTTGCCGAGCACCGAAAACCTTTGCAACGTGAAATTTTAGACATGTGACTCATCAGTATTTCCCCTCCCAATCAGTATTCCTGTGATCTCCTTCCTTCTCAACCGATCTCCAATAAAGTTTGCGTATTTTGCGAAATCGACTAATCTTTTGGATGCTCCGTGTTTGATTTCTGAAGCGCGAAGCTCCACACAAACACATTTTCACCTGCTCTAATTCTAAAACTAGAGTTTTCCGTTTCTCGGGAGATTTTCCAATTGCAGAGTGCGAGAGATCTGATACAAACTCGTTTCTCCTATTCTTTCGTCCGCAGATCTTGAGTATGCATGAAATTTCACATTCGGGTAATTCAATCGACTCGTAACTCGATATTCAACCAATCGACCACCGAAACCCACGAGAGAATCAGTTTTTATGAATCTGCCGAGCGATCTGCAGTGTTCGGTGCCAGAGAACCTTCAGTTTGGCTTCCGCATCTTCCAGTTCTCTCCGTTCCTGGCGGCGCCCATCTACGGAGCGGCCGTCTATCTTCTGATATTCCATTCCGGCATTCATGCTCGTCGCATCAGAATCATCTACCTCCGAAACATGGCTTTGTTGGATACCCTCTCCTCCGCCGACGACGTCTTCTTTTTCCAGCAACGTCCTCTGCATGATCACCATTGCCATAGTGCTATGTCCAATTTTCTACCTCCCGATGATCGGATACCAAGGAATGGGGCTCGTTCGTTTCGTTGACATCAACCTTGCGATCCCGCCGATATTCACAGTTTATTGTCTGTTAGGTGAGCATCCAACACGCTCATTCTCCAATTGCTCCAGTTTGAGGAGTCGCCGTCTCCATCATAAACCTCTTCTTCTATCGATTGAAAGCGATCGCGTCGATGCACATGTCAGTGCGCAACCAGAGAATTCTGAAGAATGTCCAGAGGCTCGTCTACGTGACTTACCTGTTTCTCCTCTTCACCTGTCTTTCCTATTTGGGCCTTCTCACAGTTCAAAGCTCACAGACGACGATCAAACCAATAATCTTTGAGGTTCCACCGCAATCCAACATCAATCCACTTCTTCTTCCAGAGATACCACATTTCCGAGGTCTGGTGTCCCAGATTCATCGTCGCGGACCCGCTGTCCTGGCAGATCATCGTCGCTCTCACCACCTCCATCTTCTTCATCTCCGCCGCTTTCCTCGTCATTCTTCTCTGTGGAGCCTTCACCCTCGTCCTCCTGCTCTCTGCAAGAAAGGACTTGTCACGACAAACGCTCAAGATTCAGAAGACGTTCACAGCGGTTCTCATCGTGCAGGTGCACCGAGAACTGGACTCCGATCTGAAGAAGTCATGGTTTCAGGCGGCAGTCCACGTCATCTTCATCTTGGTTCCTATAATTTGCATCGCGATTGCAGTTTATTTCGACATCTGGATCAGAGGTGTGTTCTTCCCATCTATCCTTATTTCTAGATTCTTCTTTCCAGACGGCGGCCTTTTCTTTTTCTTCGTCGAGTCCCAACAGGGTACCGCTTCCACTCTCGTCTTCATTTTCACACACTCGGTTACCAAGAAGAGCTTCAAATACGTGGAATATAGAGGTCTTCCAACACTTTGCTCCGTAATCAAAAACACTTTTTTGCAGTCCGCAAACTGTTCGGACTCAGCCATTCTGACAACATCTGGAGAGTGTCGAATGTGGAACCTCGGAGCAAAAGCGTAGTCTAGTCAGTTATCAAACTATTTCTCCCGTGAACTAATGGGAAAGTATGTGCTCACAAGCGTCTCGCTGCACAAACAAACACGGACTGTGTGCATACAGTCCGTGGTTTCTGCCTCTCCCCTCTTTTCTCTCGTCGGGCCCGCCTTCCTGTTGTCGAATTTCGTCGCTTCCTCGGCCCCCCCCCCAATCATAGTATTTCTGCCGACGGCAGTGTGTTTTCGAGAAGAAAAGCGAATGCTTTTCCGGGCCCGCTTTTTCTTTTCGGCTGTTGTCAAGAGAAACCGCTCTCCCACTTGACTTCTTCGTGCGGAATTATAAATCAAGTTCTTCTTTTCAACAACGAGTCGTTTCTCATGCGCCTTCTTCCCATCTTCTTCCATTCCTTCCCGGATGAAAAAAATGCATATTTCAGAATAGAATGCAGCCGCTGTTCCGAGCCGAAGCCCTCGGTCGCAATGCGGATCGTCTCATCAAGAAATACGAGCACGTGCCTACGATGATCGTCCTCTTTCCGTTCCTCGTGTTCGGAGTGATGTGAGTCTCTTTCATTAATCAATAAACAGCATTGTCTGATTGCATGACAGTTCGAACTAAGTCTGATAAGAATCGCTTTCAGGTACGTCGCGTCGACCTTGGCCAGTCTGATTGTTTGATGAAAGTCGAGAAATCGTGAAACGGAGAAATGCACATTTGTACACTTCAATAACAACACCATGTGATTGTCATTTTTTACTCATAAATGAGGAGAACTGATTACAACTTTGTTGACTGTCGGGATCCGCAAGAGAAGGTCATGACGAAAGCGGGCAGGACGATGGCGGCGCCGAAAAGGGAAGTGCCCCCGAGAACGACGAGCATCGAGCCGATCTGAAACGGACAGAAGGAGGTGAAGAGAGGGTTTTCGTGCTACCTGGTAGAAGGAGGCGGTCCGTGTGAACAGAAGGGGGAAGCCGGCGAGCACCAGGGTGAATGCTCCGAATAACGAAGCGATTCCGGCGGTGGAGTGCGCGGAGGCGACTTTCTCCGGAGCGGAAACGAACTTGGTGTCTCGGATGGCGACCGCGTAGTGCAACGTGTAATCGAAACTGAGACCGATGGTGATGATGAGAATAGTCGATTCGACGACGGACAGTTGCCAGCCTGAACTGAACTTGTTTGTTCTTGTTTTCAGATTGGCGTTACCTAGAAGAATAAGACTTCCTACAGTCCAAAGTATTACGAAGAGGATGATAAGCAACGAGAACAGAGAGAGTTTGATAACTCTTGTGCAAGTGACCATCACGAGGAGGCAAATGACGAGCGATATGGCGACGGAAGTGAAACTCGACGATCTGGAAGCAGCCGTAGGTGCGCGGAACGAACGTGCACTCAATGGTACCTCAGCTGGGCGATGATGTCGTAGAAGCGTGTGATTTCAGTCGAAGAGAGACACAGAACGGAGTCTTCCGTCTGATTCCGAATGGATTCGCACGACTTTTCGATTTCTTTGAACAGGTTTTCTGTCGCCACTGCATCTATTCTCAGTTTCTGATCAGTGGGAACCGAGACGAAGTACCTGGAGAAACCGAATGAGAGTATGCATAAAACAGAAACAAATACCCGACAACTTTGAGATCGTGGTCGATGAAGGGTCCATCTCCGGGAATGACTGCGAAGTCGTCAGGGAACTGATGGATCAGATTCCTGTCTCGGACTGAAGAACCCAGAAGGCAACGATCGGTGATGATACTCTGAACAACTGAAATAAATAAACAACACCCCGATTTACAGCTTGCATTGTTCTCCGAAAGACAGGATTCGTTCGCACGCAGAAGCTTGTCGGCCCATGAAACGTGAGAATAGTTGGCTAGTCCGTAACTTCTCGATTCTGCCTCCACGATCCGGCGGTACAAATCCAGCTTCTCCAGATTCATCTCGAAGTGTGCTCCGGAGAAGTTGATAGATGGTCTGATGTACGGACTGAGAGCCGACTCACTTCTGAATTTAGTTGCTCCCCTTTAACTGCTGCGAATGGACACCCCCTCGTCATACCTGATCGGTTCAATTCCGAAAATAAAGTTCTTCACTAATCTCGCCGATCTCTGCCACTGGAAGTTGAAACGATGTACGTGGTTGTCGAAGAATTCGTGAATGTTCGAGTTTACGAGAAGCTGAAAGCCACGTCATGCGGTTTATTGTGTCTGATTTTCGTACTTTGGTAGGATTAGTTTGCGGGATCGCCAATCCGGGAAAGTGAAAAATGATAGTGACAGACAATCCTGTGAGAATGAGACTGAGGAGGACAATGGCGAAGCGGAAGTAGGCGATGAACTCGGTGATTTTCTCGGAGACGTTCGACTTCTCGATGACTTCTCCGATCTCCGTCACCTGGCACGGAGACAGTTTCCGTTTGACTGGTCTAGTCAGAATAATTGCTCCGGGAAGAATGAGAACGACCAGTAAGTAGTTGACGAACACTGTGATGGCTGCGTAGATGCCGAAGCATCGGAGCACGATCACCGGGCTCATCAGGTTTGTGAGGAACGTCGTCGCCGTTGTGAGCGAAGTGACGAACATGGAAGCGAGTGAGTGGTGGAGAGAGAGACGCAGACTGCGAGACAGAAGATCCGACTCTCGGTACAGCGGGACGTAGATGGAGCCGACCTTGTACTCCAGGTTCGACATCTTCTGAAAAGAAATGGATTCGACGGTTGTTTTCGTCCCCCAAACCTCAACTTCTCTTCTGAAGTAAACGAGAAGAAGGAACGCGTCGTCTGCTCCGATCGAAATGAGAATAACAACTACAAGGAGGTTGATGAACGGGAAGAAGTCGATACCGAGAACCTCCTGAAAACGGACTATTTGTTTTTGTTTGGATCCGATGAAGCTGACCGTGTAGACGAAGAAAGCGACGCCAGCAGAGAGGGAAACTACAACCAGAACGAGAGCAGTGAACACGATGCTCCTCGAATAAGCGAGAAAGCAGCAGCAGACGAAGAGGGCTGCAACGAGGTGTTCGTTCGGAAAGAGGAACACGCCTGGCCACCTGAAATGGCAGCTACCATCGAGTCAGAGGCGATCGCCTCCTGGAACACGCGGTTCTTCATGTTCAGAGAGACTCCCGCCAAGCGTGTGTTCGGATTCTTCTCCAGATGACTCTTGATCCTCTCGATGAGTTTGTCGTACAGATTCCGGTCGTCCACCCCATTCCACATTGTCAGTCTCAAAATGACAGTTATCACAAACTCATCAGAGTTCTCTTGAGGAAGCAGCCAATTGTTGATCTGATTGAGTGAAAAGGCAGAGCACAATTCGATTCGGCTATCATTTTTACACTTCTGGAGAAGATCTCTGAACGTTGAAACGCTGAAATCGTAAATTGAATGGGAACTGCTCTGAAACCGCCTACTCGTTCTCGTTGATGGAATCACACGAATTCTGAGTGCTTATGTTGTGGCAAGTTGAGTACAAAGGGATGTTCAACGAGTGTTTCAGAGCTCTCGCAGAGTTCGTGAAGTTGAACTCCGTCGTCAGCTCGTCAACAATCGAATCAATAGCACACATGTGCTTAAGGACGCCAACGGAGAAAAGCTGAACGGGATTGAAATGGACTGAAGGGCTCGCAAGAGACTCACTTGTTCCTCACTGGACACTCGGATCATGACCTTCCCGAGGTACTCGATCATGTCGAAAGGAATCGACTTTCCGATGGCTGCGAACATCTCACACGGATCTTCGAGATCAGATGCGTTAGGTTCGGAGTCGACGCCGTAGTCGTCGTAGTTCACAGTGATCGGTTCAAGTGTGCTAGCATCTCTGTTATCTGCTTCCCTTTTCCGTTTTCTAGATGGTTCTTGTCTGAAAACGAGCACCTTCAGATACATTCCCTTCTCCAACCGCTCACTCAAAGTACCATCGCAGAATCTCTTCGTTGCCCGTCTGATGCGGTTTCATTGCTTCCAGTGTTAGTCTAGCGGCGGAAAGCGGAGTTCCTCTAGTCTCAAACCCCTGAAACTCCTCGATTTCAGACATGTTCTTTCGATCTTCTCACTTTCGTAGGATCCAAATCAATCGTCGAGAATCGGAAGTACATAGACCAGCAAGTGAGCAGACTAGAAACGAACACAGTGCAGAGAATGACGACGACCGGGTATCCGATGACCAGACGGGCATAGCTGGAACAAATCGAACGAGTCCTGCGGGGAAAGAGCGAACGAACCTCATGAAGAGACGCTCGGTCAGCCGTGAAACAGTGGGCATTGGGAAGAAAAAATAGGTGAGACTGGCGAGGAAGTGACGGAGGAGGTGGTGATGGGCGACTGAATGTTTGCGCTTCCAAATGCGATTCTCTCTCTTTCTTTCCGCGAGAAGAAGAAGAAGAGCGATTCGAGAACACGCATTCATGCACATTTACAACGAAACAACTGTTTGTTCATCGAACCATTTTTCGCGCGTTTCCTTCTGACTCAGCCAAACAGTACAGAAGGAAGGGAAACTCGACGTCTTCCGATCGACCTGAAACCTCGGAAGGGATCGTATCGTTGTCGTTTTCAGACATCTTCTGATTAGCCGTTCATGGTTCGTTTCGAAGAAAAAGTGGATATGTAGTACATGATACATAATCTGATCGACATCAACACTTTCGGTGTCTGGCCCTTCGTCATAGAATTCCCAAGAAAACGATTCGGCGCTCTTCTGATCTTCCCTTATTGTCTCGAAACGACTCAAACAATACACCTTCGACACTAAGGATTAAGCTCTATTTAGACGCTCGTCACTCACTCCTACGGTAACGTGACGCACGGGACCGCCCTCCCAGACATCTATAAGAGTCACTCTTTCTGAAAGGAGTTTCCCATCGGATTAATTCGCTTTCTTCCCAAACGCTTCCTTTTCAATCGTTCTTTGGTTCGAAAATACGCGATTATGTCATGAAAACATCCGTGTTGATTTTTCTGAAATAGATGCTATTTTTGAGTGAATAGCACTGTAATTTGGGATTAGTGGTCGGAAGAACCATTTGAATCAACTCGGAATGAACACTGCTTCAGCATGTGAGCATTTTCAATCAGTCTTCTATAAGCTCTATTCACTGTAAATTCGTGTTTCCCAAATTTGTCTCGGAACCAACATAACACGTGTTTTGTACCCACAATACCAGTCACCAGACTTACTGGCTCCAAATCGTTCATTTCCTCTCTGTGGCTGAGCTCCCAATAACAGTGTCCGTTCCCAGATGCAAATTCCGTTTTTCACCGTCTTCGCCGAGTACCTCGGCTTCTTTGTGGCCTTCTTCGCCAACTGGACGCTCATCTTCCTGATTCTGACCCGAACTCGCCACAACTTCGGATCGTACAAGTACCTGATGCTCTGGTTCGCCTTCTTCTCCCTCTGGTACGCCATCATCGACATTCTCACGCAGCCGGCCATGCATTCCTACCTCAACAGCTACATTGTTTTCTGTGCCAGCTGGTTCAAATACGATCCTTTCATGGCTCCGATCATCATCAGTGAGAACACCGCACCCTTCTGTGTTACCTGAACCCCTTTTCCAGCCACTTATTGCACCTCGTACGGACTGACTCTCGTCCTTCTGGCCATTCACTTCGTCTACCGTTACTTCGCGATGATCCGTCCAGAGGACATCATCTGGTTCAAGTACCCTCGTTCCTTGCTCTGGCCCTCCGTTTTCACCGTCGTCGCAGTGTTCTGGTGGTGCAACGTCTACTTCCTTTTGAGCAGCAACCCCGTGTTCAACGAGTACCTCAACGAAACCATCTTCGAGAACTACGAAGAACGCATCGAGAAACTCTCCTACATCGGACCCCTCTACTTTGTGAGCAACACACACAAGCGGAATTCCAGAGAACGACTCCGTTTCAGATTGTTGGCCACAACGGATCTATCGAGATTCAATGGAAAAGTTGTCTCGGAATGATCAATGTGTATGCAATTGCGGTGAGTAACCCGATACGCTGTCTTCTGTCAGTGTAAACCAACCGAGACAACCTCCGATTGGCAGAATAATGACGAGTCTGAAATAATGAACCGAAAACACGCTCAGATCACAACTCTCGTGACTATAACTTCCCTCGGATACGCAATTTACAAAAAGATGCAATCGGTGAATGACATGGTCGCAGCGAAGACCCGCGAACTGCAGAGACAGCTGTTCCACGCCCTCGTGCTCCAGGCAACTGACGTCGTCTTCTTCAGCCAGCCGAACGCCTTCTTTGCAGACTGTTGTGCCGATCATCTTCATGTACACACCGACGACGATCCTCTTCATCTGTCCGATAATAGGCGTCGAGTTGGGAGTCATCGCGAACATGACGTCGGTCTGTCTGGCCCTCTACCCGGCGCTCGACCCCCTGGTTGTCATGTACTTCATCCGCGACTATCGCTATTTTCTTCTCAGTGAGCGAGTAGGAGGGGACAGAATGAAAAAGCAGAGGCTGATTTCAGAGAAGATGAATTTGTCAAGCAAGGTCTCCTCGACGGGACGGAATACGTCTTTCACGAAGAATACGGAAGACGTCATCTGAATTGAACGAATTCCCTTCTCGCCCAATAATAATAAATTAGTTTGTAAGCAACCCTCTGCGAAACGAGATGCACTTGACATCATCAGTCGAGAAGAGGAAGAGAGATAAACGAGAGAAAGAGACGGTCTGAACGAAACAAAACTGTTACAACGCTCGCCTTTTCTCTTCTTCTCATGAATTTGTTTGTGACGTGGAAGTGAGTTCTTTGCACTGAAAAGACGATGGGCAAACAGAAGCCGTACCGAAAAATGTTGCAGTTTCCTTCATGAAAGTGCAATTTTCTGAACAAACAAAAAAGCGTCGCCTCTTTTTTCTTTTTTTTTTTGTTTATTCTTGAACCTTTGCCCCGCAATCTGCTCTCGGGCACTTTTATTCGACTCGAGGAGCTCCGCGAGCCCTGGTGTGTCCTCCGACGACACGTCTGCGTCTCTCGTGGTCCGGGCACTCTCTCCCGCTCTCCGTGCACCCGGGAAGCCTCCATTACACTCCGATTCGACTCACCAGCTGGAAGCTCTTCCTCTCACCCGTTTCTCGCCCGCTTCCCGGCCCTTCTGTCTGTCTGTTTTTTCTTCACTTGTGAGAAAAGAGGAACAATTGGGACAGCTTAACGAGCCGACGGATTTCCTGCGTCGTCAGATCGTTTTTCAATTGCGAAAACACAGTGAAATGGAAGAGTTTTTCTCTCGGCCACCGACATTTTTGCACCGATTTCTTCCGTCGTCGAATAAAGGCCATTCCCACGGCCAAAGTCTAAGTCTTGACATAGTGCAAATTCCTGTGGAGACACCACTTTGACGGCCTTGTCTCGCGTTCTTTGATGGCGTGTCTCTCGCTATCAAATTAAATCTGCCTCTGCTCGTTCCATTCACATGACCTTCTATTCCTCCGCTTTCCAGTCAGCCGGTGTTTCTTGTTTCCCGCGCGGCAAGTCTGGAAAACAAGCCAAGCGGAAGTAGTGTCTCGATAAGCTCTTTTTGCTCGGCGAGCATATCTTTTCCGTAGTTGCTCTTCTTTTGCCGCCCTCAGATTTCGTCAATCTATCTCTCACCGACCACACGCACTTTTTATTGCCTTTCTTCGCCGCCTTCCGACCTTTTCCATCCGATTCAATTGTCCCTCCGCATTCAACATTTTTTCTGCAGACATGGATGAGAAAGACGAGCGGCAGTCTCTGAATCAAATCAAACTCAAGCCTCGCATCTCGCTCTTCAATGGCTGCACCATCATCATCGGAGTCATCATCGGCTCCGGAATCTTCGTCTCCCCGAAGGGAGTCCTTCTCGAGGCAGGCAGCAGTGGAATGGCTCTGCTCATTTGGCTTCTGAGTGGCGCTTTCGCGATGATCGGAGCCATCTGTTACTCGGAACTCGGCACGCTCATTCCCAAATCCGGCGGCGACTACGCGTACATTTATGAAGTGAGAACCACCCACAGTTCATTCGTAAACCATCATTCATTGCAGGCCTTCGGTCCTCTGCCTTCTTTCCTCTTCCTCTGGGTCGCCCTCGTCATCATCAATCCAACTTCGCTCGCCATCATCGGCATCACGTGTGCCACGTATGCCCTTCAGCCGTTCTACTCGTGTCCCGTGCCCGATGTCGTCGTGAATCTGTTCGCCAGCTGCATCATCGCAGTGCTCACCTTCATTAACTGCTGGGACGTGCGGATGGCGACTCGCACCAACGACTTCTTCACCATCACCAAGTTGGCCGCCCTTGTTCTGATTGTGACCTGTGGAGGATACTGGATGGCCCTCGGCAACCTGGAGAACCTGCAGAGACCCGACATCACGGAAGGCAGTCAGACGAAGATCTCGGCGATCGCGATGGCGTTCTATTCGGGCGTCTTCTCGTTCTCCGGATTCTCGTATCTCAACTTTGTGACCGAGGAGCTCAAGAACCCGTTCAAGTATCCCTCGCACCCCTCGTTCTTAGCCAATCGGAATTCTTCAGGAACCTTCCACGAGCCATCTACATCTCGATTCCAGTTGTCACTGTCATTTACATGCTCGTCAACATTGCTTACTTCTCAGTGCTCACCGTGGATGAGGTACGTCCTTCTCTTGATTCCTTGCCCACGTCTTCTCATCCAGATTCTCGAGTCGGACGCCGTCGCTATCACCTTTGCCGATCGAATCCTCGGTTCTGTTGGAAGCAAAATCCTGATGCCTCTGTTCGTGTCCTTCTCCTGCGTCGGATCTCTCAACGGCATCCTCATCACGTGCTCCAGAATGTTCTTCTCGGGAGCCAGAAACAACCAACTGCCCGAGTTGTTCGCGATGATTTCCATCAAACAACTCACTCCGATTCCCTCGCTCATCTTCCTCGGCGGCACCTCGATCATCATGCTCTTCATCGGAAACGTCTTCAAACTCATCAACTACCTCTCGTTCGCCGAGTCCCTCGTCGTCTTCGCCTCGGTGGCGGGTCTTCTCAAACTGAGATTTTCGATGTCCGAGGACCAACTGCGGAACCGTCCGATCAAGATCAGTCTGGTGTTCCCGCTCGTCTTCTTCGCCATGTGCCTCTTCCTGCTCATCCTGCCGTTCTTCCACTCGGATCCCTGGGAACTCGTCTACGGCGTCTTCCTCGTTCTCTCCGGCATCCCCGTCTACATTCTCTTCATCTACAACCAATGGCGCCCTCGCTTCGTGCAGTCCATCTGGGTCTGCTTCACGCATCTTGTACAGAAACTCTTCTATTGTGTGCCGGAGCTCTCCTCGTGAGAATCCGCTCGCCACTCAACGCTCCCAGTGCTTCTTTCCGTTGTTCGCTTTGTCCATTTTCTTGTTTTCCTCCGTTTTGTTTCGTTTTGTTACTACTCCACCCCAGATCTTTCTCCATTCTGTGCGGACATATCCCGTTTGACACAGCTCCGCTCTCCCAACTACCCCATATCTGCAATCATCATCCATATTCAGATTCTAGCTCCTGATAACTTATTATTCTCTACGAGAAATAAAAGCTTACTCTTCTGAGCCGCGAAGACGTCTTTTTGAATTATTATCTGAGCACTGACTGCTCGAATATAGATTGAATTCAATTTCTCACTTTTTTTATTTTCCATTCTTGCGACGGAAATCTATTTTTGGTTGGGAATAGACCGAAAAACAGCCGAATGCAGACCCGCGAGTCTCTCCACTCTCCTGTTTGGCCTAGAATTCGCCGCGCGTCTTCCTCTTCCATCGGACGACGGCCCTGTTGACCTACCCTTCAAATGGGGGGGGGGGGGGCGGAGGGGCACGCGATACGTCTGCGTCTCGTGCTCTCTTGCACGCCCCGAATAGTCTCCGCTGCTGATCATCGAAGAAGTTTTGATCTACAGAATTGACCTCGGAATAGGGCTCGGTCGGTCCTCGCAGAGGCACGCGGGGCTCCCGGTTTCCTTTCTGCGGCTCTCTTCTCAAATATTTTCATGTTTCCCACACTCTCCCTTGTCCTTCCCGTTCTAAATTTCATAATAGAAAGTGCATCGGATGAATTGCTCGAGGTCGCTCTGTCGTGTGCCCTCTTGCAATGTCAATCACTGCAACATCGCATCAATTCTTTTTGAAAATCACGCCCCCCGATCGACTCGGAAAAGGGTGATTTATCTCGGCGAAGCATGTGTTTTGTATCATAGTGGCACGCGAGGGGGAGGGTCCAATCAGTCTGCTCGCGGATATCAGTGAGCCGCGGCCAGCTGAGCCTCATTGCGATATGTTCTTCAAACGGAGCGCCCGCAAAGCGTCCACGAATTCCTCAAATTCTGACTCCTCTACGACGTCTTCAGAATACTCTCTATCAATCGAAAAGAAAGCTGGAGGCTGTGCGACCAGAAAAGGGACTGTCCACCGACAAAGTGGCAAGAGAGGAACGTGGCTCCCGTGAACCCGCTGGACTTTCCGCCACAACGATATCATTGCAGCTCGCCGCAAGATGATGGAGAACCCATACGTCTGCAGTCTGGAGCTCGACGAGTTGGCCGCCGACGACTCGATTCTCGACTACTCGGTGTTCAGTGACGACTCTTTCCTGCTCATTCTGCTGCTCACCTCGAAGGGCGATGTGCAGGCTTATCTGGAGACGAGTCGCGACACGAAGCCGCGCAAGAACGTGGTCAGCGTCAGAAACGTCTGCCAGGTGAACGTGGATCCGGTCACCGTGTGCATCGGTGGGAAGGTTCTCGAGTACAAACAAGATGAGCCCGTCCGTTACAGGTAGCCAGGCGGCGTTCGTCATCTTCGGGCTCGCAGACGGAAATCTCCTCGTCACACCCATCAAACTGCTCATCGTGAGTTATCCTCCCGACCAAAACTCAGCACCTCGAGACCAAATTACATGTGTCATTTCATCAAAAACAGGCTGAAAAGACAACAAAAAGGGCCGCGTCATGTGTTCTTTCTGGCCGCGTCGCCTCGAACATTATCTTGATGAATGGCTCAACATTATCCTCTGGAAATCTTGGTATTATTTCCGTGTTTGCAGGACGTGACGTGGGGCGGCTCGTCCTGGGCGACGACGACAGTCATCGACCTGAGCCTTCCGTCGGTGGATCCCTGTTTGGCCACGCCCACCTGCACAAAATGTTTCGTCTCGAACTTTCCGCCGTGCACTATGGCCGTTGTGGCGAACAAAGTGAGTGTGTGATGGATGGCCACCGCGGGGCGAGGAAGAGAAGAAAGAGAGATTGTTGTGATAGGAGGAATGCGCTCTTTCGAAAGAACGTTTCCAGAAAGTAAAACGGCAGCTGTCGCAGTTAGCATAATGAAAAACATTGGGAATGGCAAAAGAAAAAACATGAAGAATAATAACACGAGAAGGCAGAGGGGTAACTTTTTGGTGGGACTCTGAGTTTGTTTTCCAACCAAGAATGAATGGAAGTGAGATCGAGTTTTCTTCAGGCGGGCAACATCCTTCTGGTCGATTTGCACCTGCGCAAGTGCGTCTCCGAACTGCGAGCCCCGCAGAGTGTGCACAAAATGGAAGTGCTGCTCGACGAGAACTCTATCGAACTGCTCATCACCGGATTCACGGGTGCCCAGTGGATCATCCCAATCGAGCGCGCCGGCAGGGGGTTCCGAGAAGTGCTGACGACTTGTGTCCCGTCTGATCTGACTGTGGTGGGTGGCGATCTCTTCTCCTGATCACTTGCACCCGTTTGAATCCCCATAGTCTCCCCCATTCAGATGTTCTCCGATATGGAGTGTTCAGAGTCCTGGAAGGTTTGTACACGCCCTCCGCCACGTCACGTTGTGTGCTTTTATTGATTGTGTAATATGGCTTGAATAACCTCATGAGACATTGGCCGAAACGCTTACAGTCGCCCCCCGTCCGTTAGCTCTCCGATATTTGGACTCTCTTCAGCTTGAACCCAACACAATGCAGTTCTCTGCCACCGACTGTTGCGGCGTCATTGCTCTCGACACGGCCGAATCGATTGTCGAGGTCTACAATACGTTCCACTCCCTGGCTCACTCGTCGAAACGAACATTCAAGGTGCCTCCCGAAACGTGGATGATTCACGCAGGAGACAACGTCCTGTTCACGGTTTCGAACGAGAACGAGTTGCGGAGTGCTCTGCACTTCGGAGTGAGTGACTCTTCCCTCTCTGACCTGACCCCCATCCCCCCTTGTTTCAGTTCATGTCGGCCCGTCTCGAGTACTCTCTCGTCCGCACTTCCACCGAATGGCGTCCTCTCGGAATCGTGCCCATGCCTCCGCGACCACACAAATTGGCTGGCATATTCGTCGTCAACGAGCGCGGTCTCGTCCGTGTCGAACAGTCGGCCGCTCTGTGAGTCTTCCCTCATTCTTCTTCTTCTTCTTTTTTGCACAACTCGGGCGGTCTCATTGGGAAGGGAAAGTGGGTCATCTCTCATTCCGGAAATCATCCCCTTCGTCGCTTTTTGATAGCGTGTCGACTGGCCCTCGAGGGAATTGCGGCACCACTGCCGATTGTTCAACACATCAAACTCTCCTCGTTTTGCCTCCTCTCGCCTCGAAACGACAGAAGGGATAATGTCTCGCCTCTTGAATCGGTGAACCGTAATCGATGCGTTGAGACCATATTTGCACAGTTGCAAATGAGGAAACGCCTCGCTGCCGGACGGACGAGAGAGCGTCTGTTTCCTTCTCGAGAGCTCCCTTTCTCGGACGTCTCCTTTTGTTTAGAAACGAAGAGAACAACTCTTTCTCTCGGTTGCTCTCTCGTGCTCCAAGTGACTCGAGTTTCGTGATGATTTCTGGTGACCTGAAGTGTGACTTGCTTCTTCATTTGATTCCATCCACTTGTCTGCGTCTCCACTCACAGAACGCTCTCTCGTCATATCCCTTCCACTGTCGTTTGGAAGTCACACCAAACAGATCATGGCGTGTTTCTCCCTCTCCCTCTATCTTTCTCCTAGGTTCTTTCTGATTGTCGAGGAAGTGTTTTCTTCTCGCGAGGACGAAACACGCTGATATGTGAGAAGGACCATTCGATGCTCGAATCGAGAGGGGCGAATCTCTTGGAAACAGCTGTGTTCCCGCGAGTCTCGTCTCTCCTTGCCCCTCTCGCTCTTCTCCCCATCAGTTTCCCCCTCTCGAAGTGTGTGATTGTGGCGAGGAATAGAGACAACCACCTTCGAAAATGCTCCTCTTCCTACCGAGCTCCAGGGGGAGAAAAACAGCTCGCGGAGCTCTTGATTGATTCAAGACTAATAGCATGCACATGTTCCTTCCCCACCCGATCCTCACTTCTGTTCTCTTCCCACACCCCATCCAGCTGCAACTCGTTTGTTTCTGGAGTCCAGCAGGTGTCATCTCCCATCCTTATCCACCCCCCTTTTCCAACTCATTTGCCTCCGTTTCAGAAACCTTATCAAAATCGCCTCCGAGTTCTTTTTCCGTTTGTCGCCTCTCCAAGTCACTCCTAAATCTGTGGCGCACGTCGCAAATGCGTGCAGAATCGACACGGCCCAATTTCAGTCCGCTCTGATTCCGAACCTTCTGAGCACTCGCAAGAGTCGTCCATTGACGAACAAGGAGCTGACCCAAATCTTCGCGATAGCCAAGTGTATAAATGTGAGCGCCTTTCCCACTCCACCCTCTTGAAACTCGTCGCCTCCTTCCAGCTCTCGATGGCCGACCTACTCAAGACGTTTGAGAATGAGTCGATCGGCGACCAACTGCTTCCCGAGGCGAGTTTCTTGTTCTCTCCGCCCGCCAGAAAAACAATTGTCGATTCATTCAGGTGCTGAACACAATTCAGTCGAATCCCGCGAAACATGACAATCTGATGCAACGAGTCGTCGAAATGTTCGTGAAGAGAGCCATTTCGGCCGACGGTGACATGGACAGAATCAGAGAATACGATGCCGAGCTGGCGTGAGTTCTCCATTCTCAGAAGAAGTCATCTTAATTGATGCCTTCAATTCCAGAAACTTTCTCGCCCGTCACGAGCACCTTCACAACGGAGCCGTCGAATGCGCGAGAGCGGGAATGTGGAAGTGCACGCAGACGCTCGTCCGGAGGAACAGTCACGAAACGAAGGCGATCGACGTGTGCACCGAAGTGCTCGCGCACATTGTGAAGAACGGAATCCAGATTTGGAAGACGTCGAGCTCGACGGACAGATTGCAGCTGATGTCGCTTGTGTGCAGTCTCGACTGGACGCGACTCTCGGACACGGACGGAGCCCGCATATGTGCTCTTTTGTCCGCGTGGCAACGGGACATCAAGCTGCCTTCCTACCACGAGATGTGCCTTCGGACGGCCATCTCGAACCACGACCGGTTCCCGCGACCGTGCCAGATTCTCTCGCTCGTCTCTTCTGTCCACATCATGTCCGAGAAACGGGCTCTTCATCCGGCTTCTCTTCCCGATTTTCATCCACTGGCCGGAGGAAACAACTGTGGAGCAGCCATTGTCGAGGACGAGCGACTCTTGGTTTGGGGCAACTTTACGAATGCTCAACAGAAACTCGACATGCCACGTCAGTCGTCGATAGCATAGATCAAAATCCTAATCGTTTTGTTGTTTCAGAAATGAATGCGAAAACAAAACGAGCAGATTCGGTAACAAACGGATCGACGGCTCCACCGACGCCGTCGAAACCAGAACAAGTAAGAAGTGCACCGAAACTCGAGTACCGCTCCCGTTTCATTTGATATTACAGCAACTGCCACGTGTCCTCGAGTATCCGGGCGGGCGGCCGAGAGCCATTGCGTGCGGAGCCGAACACGTGCTCGTTCTATCGGCATCCGGCCAACTGTCTGCATGGGGAGGCAATCGGTTCGGACAGTGTGGAGTCGGACACTCGTTCAGACTCGCCAGTCTGCAGCAGATCGACGGAGACTGGCCTCCGATCCAGACGATCGCTTGCGGTCAGTTCCACTCGGCATTCATCTGCATCGACGGATCTGTTTGGACGTTCGGATGGGGCGTCTGGGGACAACTCGGACAGGGCGGCCGCCGCAATACGAACCTACTCGTGCCGACGAAGGTGAACGGACTTATCTCAAAGGTAACGCAAGTGGCGTGCGGACGGGCTCACACGGTCGTGCTCACCGATAACGGACGAGTTCTCGTGTGCGGATCGGGCAGCTACGGTCAGATGGGAATCGACGAGGACGTCAAGAAAGAGTTCGCGTTCACGCCGCTCCCCCTGGGACCACTGCGAGTCAAACTCATCGCCACCCACTACTATCACTCGATCTGTGTCACCGAGGACGACCGTCTCTTCGAGTGGGGACGCAATCCGCAGGAGCTGAAGATGCGGATGTTCGTGATGAAGAAGATTCGGAGTGCCCAGCTGAAGAACTCTGACGATCCGAGTTCGCCGTCTCCGTCGACAAACGGAATCACTCCAAGAGTCAACATGAACCTTCCTGCTGAAATTCCAAGAGACGACCTCGGATTGCGAGAAGTGAAACACCTTCTGGATGGGCCCATCGAAAAGATTGCATGTGGACTCTCGCACTCGGCTCTCATCACATCGGAAGGATCCCTGTACACGTGGGGAAAAGGACTCGACTACCAACTCGGCCACGGTAACAAGAGCGAACGGAGCGAGCCGCATGAGGTGTTCGAGCCGAGTGGAGTCAAGTGGACTTCGATTTCGCTCGGGAACAACCATTCGATCGGAGCCACGTGTGACGGAGGCGTCTATTCTTGGGGTAAGAACGACTTCGGCCAGTGTGGAGTGGTGACGAAGAAGAACGGAAACGTGGCCGACGCACAGAAAAAGTTCTATTTCCAAGCGAGAGACGGACGCCGTCTGATGCCACCCCATGTGGATGAGAGTTTGTTCGTGCAGAAGCCGGGACCTGTTCCGGAAGTGCGCGTGAGAATGACAAACGAAGAAACGACGGCCAGCGTAGACGAGGAGGAGCTGGTGGAGAGACTGAAGACGTCCGACATCACCGTCGTGCAGGCCGTCTCGAAACATCTTTGCAACCTGGTCGAAGCGAAGAAGAACGGCGTCATCGAGGAGGAGAAGGAGGCGGAGAAGAAGACGTCGTACGGCGGAGAGGACGGACCCCTCTGCACGACTACCGCTCTCGTCCATCTGATGGCTGGAGACGTGAAACGGGCGATTCGGATGATTGAATGGCTCAAGTCGGACTGCGAGACCAACGAAGTCTCCCTCCTGGCACTGTCATCGCTCGTCTGGGAAGTTATCGCGAACCATGAAGACGTGCAGTCCCGAGACGCTCTGTCGGCCGCTTTCCGGCACGTTCCGATGTCCGATTCGATGCGGAGAGGCAAGCAGATTGCTCAGTTGTGGCCGGCCGTATGGAACGACGAAAGTGTGCAGAAGACGTTGAGTATCGACGAGAAGATCGCGATGCTCGATGGGTTCACGAGCGCTTCGAAGCCAGCAATATGTCCGACGGTAGGC
Source organism: Caenorhabditis afra (assembly GCA_963570955.1). Taxonomy (NCBI): domain Eukaryota; kingdom Metazoa; phylum Nematoda; class Chromadorea; order Rhabditida; family Rhabditidae; genus Caenorhabditis; species Caenorhabditis afra. The sequence goes on along the minus strand of OY751536.1, from coordinate 6,301,563 downwards.
GGAGAACGTTTGCTTCTTCTCACTCTTGCTTCTCTTCAGATTCCGTCAGCGTCGCTGGAGGCGTCCTCGAAGATCCGTGTGTATGCTCAGTGTGCACACGCGGAGCCGGCAGTCGTGGGCTCACCGCCCGAGTGCTCGACGTGCATCGACGAGTGGACCGAGAAAGTCCGTCACACTCTGGGCCCCCTCCTCTGACCGCCCGCAGATATTCTGATTTCTAGGCTTTTCATGTGTACCGATTGTTTCCGAACCTCTTGCTTTCCTTTTTTTCATTTCTCCACCACTTACAGCTGGTCTTCCTCATTTATTCGTCACTCTACCGGCCATTTCTTCCCGACGGGTTACCTCTCTTTTATCTCGGTCAACAGTTTGCTCTTGAACTTCCCGTAGAACTTTTTTCCTCTTCCAGTGATCGTTTCCCATCTGCCTAACCTCGATTTGCTCAAAAGTGTAAACTCGCCTTATTACACAATCTAAACGTGGTAACTGATTATAATTATTATGTGTAGGACTCTTCGATTCTCTTGTAAATTATCAGTGTGGTGAATAAAGTTTTGAAGACGTGCAGAGAGCAAAAGTTCAAAAAAAAGAATGAAAAATGAGCTCGTGGCACACTCGAAAGCTCATTGAAGTGGTAGAACGAAAACACTGTTCTCTTCCCATTTTCACTCTTTCTGCGACAGTGAATGACGAGAGAAACTGAAGAATGGCCGGAAAACGAGGTGAAGTGCGCGGGAAACAATAAAACGGTCTCGCCGAGAAGGGCCGGTTTACAAGCCGTGCGGGTCCTTCTTTGGACAGCTGTCCCAGAATATTGCGCTTTCCGTCTGCAGAAAGCGTCGTTCGAGTGCGGTGGAAGCGATGTTCCACAACTTTCGAAAGTGTTCAAACTCCGCCCATTCCGGCCAGTTTGCATCGTTTTATGAGCAAATCGAACTATAAAAAGCGGGTCAGCGGGTTCGGAAGACAGCAAGAATCACTTTTCAAAAAGCGTCCGCCATCCATTATTTTCATGAAAAAACCTGTGCTTTTCCCTCGCTTTTTGTTGTTTGAACCTGATGTTCGATGAAGAATCAAACTATTCTCCTCGGAAAACGATCAGAGTTTCGAAGAGATTCCTTCCATTCTCCGAGTCCATTCCGAAGTTTTCCAAAAGAGCACACTGCTACTCTCATTCTCCTCGTTTGAAGTTCGTCTTTTGGAGAAACGAAGGACGTTTGATGTGTCCCATTAAGAAGCCCGTAATTCTCTATTTCACACGAAGCTTCTCTGTCAATTTGTTTGGATCGGCGACCGACAGAACGAAAGTGTAGGTCTCGACCCGTTAAGAACAGGTTCTCCGGTCTCTTATCAGAGGCGAAAAAAAAGAGTTTCGGCGGGCAGTTCCATGAATACCTGAACACCCCGGCCATGAATAGGAGATCTGTTTCGCCGCGAACTTCCGATTCCCTTTCAGTTTGAACAGGTGCACTCGTCGTTTGGTCGAGATCTCCTTCCTCTTCTCGCCTCCTCCGAACACAGACTACATCTCTCTCATTCTCCCTCTTACACGATCTTTGTGGCTCTCTAAAAGTTTGTAAAACAGTTTGCAACAAGTTTGCACAGCTTCTCCGAATTTTGCAAACTACACACAAGACACTCCGTTTTCGAATCATTGTCTCGTTTTCAGCGATGATCGTGTGGAATGCGAAGAGGAAACTGCACCCGTTTCGGTTTGCACTGGTTCGTGTTTCATCCCGTTTTTAGACTGAAAACGCTCTTTTTCAGATAAGTTTCGCCCTGGTTGCCGCCTTTCTGTTCACATCAAATCTGCGCACTGTCAATCAATATGCACTGCTTGCTCATCGAATGAGCCAGAATTCGGAGTGAGAATGGGAAGACGTATGAGACTCAATCGCTCTATTTCAGAGAGTCCACAATAAACAAGATCTGGAATAGTAACGTGTTCGCGGACTCGGACTCGGAAGTCACGATCGAGCCGCTCGTAGCGTTCCATCCGTTCAACAACACTTGCAAGTTCGCGATGCCGAACACCTACGCGAAAGACATAATGGAGTATCCGATTGCGGAGAGGCTGAGGAAGCTCAAGTGCGAGATAGAGACCAGGGACTACGCGTCGATGGACTCGGAAGGCTTCATGTACGTGCATCCGCACTTTGTCGACTATCCGAGACTCGAGCACCACGTGAGGTGTCGCGTCGACATACTCGAGGGCGGGCTGAGGAGGCCGCAGGAGAACATGACCAAAAACACGTATAGAGTCAAAAAGGCCTTCGATGTGAGACATCGCGGTTCAGAGAGACACGACGATCGGATCTGTTTCAGGCCCCCGCTAACGAGAGGTTCTTCGTGAATGCGGACGCCTTCGTCGTCAACTGCTACAACTTCTCGAAACCCGATGACAAGAAGGAGTCCCACGGGGAGGTTCTCGTTTGGACGAAGCCGTTTCCCGGAATGAAAGACAAGAATCTCCCAGAAGACGAGGTACTCTCCGGAATGTCTCTCACAACCTCTTCGAATTCCAGATCTTCCCAGTCAAGGACCTGAAGTCTTATGGAGACTTTGGGAACAAGTTGAGGGCCGATGTGAAGAGAGCCGCAGAGAGATACTCTGTCGACATTCTCGGGTACTCGCGACCCGCCGCTTCCAAAGTCAGACGTCGGCTTTCAGATTCGACTCAACCGCCAGAACTATGTTCATGAGACACATGCCTCGGACTGTGGAAACAATGGAGAAACTCGGCTACCACTTCCTCTACGGATACACAAAAGTGGCCGACAACTCGATGGTGAACCTGGCGCCGATCCTCGTCGGAGAGATCCCGGAAGCGCAGACGAAGCCGAAGACGGACGCCTCCGGAGACATAAATCTGAACTCGATCCTCCCGACGGAAGACAAGCTGGACCCCACAAAACTCAACTTTCTGTGGAAAGTTATGAAAGAAAGTGGGCGAATGTTCGTAGGAATTCAATAAAAGGAGGTCGCTTTCAGAGTACGGGTGCGAGAGTCTCTTCAATGAGGACATCTCCGGGAAGACTCTCGGACTGTTCAACTATCCGCCTACCGAATTCCAGCCCGGCTTTACGGAGAGCCCTGCGGACCACTACTACCGAGCCTACTACCTGGCAGTCTACGAGAAGTGGAAGTACGCCGTGTGCAAGAACGGAGAACAACTTCAGGCGGAGTTCGTGAGCATCTGGAGACGGTTCGCTCACCGCTACAAGGACATCTGTCACTTCGGATTCACTTTTGTGACGACGTTGACACATGAAGCCGGCTTTATTCTGGAGCTGCTCGACGAGAAGTTGAGTGCTCATTTGAGTGAACTGTACGTAGACGGTACGTGGCTAGTCCCTTGTTTCTTCTGAATTGGCCCGGATTCAGGAGCTTTGGACAACGCGATGTCTGTGATTATGGGAGATCATGGGAACCGAATCGGATCGATCCAGAGAAGGTACACAGGGAGAATCGAGGAACGGATGCCTCTGATGGCCTTGAGACTGCCCACCGGATTCGCGGAAGCCTTCCCGGAGGAGTACAAGAACTTTCTCGAGAACAAATTCAAACTGACCAGGTCCGTTTCTCTTATTCCCCAGTTCTCAATGCATTTATCCGTATTCCAGTAATTTCGATATTCACAAGAGCCTTCACGACGTCGTTCACATGAGACTCGGCAAAAACAAGTCGAGTGCGGACAATGGAAGGGGGATTAGTCTATTCGATGCAATTCCAAACACGAGAACTTGCGCCGATGTGACGGTTCCTGAAAACTTCTGCATGTGCATGGTTGACGTCTCGAACATCACTACTCCGATGCCAAAAATAACGAAAAAACCTTTGGTTGAATTGAAAAAGGTGAGAAAAAAGCTTGACCCAGGCAGGGATCGAACCTGCAATCTTCTGATTAGAAGTCAGACGCCTTATCCATTAGGCCACAAGGCCGCGGGCTGCCTTTAGTGGCAGGGCCAATTTGTGGATGTTTCTGTTTGAACAGAGGAAGAAATATATTTCACTCCGCAGGATCAATTCGACACGTTCAAAAGTTGGCTGAAAGCGGAAAACCTGGAAGGCTGCGTGGATGTGAGCAGTCTAGAAACACAGAACGACTTCAAGGAGATGGCAATCAATCCTCTCAGTCGGTTCGGACTCAGGACGAAAGCAAATTTGACTGCGAATGGACTGGCCTACGAAAAGCAGGCGAAGAATGCCAACCTGAACGTGAGTGCTGTTTTCCCGAAAAGAACATTTGTTTTGACCCACGAGATTAGACGTCACAAATGACGGATAGCCGTGGGTTCAGATGTATGAAGCAAACATCTAGAGAAAAGGTTCACAAACACAACTTCAGTATCTGAACTTCGAGTTCTCCGTCGTCGGCTCGTTCGTCAACACTGAGCCGCTGAGTATGCTCGTCCGGACGGAGCTGTTCGTCGAGCAGAACGCAAGTCGCGTCGTCTTCGAGCCGATGGTCCAGGAAGCGCCCGCAATGTGTCGATTTGTATCCATTTTTGATGTGTGCGAGTGCCTCCGGTTTCCGGCCTCCAATTCCCCATAGAGCGCCTTTCCGTCCCTTCTTCCTCTTCTAATTTTTTGCTTCTCTTCCCCAAACACGGGTCCCTTCTTTTACGTATTGTTTGTGTGTTCGAATTTTCCGGGTCCAAATGTAAACTTTAGGATTCTACGAGAATAAATGAATGAGAATACAACATGAGAAGGCTTGGAAAAGGCAATCGGGGGAAAAGTTTCACGGAAACGAGACGAGGGAACAACCAATTGGAACTGCAGCTAGTGAAAAAGAATTGGGGGCTAAATGAGGTGTATGGCAGTGGGTACGAGTTCCTACGGAGGCACTAAAAAGGGTTATCTGATGAGCAGGAAGGCGAGGAAGACGGAGAGGAACGAAGTGAGCAGTGCGAAGCGGGAGCCCTGGTTGCAGAAGTCCTTGCCCGAGCAGAAGAACGACTCGCCCTTCACCTTCTCCTGGTTCGCCCAGTAGAGCGGCACGTTCAGCTCGCGCACCTTCATCGAGGCGTCCTCTTCCTTATTATTCACACATCCCTTCACGATAACGCTATGTTCTGGAATATGGGAATGCAAATGGGGAGAGAGCGGGGAAGCGCGCGAGCAAGCACATGTCAAAACACGCTCTCATCTCGGCACGGGGCCCCCACTCACTAATATCCTCGAGTTTGAAGCAGGCCCCTTTGCAGCAGGTGAGTCCAGATTGGCAGTTTTCCATGTCACGGCCCATGCACGAGAAGCACGATATCTCTCCCTTCGTCGAGCAGTTCGTGGCGGCGGCAGAAGATTCTGGAATTCGAGGGAGATAGAAGGTGAATGGGGAGAGGAAATGCCCGAACCTGAAATGGAAACGGCTGCCAAGAAGGACAGCAGTAGGAAGGAACGCATTCTGTTGTTTGAGCTTCAGACGACTAACAGCTGGAATGGGTAGAAGGTTGTGATTTCGACGGGGGGGAAAGTTCAGGGGGAAAGAGCCGGGAGGCGACACGACGATCGATGATGAAGTGTGGCGGCTGCGTGCGGGGAGGCAGAAGAGGGGGGAAGAGAGCTCTTCTGGCAGCTTTCGCCCCGCAGAAAGAGCATGTCGTCTCCGAAAGACCCGCCCCTCTCCTCCCCCTTCTCCTCCGTCTTCTTCTTCTTCTTCTTCTTCTCCTTCTTCGCCTGCCTTATTTCTCCGTTTTTGCGAGTGCACCCGATTTTCGGGTGCCGTTAGAAAGAGATAGAGAGAGGGAGGGAGGGAAACGAAAAAGAAGGAAATAGGCAAGAAAGTTGGGTCGAGAAACTGCTTCCAAAGGCTAAACCTCTTTTCTTCGCACTCAAACAAACTGATTTCGAATGAGTTGTTGTTTTGGTTTGCGAAGGAAGAGAAGAAGAAGAAGAAGAAGAAGAAGTAATGAGAGGAAACGCGAGGAGCCGGGTTTTCGGTTACACTCGAGTTGTCCTCGTCGAAACATCCATTGAACACTCACATCGAAACACTTTGCGAGCAGGAAACAACTGATGCATGCGGAATGACTTCTTCAATAGTTCCCTCAAAGTGCCACGTGTCTCTTCGGATGTCCATTCTGCCCCTGCCAAGACTAGAATCTTTTTGATACTCGTGTCATGTTCCGCACCCAACAAACCTTATTCCGCTTCTTCTTCTTCGTCTTCTTCTTCTTCGGTTTCTTCTACGTCTTCTCATTCTCTGCCGCGCTGTAACAACCCAACTTTCACTCATCGCCCGCCGGCTTCTTCTTCTTCTTTTTCACCCACCTTGCCAATTCGCGTCTGATGTTATCAGATGTCTTCTGATCGGACCTGCCTCATTCCGAGTGTCACACTCGTCGAAGAAGGATGACAAGCAAGGTAGACACGAACATCGCGCTCGTGTTTTCAGCCCGGTTCTCCCCGAAACACCATCCAAACTTTTTGCGCGAACCTTGATCTCATCACGGTCTGATGGCATGATAAGTAGCTAATTGGCGATAATTACGGATCCGGTTTGTTTGCAGACGAAACCTGGGAAGGTCACAAGGGAAAAGAAGTCGTCGGAGTGGGATTCTGAAGCACGAAACACGAAACGAATGTTCTGTTCCGCTGATGCACTGTGATCCGATGGACAGAAAGGAAGAAGGAAAGAAAGAAGAAGCTCATCTTTATTTACACATAGGACTGAGAAGAAACTAGTGGGAAGCGGTTCAGAGTTCTCGCTCGATGATCCGGATCTGCTGCTTGACCTCCTCCTTCAGCACGACCGAGTCCTTCTGAATCTCACGCGATGGCACCGTCGGGATGATCTTCTCCTGTTCGACGTCTTCCGGAGTTGCGTACGCCAGAATGAATCTGAAATTGAAACTCGTCTCAATAATTCATAGGCACGCCATCTGACGAACCTTCCGTCTATCTCAACTTTGCAGACGAGATCCTTCTTGAAGTGGATTTTCTGTGAGAAGTCCTGGTACGAGACGATCGTTTCGAAGTTGGTCGAGAATATTTTCTCGGAGTGTCTCTGGAGCTTGTGGGCAAATTTGTGCACGTTGCAGAGGTTCGTCTTGACGCGGACTTCCTCGAAAGAAGTGGTCATGAGCTCGTTGAGCATCAGATTGCAGCACACGTATCCGGACGGGTTGTAGAAGCACGATGGCAGCGGGAAAGTGTTGTTGCCTCCCTCTCCACGACGTCCGTAGTAGTACTGGCCGACGTACGTCTCGTCGTAGTTCTGGAAAGGGTGTGGTTTGTGGGAAGGAATCCGCAGGGTACCGGAGTCTCGACGGCTTCTTCGTATCCCGGAGTAGTGGTGGTTGGAACGGCAGTTGTAGTCGTCGGTCTGAAAAACAATAAAGACTAGAATCAGAGCATTTCGAGCACCTCGGAGTAGTCGTTGTTCTCTGCGTCGTCGTTGTTCTTGGAGTTGTAGTCGTCCGGATTGTAGTCGTCGTCGTCGGTCTCGGAGTGGTCGTCGTTCTCTGAGTAGTTCTTCTGGTCGTCGTGGTGGTCGGTGCTCTAGTAGTCGTGGTGGTAGCACGTGTGGTTGTGGTGGTTGGAGCAGCAGTGGTTGTGGTCGTGATTCTTCGGGTCTGAACAGGAACATATTTGTGATACCGAAGCCGGTTCTTACAGTCGTGCGTCTCGGTGTCGGTCGTGGAGTGGTCGGCTCGACGTAAGCAGCCGTCGTGGGGGCAGGTCTTCTGGTCGTGGGCTTCGGAGCCGGACGTCTGGTGGTCGGGACTACGTAAGGACGAGTTCTAGATGGCTGGGGTCTCGGCTGAGGACGGGCAGTGGTCGGTTCAATGTACGGAGCAGCGGTTTTCGGCTCAATGTACGGAGCAGCGGTTTTCGGCTCAATGTACGGAGCAGCGGTTTTCGGCTCAATGTACGGAGCAGCGGTTTTCGGCTCAATGTATGGAGCAGCGGTTTTCGGCTCAATGTATGGAGCCTGAGTTACTGGCGGAGGACGTTCCGAGTATCCCTGAGTCACTGGAGCCACTGGAGCCGGACGAGGAGGGTTGAGACGGCCCTGGAAAGAAGGATAAAAGAGTGTAAGTGGGCAAGAAGAGAAAGTGCTAGCATGCATACATTCAAGAAGTTCGCGTCTTCGTTCTCGTCTCCGTAGGCAGCCTGCGGACGTTCGTTATACAGGCCCGGACGGACGGCAGGACGCGGTGCGAGGGTGGACTGAAAGGACAGACAAGGGTGCACGAAGTGGTGTGGGAGGCGGTCGTTACCACGATGTAGACGGGGCGGACTGGACGCACTGGCTGCGGACGAAGGTCGAAACGGGGATATTGTGGCTGCTGTGGCTGGATGTACTGCTGAGGACGTTGTTGGAACTGTTGCTGGGGCACTTGGAACTGGGGCCGGGCGACGAACTGCTGTGGCTGGGGAACGAACTGCCGAGGAGCCGGCTGCGGGAATTGTTGAGGGAGCGAGTACTGTCGGAAGACCGGAGCCGGCTGGAAGGGGTACTGACTGACGACAGCGGCACTTGGCTGGAACGGATAGTGATGACTACTGGAATGTTCGTCTCCCGTACCTGCGCCACGAAGACCTGTCCGGAGGGCTGGAACTGCTGAACGGGCTGTTGAGGCGGCACTTGGAAGGGGGGATGACGGACGTATCCTGCATGAGAATGTCTTTTGGGTCGTTCCTCGCTCAGTGGATCAGATATATTGGGGAGCTCGATTTGAAACTGCTGGGGTTTGATCGCGCGCACCGGCTCGCCCGAGCCAAAACGTATTAGTTCAGGGGAGGGTTGGGGAGGACTCTGGGCGACTGCGAACTCTGTAAAGCCAGGTTGAAGGAGGGCGTCGGGGTGCTAGGGGGTGCGGAAGTGACAATGGATCGAGGAGTGGCTTACCTAACTGTCCTTGGACCGCCGACAACGTAGAAAGCGCCAGCAGGCAGCAGTGGAGAGAGCGCACCATCGCGATCTGCTTCTGGCACTGACTGATGTCGTTTACCTGCCAAAGAGGGAGAAGCGAAAGGAGACCCCGCCCCCGCGAACTTGAATAGAGATCGGAGAGAAGCGATTGCGCCTCCGTGCGGACAAATTTATTACGCAACACATATCAGGGGGGAGGGGTAATGATGACGCGGAAAATCGAGAAGCGAGTGGGAAAGTTTTCTGCGAGTGATTAGGAACGACGGAAACGGCGACAAAGACAAAGTTACACACTCCAATCGTTCTTCTTTGTTCTCTTCAAACACTGATCGCGCGCTTTTTTTTTCGAATTCAAGCAATCAGACTGTAATAGATTAGCCACGTTTTATTGACAAAGACGATGTGTATCACAGAGAGGGAAAATTTTCTGCACCTAGAAATGCGTGTTTGGACTTTCGCCTTCACCGTCGTTCGATTCATTACGCTCGATTTCTTATGACGTGGAATTTCTGCTTCCACGTATTTCGAAAATCTTCGTCCTTTTCTGTGGAGACAACGTTGTGATGAGGCATATCGTTTTCAGCTTTCATCTTCTGAAGCACCTCGAAAACGTCGCCGCTGCTTCCTTGTTTGTATGCTGACTTCTTCAGAAGTTACGTTCGAGAGATGATGAATGACTTCTTCGCGAACCGCGACGCCGATGCAACACTTAAACATACCGACTCTAGTAAAACTTCCGAACGACGACTGGAAAACGGAGTGTACTGACACTCGCATCTGCTCAGAGAAACTATTCACATTCCGAACTCTCTTCTTCTTTTTCTTTTTCTTTCAACATTCACAATGCAATAAACTCCTGCGAAATGACAAATCTCTCCGGTTTGCAGTGTGCCGAAATCGCGCGCACGCCTAGTAGCCGCCGTCAGCAATCGCGCTCCACCGCACTAATTTTCTCTGCGTCTCCGGCGGCGACTTGCACTTTCCGCGGTATTTTCAGACTTTTACACGTGCTTCCGGGATTCGTCTCGGATCTTTTCTTATTTTTCCGGGTCTCGACCTTTACCCTTTTCTCGAGAGACAACGAATGAAAAACAGAAAATTAATTTCGCGGCCGGAAAGGCGAGAGCCGCTCAAATTTTGACACAAATGTTTTAAATCGCGTCCTCCCTCTCTCTCTCGCGCGCGCTCTCTCTCTCTCAGACAGAATCTTTGATTATTTCCATTCCGAATCGAGAATAACAAACCTCTTCCCATTCTTTTCTTCAAGATTTTCGGATGTGAATGAATTCGCCGTCAAGCGAAAAACTCGAGAATTAGCAGACAGCTGATTCCGATTTGAACTGAATCCCACCGGCAAATATTGTTTTCCGTCCCATAATTCGCAAACAGAGTGGCAAAGCTTAAGCTTTTTGTCCGTTTCTCCCGTATTTATTGTCATCTCCTGGCAAATGTTTGTGTTTACAATTAAATTAAGAAGAAACATGCTGAAGCGGTCGAATAATGATTTTGAAAAGGACATTTGGATTGTGTGCTTTCTGTCATTTCAACATCTCCCTGTTTCCATCGGGTTTATCGTTTCTGTTATTTTTCTGACCATGGTGAGAGTTAAATTTTTCTTCGAAAGGTTTTTTGGCAACCCGTTAATACCGTTCGAACTTCGTTTTCAATACTTTTTCACTAGAAGCACGTCGCTTGTAGATTGAAAAGGTGCTTACTCATGGCCCAGAATAGAATAAAACTCGGAAAGACGCGTGTCCTCAAGGACCTCTTTTGAAAATGACATCGAGACTGCAGCTTCCGAGCGAAAACAGACTCCGTGCTCCCAGTTAAACGAATATCCGTCGACACTCATTGGTTTCGTATGTTGGAACACAAAAATGCGGGCGAATATGGGACCGGAAAACTAGCTTCATTCATTTTCTTCTTTCGTGTTTTTTTCGTCCCAGTCGCCTCTTTCTCACACTTTCGAATTCAAGTTCTTCGTTGCGAGTCCTCTGTCGTCTATTGGTTCATGCAGAGTGCCATTGGAAGAGGGACCCAACTAATGATATTTGTGGAAGAAGGGAAACGAGGCGACACGCGACTCGGCTGCCAATCGCATTGCTGCCCACTGCTAATCCCTCGGCACGCCTTCTGCCCGTTCGACTCATTGTGTTGCCAGTATTCGGGCGGCTCCCTCTTCTTCGCAAAGAGCAGTGCCCTTCTGCGTCTCATTCGCCACTTCGCGCCTCCCCCGCCTTCTCCCACTCCCTCATCATGCTCCGCGGAGGTCGTCTGTCATCTTCCGCTCAAGACAATCGTCTATTTATTGCTTCTGATGAGTGGGAGATGCTTCTTGTTTTTCCGCCTTTGCTCCTCTCCTTCCCCGTTTAGTTGCGCATTTCATGCAATTTTAGTATTCGACACATGTTTTTTTGTCGCGTGTCTCAAAATTAATTTCTGAAGAAAAACTGGTTCTCAGTGCCTGTTTCGAGAGAAAATCATGTGAATTTCCATAGAGTACTGCCACACGTTGCTTCAGCTGTCTCTCTTCTTCACGGTCTTTCGCAATCCGATTTTAATAGGTGTTCAACCCCCGCAGGATTCATTTCTCTATCGAGCCTATTCGGAATTCCAATTCTGTATGTAAATAGGTATTTAGAATTGGATGAATATTCGGATATTCGGATAGTCACCACCCCTTATTTTCTCGGCTTCTTCTCGTTTCTGCCGTTTTGAAATTGGAAAAGAAAAGAAGCGAAACGGGTCGGCCCCGTCCGTTTTCTAATTAGCTTATTAGTCAGCGACGAGGGCAAACACTCGTTCGTTCCGTTGTCGATTGTGCTGCTCGCGTTTCTCCCCGTCTATCGACTATTTTCCTGGTTTGTTACCAATTCTTCTTCCCCCTGAGAGCCGTTCGGTCGCCATCGAAACGGGTGTGGCTTGTTCGAGTAGGATGTAGAATTGTAGTCGTGATAGCCCACAATACCCATTTTTCGCTGAACAAACACGCTCCTATTCCGGCTGTAAATGAGCAGAGGCCACTGCTCTTTCTGAGGCATCCAATTAAACAGCTCAATGAGCCGCACACACGTCATCGAGAACTTTGGAAGAAGACGAAGAGAAAAAAGGTATCCGATATAAATGCCAACCCAACAAAAACCGCGAGACTGCTCTTTCGGAGCCTTGCAAACATGTAGTGTATCGCTGGCTACGACGGAAACCGCCACATTTCCGGGTCCTTCTCCTATTTTTTGGGCAGCCAGCCCACATCAGCCAGTAGCACACTGGGTTCGCCCGCAAATGTCTCGACCAATCAGATTCCGCTGGTTGATATGTATCAGCAAGTTCGATCTTCCGAGGCGGTGGGGATGATTGATGCGTCTTCCTGTCAGTTCGAATTCCCTAGATGCGTTTGACGGAACATTGGCACGCCGACACGCACGGCACAAAAGACACAGAGTCAGACCCCGCGCGTCCCGTTTACCTGAAATATGATATTGACCCTCTCGTCGGGACTTCGGCGGTTCCTTCACCAATTTTTTTCACTTCTCAATTTGCACGTAAATCGTTTTCAAGATCATTCTGAACAGAAGTCCGATGTTTTATCTGGTCTTCCATTATATCCCTGCGGACAAAACGATACTGTTTTCGTGAGGTTGCCTTCTCGTCGGTTCAATTAGCGGCCAATTCCGTTTCGGCCAGTTCCCACTGACAGAAAGAGAGACTCAGACACTTTCTTCTCCCTCGCAGATCGTGAACACCTCTCCATTGCAAATTTCATTTGCCCGACCTTCTGTCCGACGTATTCACACAACAGAATTCACTGAGATTCCATAGTTCCGGAACACGGAATTGCGAAGATAAGAAATCTCGCTCTGTCTCTGTCTCTCTTTCTCTCGGCTCTTACGCCCACACTTTTATGCTGTTTCTCGCCTTCGAACTGTGTCAGTTCAATTCGCGTTCTCTCGTTGCGTACCGCCTCTTTTTCTCGCATGTGATTCTCACACAAAACATCGTGTAATCCGTTGGTGAAACCTTCTCCGATCGGCCAGTTTTGGCACTATTGTTTCCTGTTTCGATTCGAGCTGACACGATTCTATTTGATTTAACAACGCCGACCACATTTTCCCTCGAGGCCACCCGTTCCCAAAACAACAAGAGTACACATGACACTTTTTTTTATATTTCGACACCCTTTTCTTCCTATGTGAAAATACTTTCATATGTTTTCAGTGCAAAGAAGAACTTTAAGAATGGCAGTCCACTGAACGATAGAGCCATGGAGAAGCAGGGAGAGAGCAGTTCGATGGCCATGCGGCTGTATGCCACATGGGACGTCGACCGAGCCACGCCTTCCACTGTTCCCAGGTGAGCTCTCTTCTAGTTGGAATAAAGGGTTTTGATGGGATTATACTCGAGACGAGAAGGGTTTGCAGAGTGTTTGAATAGAGTTGTTATTGTGTTAGAAGAGTTAAACTTTGATCGCTACTTTTTGTTTCCGGGTTACCACTTTATGATCTGATAAAAAGAACGAGTGGTTATTTAGAATTAAATGATAACAGCTACTTAAAGACTGGGTTTCGTTGTTTCGATAGGAAAACTTTCTGCCAATGATGTCTGCAGTGGCTCTTCTTACAGAATATTCAACGTCTCTATCAACCGGATACTGCTCGACTGCGTTTCTCCGGAAGTTAACTCGATCATCGTGACCGCCAAGCTTCCGGTACATCTGCCTTCACCACATATAGTAGTGGACTTCCGCCTTTTCAGCTCTCAAAGCGAAGCCGGTACCTGCGTAGCAACGAAATAAAAGTAACGTCAGCTCATGGACGCATTGATCTCGACTGCGACATCTCGTTTTGCATTCAGTACCCACACTTTTTAAAGCGAAAATCCAATGTACTGCAACTGCTGATTCAACGTCGAAAAAAGTACAAAAACAGACTTCCGGGCGGCCTACGTGATCTCGCCGTCGGAAACATCAATCTGACCTACGTAAGTGACTTATCAGATCATCCAATTAAAACACTCCTTTTCAGATAATGCAACAAGGCGGCCTTCGCGAGATTCCATTGAATGTGTCTGCCGAGAACGAAGTTGAGCTGAAAGGAATGGGTCCGTGTGCTGGTAAGATATTTCTCGCTTCGTGTTACTCGCAAGCGCCGGAAATCGTTGACGATCGAGACAAGCAAAAGAAAAACGTGGAAGACTCTGAAGAAGAGACAGAGACGGACTATGACGACGTGGGTGACGATTTAAACGAAATCCCGAGTGGTCGGAGTGGACGTCAGAAGACAGCAGAAATCGAGGGAGGACGGCCCGGTAGAACGAAGGGGAAGAATTTGAAGTATCAGATGAATAAGTTGTTCAACATGTTCCGACCAGAGGACCAAGGTCGTCGTCCCGTCGTCAAAGAGATGCCTTGGGAAGACGATGACATCGATTCGCCATCCGATTCGGGCCCTGAAATGTTCAACGACGATGCTTCAATCCGCAGCAATCGAAGACCTCAACTCGCACCCTTTTTCGATCCGAAAGAAAAAAATGAACACGAGTTAGCAGCCATGTATGAAGTTTCGGATGGAGAAGGCGAGCAAGCAGACGGCGGATGGAACTCCGACACGGACAATCCTAAAGAAAACGTCGGGAGGGCCAAAATAACTCAAAAAGATTCGGTTGGCTCCAGCTTACCGGACCCATATGTGCAGACTCCCGTGAGATCCTCCGGAATGCGTGTTGTATCATCCTCGTTCGACTCTCACTCGATGCCGCACTCCTCCACGCTCAATTCCATCAAAAACGAAAACGTTGTGTACCGAGGAGTTAGTCTCTCCGAGCAATTGTGCCACATTCTTGGCTCGAACATGTCCCCGGAAGGAAGCGACGCAGTCTGGCTCTGCAACCTCACCGAGCTACCTTCTTTTGCTCCATTGGCAGGTCCAGTTCCGATTGTAAACTGTCCGTCGTTTTCACAAGTTCGTCAAACTCTCAGTCACGTCATAAATAGGATACAGAACTTGTAAGCACCCACTTCTTTCTTGCTCCGACATCTAAACTTCCCTTGCAGCTGTCACTCGAACTCATCAAACCCTCCGTTGACGATCGTCGGAATCATCGGAACTGACAAGCTCTTTTCTCAGGTCGTTAAAGCGTATGTCGAGTGCCTCGCGCATAAATCGCTCGCCAATCTCATCAATCATCTCCGATTCGTTGCAATCCCCTCGACTAGCTCGCTCTTCTACAAGCTCATCGAAGGTAATTTCCGAGCCGTGTCCGACCATTTTTCCCATAACATAAATATTCCAGGAATGGACTCTCAGCTGGATAACTTATGCCGGGACTTGTGGGACCGCTTTGGGGATATGAATCCGTCCGAGAAGAGCGCCATCGCCACAAAAATCGCTGCGTGGCCGAGCAGTGTGCTCTCTTCGAAGTTGAACCTCCCGATCGGGGAGGCAATGATTCAGTTGACGGCTGAGCGAGACCCTGAAGGAGGCCGTATTTTTCTACCGTTCCTTTGCGA
This sequence comes from Caenorhabditis afra, assembly GCA_963570955.1. Taxonomy (NCBI): domain Eukaryota; kingdom Metazoa; phylum Nematoda; class Chromadorea; order Rhabditida; family Rhabditidae; genus Caenorhabditis; species Caenorhabditis afra. The sequence goes on along the minus strand of OY751536.1, from coordinate 6,286,174 downwards.
AGTTCGAGTCGGTAGTCAACAGTGTGAGATCGAAAATGACGACGATTTGAACGTCAACGGATTCGTTCCTGCAATAGTTTCACCAAGAGAAGAATCCGCGGTTTCGAAGGTAGACGGCGGCTCGCCACCCCACTCTCCCCAGCTGCGGAATGTGGACGGACAGGAACTGAACATGGACTTTTGGGTGAACAGCCCTGTTCAACAGACTCCATCATATTCATACGGATGCGATTTCCCATCGACAAGCTCTAACACTACTCCGAACTCGAAGAAGGAAACTGCTAAAGTTACGATTAAAGCGCACTTCAAGACGCTTCTCGTCTCAAGATCTCCGAGTTCTGGATCATTATGCCTGACCTACTTGAAAGAGAAAAGGAAGGATAAGATGCTTCAGAAGCTCGGGATGAAGAAAGGCCAGAAGCAGAAGCCAGAAGATGCTCCATCTCCTTCTCAAGTTTCGGCCATCGGAAGGATGCTGTGCAGTGCCTCAGGCAAGCACAACGAACTCACTGGTGAACTTTCCATTCCCTTTCATATCTCATAACGAATTTTCAGTCATCATTGACGGCAACGTCCACAACGGTATCCGCTACTTCCAGACGTCCCCACAGTGGCAAACCCACATCAAGTTTTTCCCGATCGCTTTCCTGACTCCCAATGTCTGCACAGTTTGATTCTCTTTCTCGCTGCTTTCCTTATGTATTTCAATTTGCCTGTATAATATGTAATTGTTCCCAAAAATGTCGAACTCTCATTTTATGTTGAAATATTCGTCTCTTCGCACGGTTTTGATCCCTTTTTTCTTGTCTGATGATGCTCTTGAAATACGTTTTTCGTGCATCCCGCATCTGCTTTATTCTCACATTTTTCGCACATTCCAATATATTTAAAACTTTTCGCTAAAAAAATAAACGCTTTTTATATTTCCAATATTATATTCGATTGTTCTTTTCTGTTTCTAAGGTTCAAGTAAATATCGAAGTCGCTGTTCAGAGGATCGGAAATAGACCTTTATGAGTTCAGGATGAGCGATCAGAGGTCTCGGATAAATCGTGAGAACATGCAAGCGAGGTCGCCAGTAATGATCGAGAACTCGGAATTCAGAAGAGAACTGAAAGAAACGAACAGAAGATGGCCGACGACACCGTGCACGTGGCAGAAGGCGCCGATTGTGAACAAGGTAAATGGGTGGTAAATGAACCGGACCCGGTCGGGGGGAGAGCGTTGAAGAGGCGCCTTCCTATGCAGCTGACGCGAATGCAGACGCGCTCTCTCGCAAAGACGCTGTTTCGGCGAGACGAGAGAGAACGTAGTGGGCGGAGGCACAGAGACAACACTCCACATAGACCCCCCCCCCCTTATTGCTCTCTCTTTCTCTCCCTCTCGCACTTACTTTCTCTCTCTCTCTCTCTCTCTCTCTCTCTCTCTCTCTCTCTCTCTCTCTCTCTCTCTCGTTTTATTACCCTTAATAGAAATTGTGTGCTTCTAAAAATAGCGAAAAATATCAACGAGAAGTCTATTATTGATCACGGCTTGTATGAAACTGTTCAAATTTGGGCCATTGTATTTAGTTTCCGCTCGTTTGTTCCTCCCTTTTCTCTGATTATTAGTTTTTGTCAGGTTGACGGACGCGCACGGATCTTGCGTCCTCTTCGTCAGCCCGGGATGCAGTCGAACCAACAACCGCAGCAGTCGACGAGTTCGTCGGCCGGGAGGAGTTCTGCTAGCATGTCGCATTCCCAATCAATGCCCGTCCTGCAGTCAGGAAGCAATGCTCCGCGAGCCGGAGGCCACCATGCTCAGCAACCATCGAGTCGCGTTTCGCTGACGCTCCCCTCCAACACGAACGAAAAGAACACGTATCCATTGCTAACTTGGACTGAAATGTTAAAAACGAGGATCGACAAATTGAGATTGGCGTCGAGAAAATCGTCAGACGATGTGCTAAACGAACAGTCGACGATGGGAGATCTGCGCAACTCTCGCGACTTACTCACAGAGATGTCGAACATCTTCGCGGAGTTGAACAGGGCAGCGCAGATGAAGTGCCGACTGAACACCGTTTTCGACAAGCGGGATTTTTACAAAAGCGTCGAACAATCCATTCAGGTATCCTCTTCTGGCAAAGGTGGTGACGTCAAATATCGACGGTTCCAGTCTATGAAACTCAAAGATCCATGTGCTATCCCCCTGTATGACCGAATGCAGCAAGCCATGGAGGAGAGAACTGTGATGGAGAAGAACGTTGTATCAGTATGCGATACGTTTCGACAGAACCCGCTCCATCCGATCCGGAAGTCCCGACTCGCCCCGCCCCCGTCTGTCACTTTCAGTAAACACGTTGAAGAAGGGCACAAGGGCATCTTCCGTGCTATGGATTCAGTGATTTCCAAGACGAAAGGCGAGCCAATGCTGTGGAGGTTTAAAAGGATCAGCCACCCGTTCTTCAGAAACTCGAAGTTCCTCATGGAGGTGAGTCGTTTTGTTGTTAATCGAACAAATTTAAAAGATTAAAGACTAGTAAAGTACATCATTTCTATTCTAAAAAAGCTAAGGGTATAACTATTCACGTTCTAGGTGAAGTATTGTGCTCGTCGTCCGATCGGAGAGAAGGAGTTCGTGTCACACATGAAAGCGATGATTGTGCTGAAGTACGGAGAGCTCGAGGACCTAGTGATCGGTGGCGAGGACGAAGATCTGTTCGACCAGGAGAGGCTACTGGACTCGAAGAGCCTAGTCTACAGAGAGTTCACCAAGTCCGCCAAAGAGGTCGTCCTCTGCTCTGCAGTCACAAAATTTACGTGAGTTTAATGGAAAGCGTGATCTCGAGATTATGTTTTACCGTTGTCAAACTAAAACTTCACAATAATGTTCAGGAACCCCGTAAATGTCGCCCAAGCGAATAACTACATCCAAACGTACGTGAGCTGCTTCACTACCAAATGCCAGTACTGCAAGTGAGCCCGACTCTCCCTTCTCCCGTTTCAATGTTTCTCCCATTCAGGAAACACCTCCGTCAATTCATGCCACCGACGGTCGTGACTCGCGAAAGTCCGCCCGTCGTCTGCCACAAACTGTGTCTCTTGGCACAGATCCCGCCTTCTTTCTAACTCTGTGATCTCTTTCTGTATAGATTTTTCACTTCTCGTTGTTCTATTTTTTCAATTTTACAGCGCCGTCATGGCTTTATCCGCTTCTATTTCTCTTTCCCATCGTTCTATGTGTATCCATGTTGTTGTTGTTCGCCTTCATTCGAATAAGTATTCCGAGTATTTTCTTGCCAGGTCATCATCACTTTTTTATTCATTTCAATAAAATCAGACCATTAGTCTGTTTTCGCAAAGCATTGTTTGCTCATGCTGCTCCCTTTGTTTCAATCCTCCCCGCCGACTGTGGGGGAAAACACATGTTTTATTCGTTTTTCCCTTCGTCGCCGCCATTCGTAATTCACTTTTTCTCCCTCTTTCACTTATTGAAAATGACGTGGAATCGAGCAGAAATGTTTGCTTTTTATCACAAAAAGTGACAAGAAAGTACGAACATGTAACAGGAAGGGGGCAAACACTCGGAAGAAGTCGTTATTCGAAGCGTCGAAGGACGTCTTCTCCCCCGCGCGTCTGCTCCCTCCTCGCGTCTCCCAGATCAATGCAAACGGAGAGAGAGAAGTGTCTGCGTCTCGCCGAAAGACACGCTCTCTCGTCCGGACGGCTCTTATTACGAGGGAAAGCTGCCGCGAGGTCGCCCATGAAATAGTAAATACACTTTCGATTCCAACCTGTTTTGCCACCGTTCTTGTTAAAATGACTGATAACATTTGATCTATTGGAATGATTAGGTTCGATTGAGAACTGCCGTTTGCTCAAAACCATGAGTTGTGCCACCGAAGTGATTAGCGGTTTCAAAACATTTGTCAGGTACATATAGAAGTTCCTCTTTCCGTTCCAAGACTCGATGTAATCCGCACGTGTTAATCCAACCTCGGCTCTTCTCCGCTTTTCCCTTTTCTTTTGTCTTGTTTGCTCTTCGTTTGGCCCTTCGCCGGCCGTTTCACCCGTCTGTTTCGCCGAAACACTCTCAACTTCTTACTTTTCCCGCGCACCTCTCTCCCTCTCTGACTCATCTTTCTTCTTGCAGGTTATGCGTTTTACCGGAACCTAGTCACTGTTGATATATAGAAAGACGAAGAAGCAAAGGTACGTCTGAAAGTCGGAAGGTTCGGAAGCACCAGCTCATTTTCAGATGGTGTTGGCCGCAGTGCTCTCGATGCTGCGCTACGTGGCGGGCAGCGACGATCGTGACTTCGTGGATCGTCTGCACTCGTACTTCACGTGCAACCTGCTCATCGGACTCTCCGTGCTCGTCTCGTTCAAGGTTAGAACAGCCCACTCCGATATTCCCGTGATATTCCCTCTTTCAGCAATTTGGTGGCAAGCCCGTCGAGTGTCTCGTCCCTGACATATTCAGCAGCAGTTGGGAGCAGTACGCGGAGAACTACTGCTGGGCCAGCGACACCTACTACGTGCCTATCAGCGAGCCGGTCGCCGGCATCCAGACAGAAGAGAAGCGGCAGCGGAAGATCAGCTACTACCAGTGGGTGCCCTTCTTCCTGCTCCTCGAGGCCGCCTGCTTCCGGCTCCCGAGTCTTCTCTGGAAGTACCTCGCCGGCCATTCGGGAATAAAGATCAACGAGATCGTGAAGCTGTCTTCCGACCCGAACAACATAAAGCCGGACATAAAAAGAGCCAACATAAAGTCCCTGACGGTCCACTTGCAAGGAGCCCTCCGATTCCACCGACGTCTCCAGAAGAAGCAGATCCGACCGCACCGGTTCCTGTGGCTCTTCAACCTTCCCTATTCGGCCTTCTTCGTCACCTCCATGTACTTGTGCACCAAATTCTTCTACCTGGCCAACGTGTGTCTCCAACTGCTCTTCATGAATCGATTCCTCGAAACCGACAAGTACAAGTGGTACGGACTGGGCGCTCTGGTCGATCTGCTCAACGGGACGACGTGGGAGCAGTCGGGTATGTTCCCAAGAGTCTCACTCTGCGATTTCGACGTGCGAGTCATGGGCAACATGCAGGAGCACACCATCCAGTGCGTGCTCGTCATCAACATCTTCAACGAGAAGATCTTCATCCTTCTCTGGTTCTGGTATCTCGCCCTGCTCGTCTTCACTTTCGGATCGTTCTCCTACTGGCTAATCGTCGCATTGTGGGGCCACCTCAACAGGCGATTCATCATCCGCCACCTCGAAATGAGCGACATCGCGTTCGACTCTTCGGAGGAGGGAGCGGAGGACCTCGTCCGTCGTTTCATCGACAACTATCTGAAGAGCGACGGAGTGTTTGTGATCCGGATGATGACGTTGCAGTCGGGAGTCATCTTCGGCACGGACCTCGTGCAGGAGCTGTGGAGGAATTTCCACGGAAGCGAGCCGCAGCTCAAGAGGAGCAACTCGATGCCGCGCATTGAGGGCAACAACGGGGACGGCGAGCAGTGGTGGCCGGCGCCTCCGTCGCTCGTGAACCCGATCAACCCGTGGCGGTATCGGGATGAAAACCAAGCGAACGCTCTCCGGTGGCGACGAGCTCTCGGAGCAAACGTGGATCACACAATTGCGACGCAGGATCTCATGGAGAAGCTGCTGCCGCAGAATGCGGACATTCGACCGAGCAACGAAGAACTTCTGTGAGTCTGAAGAGAAAAATGATGTGGTAGCCTGGCGTAAAACAGAGAATGGGAGAGTTTCAGACGGTTGAGTGTGACAGCTTTCTCTCCGGAGAATGCGCAACATCGGGACAATCAATGTAAGAGTGAATGAAGTGCTCGTTCGTGTTTCGATGAAACTAAATACCGTTGTGTTGTTGATGACTCGTTTGAGAATGCATGCATCGTTTCTATTCATTCTCTTCAAATGCTTCTCTTTTCAGAAGACGTCGCCCGATGACTGTCCAGGCTTCTTACGTCGACGACGAAGTGGACGAGAAGCATGAAAAGGGCCAGCCGCAGAACCAAAACTCGCATCCGAACCGTGCTTCCAGTATGTCCAGAAGTCGTCCCGTTTCCACGACGATCGACACAAAACCCTCGATGAGCACCTTCAAATGAGCCTCTCCAACGACCAAGACACGATCTGAACAGCTTCGCAAACTGCCTCTCGGCAGTATAAACACTACCTCGGACTCCGTGCCTTCCCCCCTTTAGTATGCAATACCTCCCTCTTCGCCCGGTTCTCGTTCGCATAATCCCCACACTCAATCTCGCATATCTCCACAGTTTCACTTGTTCTTTAATATTATTGCACAATTTATGCATAATGAACACATAACTATCACATCGACAGGACAGGCTTCCGATCGTGATGTCGACGGTTCCGGTCAATGCAGGATGTTTTCAGTTTGGTTCCGACGAAAAACATATCGTGAGAGAAAACAAAGTTGGGAACAGTTCGATATGTTCCCGGAATGATTTGTTCATTGTTCCCGGTCCCATTATTTGTCGGAGATTGGAGCTCAAAACGAAGTTTCCCTCTTCTTCATGAACTCGTTCTCGTCAGTCTGTCAGAAGGATCATTGCTAGCGTCTCCTCAATTCTTCGTCAAGTTTCTACAACTCTTGGCTCTCGTTGAGATCCATTTTTTCGAGAGCCTAGCAGGCAGTGAGGTTGGCCAAGACGACCTCCTCCTCGCTTGCAACGACGACTCTTTGCCTCCTCACCAACTGGCCTCCTCCTCGCAATTTCGTGTTGTCTCTCGCGCATCGGCCGCATTCACACACACGACAACTCACGGCCACGCACACAATCTTTAACAAACCAGTACTGGCCAGTGGAATTCGTCTCTCCTACTTTGTATTTGTTTTTCATTAATAGTTTTCTATAAAAAAGGGAAACTTTTTGATCGCAGTTCATTTTCTCCCAGTTTATTCTCTGTTTGTTTTAGCTTCCCATCGATATTGCTTTCCCACATCGTGCTTCGTGGGAAAGTGGTTTTGACTATTCCCCCGGTAATATAGTATATTTTATCAGGTTACAATGGATGAAACGGCAGAACCCAGCCGGTCTGTGCACACCGTGAAAGGAACAGAGGTGAGATCGTGAACGATAAGTCATACCGATAATGAACTATTATTTAGGATAATGTGTCAGGAACCTCAACTTCAAAAACGAAAAACAGAAGAAAGAACGGGGGGAACCACGACCGAGACACAACTTCGGAAGACGGACAAAGTGGAGCGAAGACGTTCACAAGCTTTCGTGTCAACCTCTATGACGAGTCCTCGGAACCGAAAAGTCTGTTCGCCATTGCGCAGGAGGAAGAAGCTTCAGGCGATGGTAAACTGGACATCAAACTGCCAACGAACAGTGATCAGTACTACGAGCTCGAAGAGATTCTTATGAATCCGGCTAGGATGGAAGGCCGCGAACTGACTCTGAATGCGTACGACATGGTATGTATGAATCAAATTTCCAACAAAGAAAAGGTCTTAAGGTTCGCTCTAAGTACAACGTTCTGGACGGGAACAACGTTTCGGAAGCCGACATGCAGAGCGTAATCAGCAGTTTATCTTGCGACGTTTGCCAAGAAGTCATTCAAGGCTCCATCATGTCCAAGGTTGTTCGACCGGAAGTCACTACACATTCAAAACTCTGTTTCAGAAATGCGGACATCGTTTCTGTGATCAGTGTATGTCAATTTCGCTGATTCGTACCAACAACGCGTGTCCGGCTTGTCGCCAAAATCTGGGATCGAAAAGAGATCTTCAGCAAGATCCGCGGTTCGATCAGCTTATCTATCAGGTAATGCACAACAAAAAGTAATTGCTTTAAAATCAACAATAAGTAGTTGCTGGTTGCTGCCCTAGACACTAGACTAAACTTATTCTGAGGACTGATAATTGATAGAACCACTCTACAGATGATCGAGAGTCGTTGCATTCTCCCTCGTATGCTGGCCAAGAACAGAGAAAAGGAGAAGGATATCTACTTTGGTCGGAAAGGCTATATGGAAGGCAACGAGAAATACACGGCCGCTGCCAAAGTGAAGACGAAAAAGGGCAAGAAGAAGACTCGAAAAGCCGAGAAAAACGCCAAGACGATTAAGCGCTGGTTTCATTCAAAAACCGATGTTACCAAAGTCGCGAAAGGTTCTTCAAAACGGAAATCCGTTGAAGTTTCCGAAGAGGAACCCGAAGAAATCTACGATGAAAGTCTCGAAGAACTAACCGCTGAAAAGCCCTATCCAAGAGATGCACAAACCATTTTGGTGCCGGCCCATGGAAAATCGTTTGTGAGCATCGGAAGGCGCGGTGGTGAGTCATTCTTGGAGACTTATCCTCGAAAGCCAGAGCAAGTCGAGCAGCGAAAGAAGTTGTCAGCGAGTATCAAGAAGAACAGAGAAGCGAAGGCAGCCAAAGAAGCGGAGGAAGCGAGGAAGATAGCACAAGATAAGAAAGCAAAAGAGGATGAACATCTCAAAGCGACTTCTGCTACTTATGACAAGAAGCTGAAAATAGCACCCGAAAGAATGAAGCCGGCGGCCACCAAAAGCCTATCGTGCTTCTATACACGGTTGAGGTTGAAAAAGGAAGGAAAACCGTACAAGCGTGAGAAGAAGCGCGAATCACGCGATAAGAACAAGAAAAACATTATGCATCCGGAAGCTGAGAAACCCAACGCAGTATACATCAATAGCCGCGGGGTGTCTATCCCTCTCACCGAATCCCCAAAAAAGTGACATTGTTAAGTCTACATCTCATAAATTCATTCCATCGCCAACGACGTCCTCGGTTTTTTCGGTGTCTCCTGCGTCTTTTCTCGTCTCTGATTCTTGGAAGCATCGCATACGGCTCTCCCACGACCAAGACACGATCTGAACAGCTTCACAAACTGCCTCCCGGCAAACACTCCCCACACTCAATCTCGCATATCTCTGCAGTTTCACTTGTTCTTTAATATTATTGCACAATTTATGCATAATGAACACATAACTATCACATCAACAGAAATTAGGCAGACTTTTGGAGAGACTTGGCGAATCCAACGCGCTGGTTTCCAACGTCGTAGACCTGAAAAAGAAGACGTCATCGGGGAAGAAGGGAATGTGGGACTGACGTTGCAGTACTGGCGGATGAACGGATCTCCAAGGATCCACGAGGGTCCGAAGCCTCCGCTGCTGAACGGGAAGATGGCGAAGATGCAGTTGCTGCTGCCGTCTCCGAGCGGGATGATCGTGTTCGAGGAATCGAGGTTGTACACCTGGCTTCCGATCGTGATGTCGACGGTTCCGATGGAGGCGGAGCACGGCAGGATGTACACTCCGTAATCGTCGCGCCACGTGGCTCCGACGGCGTCCGCGAGCGCGGCGACGTAGGCCTTCGGTCCTCCGATAAGGGAGGTTCCAGTGTCGGAGATGACTTGCCATCCCTTGGAGGAGTGGTAGCTTCCGGCTCCGATGGCGCTCATCTTGAACTGGTAGTACGTGGCAGAGGACAGTGGCTGGTAAGCGATGACCGGTCCGCAGTTGGTAGTGTCGATGGCTCCGTAAGTGTAAACTCCTCCCTGTACTCCGTTCTGATCTCCCTCGTGCTCGAGGAAGACAGTGAAGAGCGGAAGGTCGACGAGTCCTTGGTTGATGGCGTTGATGAACGGAGGAGTGACCTGGTCGACGGCGATCGACTTGAAGGCGAGTCCGAGGATTCCGTCGAGCGGCTGTCCCTCGAAGAAGGCGGCGAGGGAAGTGGCTTGTCCGAAGACGGTGTTCGGCACGGCGAGCTGCGGCTCCCCGATACCTCCGAAGGTGATGGTGTCCTGTCCCAGGAATCCTCTCGCGGATCCCGTTCCGTACTCGATTATGAAGTTTCTTCCGTTTGCCTTGTAGGACGACGACTTGGAGGCGTCGAACTTGTTTTGATAGAAGCATGAGTCGGTGTAGTTCGGGCCGGCGCCGCAGCACGCTTGATCGTCACACTCGAACTGGCAGAGGACTGAAAAGGTCTAGATAGGCTCTGATCATTGGTGTCTGCCCACTCACTTCCGTGGCAAGTGGCCACTTGCGAGCAGTTCTCCGGCTTCGTTCCGCACGTGATGTCCGGAATCCAGAGGTTCGAGGATCCAGTGTCGAGAATCACCTTGAACTGCTGCGGTGGCGTTCCGATGGTGATGTTGCCGACGTAGGCCTCGTCCTCGTAGTCGTTCACGTACTGCCCGACGGAAGCGTCCACCTGCGGGGACATGAGGAAGCGACGCAGCTCGCGTTCCTTGCGGTACTCAGCATATCGACCCTCGCGGATCAGACGGTTTCTGTAGGGTTCGATCTTGAGGAGCGGCACTTGGACGGCTGCCGAGTAGACGGATGCCACGAGGGCGAGCAAGAGGAGAAGGTTCCTCATACCTGTAATAGAAAAAGAAAGAGTCAAGAGCCGGAACAAGGAGTTGGGAGGGCGAGTTGATGCTGAACTGAAAGCGAGTTGCGTAACGAGAAGAGCATTGACGCCAAGAAAAGACACTGATAAGACTGCGCGAGAGGCGACGATAAGACGATTCCGGTGCCTCCCAAAGTACACTAAACCCGCTAATAAAACGAATCATTCATTACGAAGACAATTTCTTTGGTGACGAAAATCGAGTTGCAAATTAGTTCAGACACAATTTTGATTCAGTTTCTGCGGTTTCACGAAGTCCTACTGCTGTTTTATAGGCGTCGGCGGGGAGGAAAGTGACGAAGTTTCCACATGAAACGCGATGACATTGACTGGAAACAAACATCCGTAAATACACTATTACATCAAAGAAAACGCAGTGATTGCAAGTCAAAAGATCGTTTTCCGGACTTTGGATAGAGAAAACCGTCTAGTAGGAGCATGCGGGTCGGCGAGATTCGGTGCAAAGAAACAAACTTTTCGGAGATGGAAGTGCCGTTCTGAAAGTGTCCATTGCGGCTGTGAGTTGAGAGAAACGAACCTTGAGAGGGTAGAAGTGGTAGCCGGGATGGACTGCGAGGATGTCCCTCGGCCGGAACGCGTTGAAGCGGTTCAAGAGGTGCTCGTCGCGCGTGTCCTCCGGGTAGATTCCCATCGAAGCAAGACATCGTCCCATCCCGCGGTCCTCTGCCCAATCGTACGGACACAGCTCCTCGTCGTGATAGAGATGGTCGACGAACAGTTTGACTGCCGCCTTCGAGAGGATGTACCCTGCTCCGCCCGCGTTGTATCCGTGTTTCAGAAACGGTTTCAGTCGGTATCCCAGATACAACGGTTCCGATGGATCCAGCTCGTTCAGGTACTCTTTCAGATGGTCCATCACGATGTAACTGTCGTCGTCCGCCTGGAGGTCATAATTCAGATTTCGTTTTTCTTTCATGTATCCGCTTACCTTCAAGTACCAGTCGAACTCTTTAGAAATGTAATTGAACGAGTAGTAGAAGCCCAGAAGCGTTTTACGAAACAAATCATAATAGGAGTCATCCAAGTTGCTGAACACTGTTGAAAACGGAGTTTCCGGATCCGGCAACGGGCTCTTCGAGAAGAAACGTCCATTGTCACACCTGGAAAGCCACGTGGCTGCCACTGCTGGAACACGGTCCGAGTAGTATTTCTCGGAAGTCTCGACGAAACAGAATAGTTGTCCGGAAGCTGGGAGAGAAAGCGTCGAGGCGGAGTGCTCGATGCCTCTGATCAGTTTCCGGACATTCCGAGATCTGAATCGACTCGAGAGTGGATGGATTGATCCACAACCGTACCTGGGAAAGAATTCTCGGAACGGATGGAGGGTTGCTGGGAAGTGGACATAGAGATCGGCAGGAATCCTGGAAGGTTTCACATTGGGAAATCGAGAAAAGGAACCCACATAAAGTTTCTGTGCAGCGGGAAGATGACCAAGTTAGCAAGAAGGATGGTGGCCAACACGTAGAGAGCAGTCCTGTCCAGACTGTCCTGTCCTGGCCTCCGCATCACGAGACAATATGGAAACGAAGTGTTCGAAAGTCTGTCCGGAGGGTGTGGTTCGGGCGCAAACTCAAGATCGGAATCTTTGTAAAAAGAGTCCGAGAGGTCGGTTTTCATGATGCCGCCTTCCGCATTCAATAAAATATGATGGATGGTCGAGATGGGAAATCGAAAAAGAATAACGAGATTCAACAAAAAATGTTCGATCGGAGAGGTCTTTAATGTCGTTCGAAGTGAGAACCTCAAAAGTTTCCATCAGCCAACGAGCAAGAAGTTACAGTTTCCAGGGATCCTTTTCTGTTTTGTGTGACCGATTCTTCGGTTCTGTATCCTTGAACTGGACCGAGAGCATCCAGATTCTTCAGATCGAGGAGACCGCAGTCCGCATTCAGACCGTTCCGAGTTCTTTTCGGTCTTCGCTGACCTCATTCAATCTTTGTTGTCGTTTCCTTCCACCGTCTGCGCCTCTCTCATCACACATCAGTCTTCTGTTTATCAGTGTCCACTCGTCGATCGGTTCATCGCCATTTATTGTTTTCTCTCTCCGTTCTGACTCCTCATTCGTTTCTGGGACAATGGTAGACTGCTCTCAAAAACTATCCGCTGTCATCGAGAACTACGTTCCGAGTTTGGAAGAGCTGAAACAAGTTTTTCAAAAATCGCTCTCCGGTAACTTTGAGAATGTGGAAGTCGACATAACGACTTGTCCGGGTAAGTGCTTTTTCAATTATCCCCCCTTTCGAATCAGTCCTTCCAGATCTTTCCAAACACCCGTTCAATCAAACATCATCGGGCTTCGGAGTGAATCTGAAAATCGCAGAGGTGGGCGGTCCCGGAAACCTGTTCCCGGGCTTCCACACGGACCACCAGTTCGACATCTCGACCATCGGCCAAGTTTGCGAACATCCGCAGGCGGCAGTCTTCGGACCTGGCGCCGGCCCGTGGCCGATCGTGGGCCAAAACTGCGAGATGGTGGCCGACGTGAACCTGAAAACCGGAAGAACAGCGACGAGAATCGCAGAGATCAAGCCGGGAAACGGGCAGAAAGAGTACTCACAGCGCAGTGTCGACCAACCAAAGTTCAGTTTGATGGCCAACCTCGCCTTGTCAGATGCCGATAAATCGGCGAGAGTCGGTGAGAACGAACTGTGACCATAACATGTTTCACTGATGTTTGCAGTCCATTTCAAAGTTTCCGTGCGAAAAGGTGACAAGAACCTGACAATGTGCATCCGAGATGGACTCCAGGAGCACTTCGGAGAACGGTGACTACTGTCAGTAGGACGTCTGCTCTCAATATCAATTGCAGAGTGGTTTCTCTCGCTGGGCAGTTCATTCTGCAGTCCGGAAAAGCCAAGTTGCACGTGATGCCCGACTTTCCGGGCTGTCCATTCGCGGACAACGCGGCAGTGGACACATGGCTGCGCTATTTCGAGATGGACGCCCCGCTGGTGTGCACGACAGTCATGCATTCGTGCGATCCGGGTCACAACCTGAGACTGGAGCACACTCATTGCTACAGTAACCACGGGGACGCCGGACACTACCATTATGATGTCACGCCGGCTACAGTAACCTACGAGGGCTGGTTCGCTCCCGCGAACAAAGTGTACCGCATCGACGAAGTTTCCAACCGTTAAATTCTCTTTTTTCATTTCCCCATTTCCTACTAACGACTGTTACGAATAAATTAGCAACTATTACGAGTGAACTCGAACATCAACGTTTTCATGTCGTTTTATGAGGAATATGATATCGAATCACCACGTGCAACACGTCTGAAAGTATCAAGAAGTCAGGTGTGGTCGGTGTAGTCTCCGGGCGGTTTGAAGCAGTAACACTCGAGCAACTTCATCGCCGTCGGCTTCAGACGTCGTTTCATCTGGGGAGAGTAGAAGATGTAGAGGTAGAAGAGGAACGCGTGGTGAGTGTACAGGAACACGTGCGCCAGCAACGAGATCTTCTGCATCGCGTCCGTCTGCAAAACAAAAACTGCGATGCGAGATGAGCTGCTTTTGTTACCTGGTCGGAAACGCCAAACAGAATGCTCGAGATGCGGTAGACGTAGTTGGGCAGATTAAGCATTATGAATGCCCACGTGACGACGAGAAGCGAGCGCGTCAGTTGGATGTCCGTGTACCGGATGCCCTTCTTCTTCTTCTTCGGCGCCTTCTCCACGTCGATCGAAAACCTGCTCGAGATGCGCGTGTAGCTCTTCAGCGTGTGGCTCGGAGCGGATGTTTGTGTCGTGAGCACGACGTCGGCAGTGTTGAACGAGACTGCCGGAGAGCCCGGGTTGCGTCTGAAATTGCGCGGGTGAAAACGAGTAGGAGCACATCGACTACCTGACGTGCTCGTTGAGCTTTATTATTATTTTTTATTTAAATACGTTTATTAGGAAAACGTGAAAATACACTTGAAAAAGAAACATAAGGGAGGTGGGGGGGGGATGTGAGCAGAAGTAGCTCCTTAGGGGGACGTGGGTCTTCTATCGGCTGATTCTCTCTGATTCTAAATTTATTGTGAAGTATACTGTGCTTTAGGCTTAGCAACTATCTTTGATAGAGCTCTTATGGTGAAAAAGTTGTGACGTAATTTAGATTTTGCAGTTCTCCACCGAAATGTTCTTTGACTCCGTGTGCGGGTGGAGGTGGAAACTAAGAAGAAGTTATCTGTTGGGATATCAATTTTCCCACTCAGCATTTTTGCTACGAATTGTAAATCAAACTGAGTACGTCGGGCTTCAAGACTTAGAAGGTGAAAGTCTTCGCGCCGTTGGTCCGAAGTCCTATATAGTGGGTCTGACTTGGCGAGAACTCTTCCAGCTATTCTGTACATCATTCTACGGGTAAAAGAATTTTGAGTGCTTTCTATGAGATTTTTAGTTCTTTTAGCAAGTGGGCTCGTGACTACTGTCCCGTATTCTAGGAGTGGGCGGACGAAGGTTTTGAAGAGAAGGAGGAGGAGATGAGTATTCTTACTATAAAACTTTTTAAATATAATATTAATCGCGTGCTTGGCTTTTCTGACCGCTCTTTGCCAGTGAGAGTGGAAGTCAAGTTTCGGTGTGATGAAGAACCCGAGGTCACGAACTTCGGTTGCTCTCTTTATTGGAATGTTATCCATCGTGTAGCTACGTGGGGTGGATGTTTTACCTAGCGTAATAGTGACTGACTTCTCTAGATTAAGGGGCATTTGATGAGACTCAGCCCAGCTTATCACTGCATCTATTCCCTCTTGTAGGTTACTTTGTGAATTGGGATTTTGAATTGTGGAATATATTTTAAGGTCATCTGCAAATTGCTTAATCGTTAAGGAGGGGGGAATGCAGTCGGATAATGAATTAACAAAAATTCCGAATAGCATTGGGGATAGTACTGCCCCTTGAGGGACTCCAGAGGGGACTATGTTAGATGAAGAAATAGCTTCATTGATACGAACCACAAACGAGCGACCTTCTAGATAGTTTTTTATCCACGTAATGAGGTGACCATTCAAGTTAGCTCGGGTGAGATTGTCAAGAAGAAGTGCATGATTGACTTTGTCGAACGCCTTGGCGAAGTCAAAAAAGACAACATCAACAGGGAGGCCTTTATCAAGGGAGCCCGTCCAATCATTAAGTGCTTCGAGGCCGCAGGAGGTGGTGGACTTGTTAGGGAGAAAGCCATGTTGGCAAGGGGCCCAAAAATTCGTGGCTTTGAGGAAGGCTAGAGTTTTCTTGAGGATGCAGCGCTCATAGCTACGACAGAGAACCGAAGTGATTGAAATAGGTCTGAAGTGAGAGGGGGAGGTTGGGTTGTCTGTCTTTTTGAGGGGGAATACTACTGACACTTTCCATTTATCTGGGACTACTCCTTCAATCATGGATTGGTTACAAAGCTGTGCCAGAGGACTAGCAATCAGCGGGGCCACAAGTTTGATGAAGCGTGCAGGGATTCCATCAGGAGTTTGAGTGGCATTAGGCGCGAGAGAGTTTAGTTGTTCGAGCATTTCTGCATCGGTTACCCAGATAAATGGTTGTGGGGAAATATAATTGGGAGAGAGAACGAAAGCGCTAGTGGATGGGGGTGAGAAGTGGGATTGGAACTGACTAGCGATGAGATTAGCTTTGGAGAGATCATCGGAAATTGGTTGGCCTGAGCCATCGAGAAAGTTGGGAATCGTAGCGGACGTGTGGTAAAGTGCTCTCTTAGCAAATTTAGAAAATTTGGATGCACCACGGGAACGGAGGATCGAAAGCTCCAAGTTTGACTTGTATTTGATAAGTTTCTTGCGAAAACGCTTGGCTACTAACAAATAGTCTTGGTAGTCTAATGAAGATCTACTCTTTACTACTTTGGCCCAAGCGGCATCTACCCATAATTGAAGCGATTTCAGATAGTTTGGGAGAATACCTTGATCGCTCCGAACTGTAATCCAGGGAATTGTTTTACGGTAGATTTCCTTTAGGTAGTTTAGAAAGAGGTCATATTTAATATTAATAGATTGTGCGTTATTGATGATGCGATTCCAGGGAATTGACGAGACTAAGTTAAATAGGAGGCAATGGTCTATTTTTTTATAATCGGGAGTTTTAATGAGAATAGGTGTAGGTTTTATCAAGTAATCAAACTGGAACTGAACTTTCGAGTGATCGGAAAAACCAAGAGGGGAAGTGACACGAACGTTTTTGATCGGACAGTTGGAAAGGCATATATCTAGAATATTTTGGCCCCTTGTAGGAACGTGAACGTATTGCGTAAGGTTATTTGATGCGCAGAGACGTAGCAGCTCAGAACCCAACTTGAGCTTTGAAGAGGGGGGGGGATGTGGACCAGTCAATGTCCTTTACATTTAAATCGCCCGTTATAATTAGCGGATAATTAGAAGTTATTAGAGAAGATACTACTTTAAGGAGTTTTTGGGACTGTTTGGAGGAGCAGTTAGGAGGCCTGTAAAAGTTGATAATACGCAATGGAGGAACTGTTATGTCTACATCTATAGCCAAAATTTCGTACCCTCTCGGAGTAGATTCGGCTAGAACTATGGAAGCAGGAAGGCTAGACTTAGTAAAGATACATACTCCTCCTCCCCTCTTGGATTTACGGTCACACCTCCAGAGATTGTATGAATGAGAGGTGAACGGGGTGGTTGACATTTCAGTGGAGAACCAAGTTTCTTGAAACGAGAGAATATCGAAAACATTAAGCTCTAAAAGACATGTTGCTTCAGCCCGATTAGCTAAAAGTGATCTCGAATTGGCCGAGAGAAGATTTAGATTAAACGTATCAGAAGATGAATGGGTACTTTGGGAATGAATGAACGAGGTGGTAACTGGGGCAGACGGAATAGAAGAGGTAAAATTAGCGGGGGCACCTATTATTGGGAGCTTATGGCTCCACCCCCCAACTCGTTTCCCACCTCCATAGGCTCAGTGGTGGAGGACTGGGGGAGAGGGATTGAGGTGACACTGAAACGAGGCTTACGGGATGTTATTCCTGTCCTGAGGGCTTCTCGTTCGGCTCGAGTGAGGGACGGCCGGATTTTCAGCGGTGGCCACGATCCAGTGGGGAAGGACTTCAGACGGTGTACCTTCTTCAGCACATCCTGCTGTAGACCAGAGTGAGAAAACACGACCTTCAGGAGGCGCGTCTGTCCAGGCCTCGGGGTCCCAAGACGATAGAACCAGACAGCGGGACCTCGAGCATCTATGTGGGCTAGGATTCGGTCCAAGCAGTGGCCGTCCCACGCGTGACCTTGAAGACCGCTTCCAACACTACATTCCGGCACGTTGTAGATAACGATGGATCTCTTTCGCTCCTGATCCTCGGCCGAGAGAGAAGTGGCCGGGACCGAACCCAAACCTGCCTCAGCAATGGAAGATGGCGGGACCGCTTCCCTCGCCATGCCCGAGATCTTCTTCTTGAGTGTCTGCAGCTCTTTTTGACACTCACGTTCAGACGCTTTCAATTGAGCGATGGTGGCATTCTGAGATTCCAGCATCTGCTCGAGAGACACCAACTTCGCAGAGAACTCAGCCGTCGACGATCCGAAACTCGTGGAGCATTCATCCTTGGCCAGCTTCCCCACCTCTTCAGCGACCTTCTCTCCTATCGTCAGCGACATAGCCGGACCCACGGTCTTGAGTATGATCCTCTTCACCATTTCGATGAATTCCTCCGAGTTGGCTAACTCTCTGATGACGTTAGCGCTCGCACTCGTCTCGGATTTGCTCTTCTCCGACGATTTCTTCGTTCTTTTTCCCGGCTTCGACATTTTCGACACGTGGCGAGAGAGAGAAGATAGAGAACGGCAACACTCCCGTGAAAAAAAGAGAGGAATGAAAAAAAGAGAGGAATGAAAAAAAGAGAGGAATGAAAAAAAGAGAGGAATGAAAAAAAGAGAGGAATGAAAAAAAGAGAGGAATGAAAAAAAGAGAGGAATGAGCTGGAATGAGCCGGCTGGTGTGCACGACAGTCATGCATTCGTGCGATCCGGGTCACAACCTGAGACTGGAGCACACTCATTGCTACAGTAACCACGGGGACGCCGGACACTACCATTATGATGTCACGCCGGCTACAGTAACCTACGAGGGCTGGTTCGCTCCCGCGAACAAAGTGTACCGCATCGACGAAGTTTCCAACCGTTAAATTCTCTTTTTTCATTTCCCCATTTCCTACTAACGACTGTTACGAATAAATTAGCAACTATTACGAGTGAACTCGAACATCAACGTTTTCATGTCGTTTTATGAGGAATATGATATCGAATCACCACGTGCAACACGTCTGAAAGTATCAAGAAGTCAGGTGTGGTCGGTGTAGTCTCCGGGCGGTTTGAAGCAGTAACACTCGAGCAACTTCATCGCCGTCGGCTTCAGACGTCGTTTCATCTGGGGAGAGTAGAAGATGTAGAGGTAGAAGAGGAACGCGTGGTGAGTGTACAGGAACACGTGCGCCAGCAACGAGATCTTCTGCATCGCGTCCGTCTGCAAAACAAAAACTGCGATGCGAGATGAGCTGCTTTTGTTACCTGGTCGGAAACGCCAAACAGAATGCTCGAGATGCGGTAGACGTAGTTGGGCAGATTAAGCATTATGAATGCCCACGTGACGACGAGAAGCGAGCGCGTCAGTTGGATGTCCGTGTACCGGATGCCCTTCTTCTTCTTCTTCGGCGCCTTCTCCACGTCGATCGAAAACCTGCTCGAGATGCGCGTGTAGCTCTTCAGCGTGTGGCTCGGAGCGGATGTTTGTGTCGTGAGCACGACGTCGGCAGTGTTGAACGAGACTGCCGGAGAGCCCGGGTTGCGTCTGAAATTGCGCGGGTGAAAACGAGTAGGAGCACATCGACTACCTGACGTGCTCGTTGAGCTTGAAAATCACGAGCACGTTGCAGATGAGAATGACGACCGAGGGCAGTGCCATGCAGATGATCGTCTCGACGACAGTCATCGTCTTGTACATGCCGACGAACTCTTCTTTTATGTCACACTGTCCCTCCGCGTCCATGTCGGCCACGAAGAGGATCCAGCTGTTGATGACCATGGCGAAGCCGAGCAGGATTAGCACTTGGGCTCTAGCTCTGAAACTCGCGTGACTCGCTGCCTCTTGCTCCGTGTACTCACTTTTCGCAAGTCAATCCACGTGCCTTCCGGTAGAGGAGAAACAGCCGTTCCACACCCACGAGCACTATCAGCCAGACGGAGGAAAAGTCGCAGACGTGCGCGAGGAACGTGTTGAAGATGCAGCTGTAGTAGGAGTTGCGAAGGAGCGAGTCATGGAAAATGTCCTGCAAATAGCTGGTTTTCGGTTTGTGAACGAGCCGTCCGGGTGACTCGAGGGGGGTAGCAAGCATGCCGAAGGCTTTCTAACTACAGACGTCTCCAGAGTGTGCGGGAAGGAAAATAGAGTGATGTGTGGAGGGACTAGGAAACTACCTTCCCCCCACACAAGGTATTCCGTCGTTCCAAGTATCCATTCCCATATTCCCTCAAAGCCCTTGTCAAAAAAAATTCAGCCGCCGGCTCGGAGGAGCTCATCTCCAAGTCTGCTCCGAAATCTTCTGCTTTTCTGCCCTCGAAGAGACAGAGGGGGGAAATCCGATTTGATTCCCTCCACATCCGCCCCTCCTCCTCCCCCCGTCATTCCCATTCTTTCAAAGAGAAGAAGCAGAAGAGAAAACGACTTCTGGAGTCGTGTTAGTCAGTGTTAGTGGTTCCTCTAGTCAGGGTGAAAAGGAAGGAAAAGAGTGGTTTCGTCCGTGAATCGGATCACATGCACGTACGTAGAAGTAGATATATGCGACCTCTTCTATCCAGAAAACGAGCAACGAGAGCAGGAAAATCGACGACATCGCCGCCAAACACAGCAAATACGTGTTCGTCGGCAGTTTGTTGAGCATCCGGTTGCTCCTGGAAGTATTCATATCATGACGGCGCCTCAATAATTCATCGCTCGACGCCTTCTTTTCCCCACACCACACAGCTCCCTCCTCCGTAATGCCGTCACTTTTGCCTTTTTTCTAACTTCGCCGCTCCCCGTCGAATCTGATTATCGAGTACAAAAGAAAACGGCCCGTGCCACTTTTCTCAGTCTGCGACCAAAGAAACGACTGCGCAGCGACTCAGTGCGTGCAAAATGGGATACGGAGAGGCGTTTCTTCCAGGAATCCCGCCTATTTGTCTCTGAAACTTCCCTTCCGCATGAGATGAGGCGAAAGGAAGTGGCCTGTGTGCCCTAACTAATTAAAGTTTGCCACTCATCTTCGTGCTACGTGCCCACCCGAATGTGTATAGTTTTGTCAATAAACGCGCATCTCCGAGGAGCAAACCTGATGAGAATCCAGACCATTGTGTTGCCGGTGAGCCCGACGAAGACACAAAACGGCATGTAGAAGTAGTAGAGGTTCTGGATGAGCGTCCTGAAACACAAAAACGCACATTCTTGACCGCTTCTTCCGCCTCTGATTGATGTCTTTTTTCCCTTCCGCGCGGCGAGCACAAAGGAAAACATACGGAATATCTCTCTTTTTCTCGGTATGCATTCGTTTTTTCTGCATTCATTCAGGATGAAAGAAAAAAAACGGAATTAGTTTTTTTTTGAATTCCAAGAAGAAAATGTGCTTTTTCCCGACTCCTAATGACCTGGATTTACCCTAATGGACCGCGAGAAACGTGGCTGCTAACTCGTTTCCTTCGAGCAGAGCCTTCTAGAAGACGAGATTTTCAGCGGGGCGCGCGCGCTCCCTCCTTGGCTTTTGACGTATAATTATATGTGTAATTTTGAGAGGAGACCGAACAAAACAACAAGCCGAAAGGAGGAGAAGCACAATTATGGAGAGAGAGAGAGAGAGAGACGCAGACAGCGAGAACTCTGATTTGTGGTCCGTACCTGGGGTGCTGGTTGTCCATCGTGTCGAGGAATTCGAAGAGCAGCGACTCGTTGAACTGGTTCAGGAAGTGGTGCGGGACGACGTCGGAGAGCTGCGCGACGAGCTGCTCTTTCACGGTCCCGTTGGCTGCTCCGTCAAGAAGACTGGCATTCAGATGAAGGAGATCGTCGCGCACCGCCGAATCGAGCAGCAGCTGAGCCGCCGATGACATGTTGTCGAGAAAGGGGCGGGGCCCGAGAAGACCGGCACTCTGCGCACTCCGCTGATAACATGCTCACTACGGACGGGAGGATAGAGCGAGGGAAGACGAGAGACGCAGAGAAGGGAGCCGAGCCGAGGAGGCGGCGGAAAAGGAGACACGGACCGGCATTCCTTTGGAGAATTGACGGCGAGGAGCGAAAACTAAGGGATTCGGAGGGTGTCTTTGGGAATTGGCAGGAGGTCTCTTCCATGCGTCACAGACATAACATGTCAAGAAGAGTTGGGGTCCCACAGCAAGCACTTTTCTTCGCAAATACGAATCTGAGAGGAGGAGGAGCGAATTGGGAATGAGTCCCCGGAAGAAGACAGGAGTGTGTGGAATCAAGTGGAAAGCGAAGAAAACAAAAGGGGGTATACGGTGGAGGAGAGAAGACGTTCCACGAATGTCCCAGGGGGTTCAGGCATTTGTACCATCAAACATGATGAGATTGGAGTTCGGAAAGAACGACCAAACATCTGCTTCATTCTTCCGAGTTCTTCAATTCCCTTGCCACGTCATAAAAGTACTTCCAATTTCTTCCCACCACGCTCTTTTTCGAGCAAAAGACACATGTTCGAATCGAAAATCGCCCATGATTTCGGGGAGCACTTTTGTTATTTCTTCTCGTGTGTTTTGGGCCTCGTCTCGCCTACACTCGAAATTCAATTTAGAGGTGAGTTCTGCGTGACAGAGACGTATCGAACGACACAAAATGAACTCGGTGCCAGAAATAGACTGCCAAACGACGGGAAACAAATGAGCACTGGCGGGTCGACCTGATTCGGGGAAAAAACACTCGGGAAGATGACGTTGAGTGGAGAGAGCGGGACAATAACGATTCCCCGAATCCCGCGACCGGAGCTTCCCCCCAATACCCCCCTTTCAGACCAATTATTCGCTGCGTGCCGACCCATTATACGATTAAGACGATGCGAAGCGTCTCTTTTTCCCTCCAGCGTCTTGTTCGCTGGAGCGCGCTTCCAATGTGACGTGGCAAAACAGAAAGTGAAGCTTTTTTCACACTCAAAAGCTCAGAAATGTGCAAACGACACGTGTGAGGGGGCAAAAACAGAGACAAAGTCTTCTGATTCAGATGACGTTGTCCTCGTAATGAGCGTCAGTCAGAAGCAGTCAGACCGCGGGCTCATTAGTTTGCGAAGCCGAATGGAGCCACTTACTCGCGAACTCGGAAGAGCCGCCGAAAAAAACACGTTTATTGGCGCAGAAAATTGGATGAGATGACTCCGAATTCAGTCTTGTTTTGATCTCGAGAAGCGGCGGCACGGACCAATAAAACGCGCGAAAATTGGAGTTTTGGAGGGTGGTGGGAGGTAGGTAAACACAACATTTATGATAACTTTCCACCGGAAATTAGATTTTCTTTTCCTCCCGTCGGACAAATATCCGGATGGGACTAGTGGACAAAGGCCGAAAAGTGGGAGAAGAGGTGGAGACAATGAATACGAAATGGACGGCGTGTTATGGCTGGAAGAAGGTGTTCCGAGAGAGTGACGTCATCGAGGAGCCACTCACAATCAGCCCAATTCGGGGGAAAACCCGGGCACACTACTCTCGGAGGTTTTTGGTGGCAAAGAAACTCATCGAAACGGAAGATTCAGCGCGCTTTTTTGACACATTTGCTCAGGAATCTCGGGCCAGGCGGTACTGCTCGCGGGCTCTGGGAGAACAAAACAATGTATAAAAGTGATGGGGAGCGGGGATTATCAGTTGATTCGAGACAACTGCCACGTGTCTGCGTCTCCGATGCCCACGCACTCTCTCGCTTTCAGACAAGGGCACGCTGCTTTCCGGAAACAGAAAGGGCGGCTGGAAATCCGAGAAAATCCGGTGGGCTCGAGTGCTAATGAACACCCTCCGAGCGACAACAAAAGCGAAGCACTTCCTGTGCTGAAAATGTCGCGCGAGCAGGATTATCCTCGAAATGACGGCTAGCATGTGATAAATGCGATTATTGAGCGGGGAAAGTGGAGGAAATAAAGGATTATGGGACGGGAAGGGGCGTGCGGCTCGCCGAGCACAATCGCCTTCTTCTCTTTCTTCTTCTTCTTCTTCGTTTAATGAGCACCACAATTGGATGTTTTGCAGCGGCGAAGAGAATACAAAAGAGTCAGAATCTGGCGGTTGTGGTCACGGGATTTGTGACAACGATCAGAAGAAACGACAGAGTAGCGACTCAACACGTAACAATGAGGATACGGAGCCGGTGTTGAAAGAGAGCGTGTTCGAGACATGGTCAAAAGAAGAGAAACGGCTGAAGAGATCAAGAAGAAGTAATGAGTTTAGTATCCAACAACTCGGCAGCTCACTCAAGTTTGCACCCGCTCCCTCTTTCTCTCTTTCTCTCTTCCCTTTTCCACATTTAGACTCCCCCCAACAATTATATTGCGAGTTTCGTGCCAAGTGCCAGTAGTTGTTCACAGATTAGCCCTGTTTGTCCCACTTCTATCCTCCCCAGATTATAGCCGTGAGCACTTTCAGATTCTCTTATCAGCTAATCTCTAGCTCGTGAGGAAACAAAAGGAGGTAGGCACAAAATGACGGAAACGTTTCAGAAAACACGTGTTGGAACCAGAGGGCGGAGCTTCGAAATTGGTAAACAGGGGGGCTCAAGTGGCGTTTGAACGGGACGGAAAGAAAAGAAAACGGGGAACAAGGCTGGAATTATTCAAGACGAGGAGGCATGCAAATTCCGGGCCGAAAAGGGAAAACAGAAAGTGTGACTGTAGGAGTTCGGAAGGGGAAACAAGCGGCTCACTGAGCACTTTTCAATGGGCCATATGGACCACAAAGAGACGAAAGCTGCGGGAAACGAGGGATAAACGGGCGAAAAGAGCACGCGATACAAAGAGCCGGACTCTTTTTATTTATTTCTGGGTCAGTGTGATTCGTACGTGACAACATTGAAGACATTTTTGCCTCTGCAGTCTGCGAACTCATTGGAAGCCCGCTCGATTGGCTGAAAATGTTTTCAGTTGCGAGAAGAGAGGATCGGAATTCTCGAGTGGCCGCTAGAAAACAGCCGTTCGCACTGCCGAGTGCACCAGAAAACAATGTTATTGGAAGGAGGACAAGAAACAGAGTACGATTAAAAGGGCGTGAGCGAGAGGAGAAAGAGACTCCGCTCGGATAGTATTGGGTTTCACGCAGGAGAAAGAAGTGGCACGAATGATCAATTGGCGGTGCGCAGCGCTGGCCGAAAGTGTGGGAAAAAGGCCATTCTACGGGTGCCCCGAGGGCCCAAATCCGTGTTTTCTGCCTTTCTTTGTCCCCTAATCGTGTGCCGAGTAGTAATGGAATAGAGCAGATTGGCCCCCTCATTCGATTCGGCACGCTTTCGAGTGTTTTCCAGCCTAACGAGACCTTTTCGAGAGCGTTCCAGCGGCGAAAAACGATTTCGAGGATGGCGAAGAACACAAGAAGACGCCTTTTTCAGTGGAACTGTGAAGAGGAAACGCCGAATGTCTTCAGTGAAGTCGAGGCTCAGATTGTGTTCTGGAGTAGCTAGAAGACGTGTTGTGTGACTACAGAAGCGATCAGAAGCCGTCCATCTCATGTCATCTGATGAACTCGTCGTTTCTGACTGATGTATTCTGAAGTGATCTGAAATTCCCCTACTCTCAACGAATGTGAGAACTGGAAGACGTGCTTCAGGAAACATCTCCTTCGCCGCAGAATTCGAATCGGGAGTTCCCATTGTGCCGTCTCGGTGAGCCCAGAAATAGAAGTTTGGAAGATGGCCCGGGGGCTCAAGAGAGAGAGCGGGTGTCGAATATTCCATTTCATCGCCTGCTCCTCCTTCCTTCCCCCGGCTAATCGGTCGCCGTTTCTTGGCAGTCTCTCCTCCTTCAGCCCGTACTATTCTCCCCTCCGGCCGTCTTTCGGCGCTTTTCTTCGCTGAGTGTCAAAGGTCGGGCATTGAATTACACGCCTTCTCCTTCTTCAGATTCTGAAGAAGACGTCTTCTCTCGAGATCTCCGTCTCTTTCCGTGTCATAAGTAGATTTGAGGATGAGCACGGGCCCTTCTGAATTCCTCAAAGAGAGCAACTGCCGGTTCAGAAGACGTCGTTCGATCTCTGATTCTTTCGCAGGTTTCTCCGTGTGACGTCACCCGAATCGTCGCGTTTCCAGATCCTCTCTCAACTTTGATCGTCGTCTTTCCGTCTTGTAATCCGCATTTCCTGCTTCCGAACTATGCCCGACGTCTCGAGGAGCGCCACGTCTTCTGCTTTCGCCCATCCATTCCTTTCAGAAATTCATGTCTCATCATATTTTCAGACATTGTTTTCTCTCTTCGTCGTCTTCTTCACGCATTCATTCCTCTTCATCGAACCCGCGGTTGGCCTAGAAACCTCTCGAGAAGGCACTCTCGGAGCAAAAAGGAAAGGTTGCTCGGTTGTAGGTCGAACCTAATCCCCCTTCCCCTCCCTTCTTCCCTCCGCTTCTCATTTAATTGATCTGTTTTGCCTGGGAAAGAGAGACAGGAAGAAAATCGGAAACGTCGCCCCTCTCTCGCTCACTTCTTTTCGCGTATTTTTGTTATTTCTCGCGGATTATCGCCATCCGGGACTTTTTGATCCGATCCCATTCACTCTTTCGAGCCGTCCAGGACACAATAATAATGATTAGCAACGAGGCCCCTCTCCATTTCTTTTTCGCCTCCTCTATCACAAGAACATCTCCCGTGGCAACGGAGGGGGCTCGCCGAGCACAAGCTCTCCTCCCTTTGTCTATTAGCTGCTGCCACGTCACGGGGCTAGAGTGTCAGGATTCGCACGCTTCTCGCATCGCGCGGATTGAGTTTCCCGCGAGACGACGGCCCAACCAACCATCATGAGAACAGTCTGTTTTGTTGCATCTTGATTAGACTTGTCGCGCTTCCTCGCGTGACTCTTCCAAGAACACTCTCGAGTGCCCTCGGGGCTCGCACGTGCACTTGCACACTTTCGTCGTCTTCGCCTCGTTTCGAATTCCCTGTACCACCGGAGAGGGGCGAGGAAGGAGCAGAACATGGTCGCATTGAATATTCAATGATCGCTCCGCTTCTCGCGACAGCACATGAAGGTGTTTATCTTTGAGATTCCACTCGCACTCGCCAATCAGAAGCCCCCTTCTTCCTCTTCTTCGACGTCTTCTGAATGCCCTCGTGCCGTCCTTTCTCTGAAACTCCTCCGTTACCTCCTGCCTTGCTGTCGGCCCGTCAACATCTTTCTTCCGCAATGAATGAGATATTGGACGGCTCTTCCTCTGCTGCCCATTTACAGCCATAAAGTGATGTGCCTTCCTCTTTTTATTACCCGAATTGTTCCGTCGGTCTCGGGTCTACCGTAATCCCGCACTTGCCGCCTCAATTAGCCGTCTCTTTCATTCCTTGTTTTTCCCGCTTCCCGCCTTTTCCCCGGCGTTCACAATTAAAACTAATGGCGCCCCCCCCCCTTTCCCTCTCAATTTGTCACGGGAAGCATCACAGTTCGGAGCCCTATGATAAATGTGTTTTGAACGAATTACCTTTCGAGATGCTCTCCGTATCGCCACTACGCAGCCGATTCGAACCGTGTTTTCGTGGTCGATCTCCAGATTTCCGGTCCATTATTCCTGAGAGAATGCTTTGTTCTCTGTTTTCGGATCAGCCCAGACTCGCTGAATCATAGTTTCGTCTCGCAATAATACGAATACGAGAGGCTCGAAATGAATCACAAGAACCGAGATGAGCACACAAACTCTCGCGCACTTCTGACGCATTCTGGAGATCGCGGATTAGAAGCGCTCATTTCAACCGCCCGTCTCCTCTTTGCCGATAGGTCATGAGAATGGGGCTGGAATTCCAGCAATTCCAGATTATCTTCCTATGTATTTCTCGCTCTCGGAATCGAATAACAAATGATTGTGGTCGTGTTCGAAGTCGTCGTCGCTCAAATTCTATTTTCGAGAGAAATCTTTCTTCTTCTTCACCTGCCTCTTCTTGTGCCCGCTCAAATTCAATTTTCGCCTTCTGAAGACGTGACTTCTGAATTTTCTCTCTCTCTTGCCCCGCCGCCACGCATTCATTCATCTTCCTGGACTTTTCTTTATCAATTCTCAACCACGTCATCTCCTCTTCTCTCTCTGCGGCCCTCCTCGTCTTCTGACCATCCGTACCTACTCATTCTCTCGCCTTTCCATCCACTTTCAACGACTTCTACGAAAAGCGCGCTGGTCCGTGAATCGCTGAATGTTTCTGCCTCAAAACTGCTAGTCAAACATCATAAATTTGAACATGTTTGGCGGCCGCGCGCCTCTTTTCTTAATGGGCCCCCAGAGAATCGGGCGCCACTGCCGGCGTCTCTCCTCCCTCCTCGTGGCCTCCCCCCTTATGTCATCGCCATTCTTTTCCTCTCTCTTTCAGGGGGGTATAGCTCAGGGGTAGAGCGCTCGCTTCGCATGCGAGAAGTCTGGGGTTCAATTCCCCATACCTCCAAATTCCCTTTTTGTTTCTCCCGATATTTTCAATATTGAATTGAAGGTATGAACGAGGAGGTTCCGTTGATCGAGACAGTTGAGACTGCGATTGTTTCGAGTATCCCGAATGGATCAGCAGTGGCCAGGGTGGCTGACATTGTATTCGTGAACGTCGGTGGCAGAAAAGCGCGACTTAACTCGGAGATCGTCACTAGACGTCTTGCCACGTCACGCCTCGCCGTATTCTGTGAAAAATCTCACGTGGAGCGACTCACCGACTGTGACGCCTACTTTGATGCCACGTCAGAGTACTACTTCGAGAGGTCTCCCATCATCTTCGAGTACGTCGTCGACTTCTACGTCACCGGAAAGCTGCACCGTCCGATGGACATATGTCCGATACGTCTGAGGTATGAACTGGACTACTGGAGAATACCGACGCCGTTCATGTCGCCGTGCTGTTTCCTCGAAGAAAACAACAACATTGCGAGCAAGATTTCGACTGAGAAGGTGAGCATTCTCTTCTGGCACGTCATCTGATCCCTCGCCGTTTTCAGGCTTACGTCGACTCGTCCCTGCCCTCTTCCTGCTTCGACAAAGTGCTCTTCGGACCGCAAAGACTGAAAATGTATCGACTGATGGAGAACCCGAGGTCTTCCTCCGGAGCCAAAATCTTCTCCGTCGGCTCGGCGGTCTTCGTTCTTCTTTCTCTGCTCGGTCTCATATTGAGCTCGATGCCAGAGTTGCAGGACGAGAACAAAGAGCCTCACTACCTGCTGCACTGGCTGGAACTGCTGTCCGTCCTCCTTGCCCCGTCGTCTCTTCTGCAACTCTCGGTTTTCAGATGCATGGTCTATTTCACTTTCGAGTACTTGGCACGTCTTCTCGTCAATCCGAAGAAGGCGGAGTTCATCCGAAGTCCGCTGAAC
Organism: Caenorhabditis afra; assembly: GCA_963570955.1. Lineage (NCBI taxonomy): Eukaryota > Metazoa > Nematoda > Chromadorea > Rhabditida > Rhabditidae > Caenorhabditis > Caenorhabditis afra. The sequence continues at coordinate 6,257,228 of OY751536.1, read as the reverse complement.
GTCATCGATCTTCTGACGGTTCTTCCGTTCATGATAGAAGCATTCAACGAGCTGCAGTGGATGAAGGAGTTCCGAGGTGCGTCCCTTCTCAGTTCCCGTGACGCCTTCTCTTCCAGGAGCCATGCTCGTCGTGCGTGTCATGCGACTGGCTCGCGTCGCCCGCATCTTCAAGCTCGCCCGCTACAGCACCGGCCTGCGCGCGTTCGGAGAGACGATGAAGAAGAGTGCGGCAGAGCTGAGCATGCTCGGCATGTTCCTCGTCACAGGTACAGTAGACGGAGTGTCTCTTGAGAAAATACTCCCGCGGAAAGTAGAACAAAGTGTTTTCGCAGAGAGCCGTCCCGTTGGGAGGCGGCCCAAATAGAATGCTCAAAGAGCATGTTTTCCAGGAATCATGCTCTTCTCCACTGCCATCTACTTCTTCGAGCGGGACGAGCCCAACTCCAAGTTCTACAGTATCCCGGCGGCGTGCTGGTGGTGTAAGTGTCTTCAGAAGACGTTCTCGTCGGAATCGCCGGCTTCCAGGCGTCATCACGATGACCACCGTCGGCTACGGAGACCTCGTTCCGATCACTGCCGGCGGGAAAGTGGTGGCCGCGCTTGCCTCCGTGTGCGGCATCATCGTGCTCGCGTTCCCGATCTCGATGATCATCGACAAGTTCGCCGAGTCGACGGGCGGCTGGAGTGGCGGCGAAGGCGACGAGGAGCAGGGCCACCGAGCGCCGCCGCACCTCAACGGGGGCCCTGCCGCGCAGCCGGTCAAGAAGAAGAGCAAGCGATACGTCGGATTCTGAAGACGTGCGGAAGACGTCGTGTACATAACGGGTCGATTCTCTCCCAGTTGTCCATTTCTCTCTCTCCTGTAGTCGTCTGGTTAGGCACTTCTGGGTCGATTTCCACTTCATTTCCCTCCCTGTATCCTCAGTTCAGCAGTTCATCGTCTCGATTTCTCTCTCATTTTCTCAATCGATCGTACCGAATTAAACTTTACGTTTCTGCTGATAAAAATGATCAAACTAAACTCGAAACCGATTCTAATTGGGCGGAAAAGAAGTGAAAACCAGCGATAAAACATTGATTTTCCTTCTTCTTTCCTTCATTTTTCTTCCTTTTCGTCCAGATCTTCTGCTGGAATCCGGAGGAAATGACCGAGATCGACGTGATCGACGACGAATTTATTCTCGTTTTCGACCCGCCCCACGACGTCTTCAAGGAATTCGTGCAGTTGGTTTCGAAAACGGAGGGCTGGGCGTTTCAGGACAACGACTTCGAGATCTGGAAGACGTGCTACCCGAAACACTGGATGTTCATGGTCCAGCAAAGAGGTGCGGAGGTACTCCGAAGTACATTTCAACTCGTTGCTCAGGTACCGACAAGTACGTCGCCTCCGTTTCGCTGGCGAGAAGCGAGCTGCGGGACGGTTCTCCTCTCTTCTCGGTCGCCTTCTTCTACTGCGTCGCAGAGTTCCGCAACCGCGGATTCGGCAAGATTCTATTCGAAAGGATCCATTCCATCTACGGAGACCTCAACTGTTTCCTGTTTGGAGTCGGAACAATGTGGAAGTGGTACGAGAAGTCGTTCGCTTTCGACCGTCTGAATCCGTTCTTCCACAACTCGGTGAGCATCCGATGCGAAGACTTGAGACTTCCGGAATTGGAGCACATCTCCGGAGTGTTGGTCGACGATTCGGAAATCGACAAGATAATGGAGTTTGATGAGACCATTTGCGAGATGAGAAGAGGGAAAGTCATCGAGCAGTGGCTAAAGTCTACTGGAGTCCACTCGAAGGTAGCTCATCTGAAATTTTACCGCACTCTGGTACTTTTCAGATGGCGTTGAATTCGGACGGAAAGTGCGTCGGATACGGGGCAGTCCGAGAAGTCTCCTTGAACCGTCTGGCGATCTCCCCGATGTACGCAGACTCCCCACAAATCGCCGCGTTGATTCTCCGATCCATTTTGACTTCCTTCGATTTCGCGATGTTCCAAACAATTGCGGCTATCTATCCCTCTATCAATCCCGCAACTCTCCAGATATTGAGTCCTTTCTGTGACGGCAAACTCTCTACGCAGCAGTTTTGCCGGGGTCAATTTACTCAGAAATTGATCAGCACTGACGAGAGAAAGGTGTTCGCAATCAGACACTGTGCCCATGGATACGTTTGACTCATCAATAAATATTGTTTGATTAAATATACACTTTTAAAAAGAAACTTTTTTGGATTTTCGTCAGAGAAAATTCGAGAATGTCGTAACTTTCGATGTCGTTTCTGCAGTCGCTTTACGGGTTCTCGCAACTACCGTAGTTTGGCCGCGAAAAACTCTAACGAGAAACTTCACCGCCTTTTTTTTTGTTTTTTGGGACCTCTCCTTTCTGTTTTCAAACCATTTTTCAACATTTTTTTATAATAGAATGGCTTTTACAGAATTTCGTCAAAGAACTAATCAATTTGTGAATTGTTCAGCCTTTTCTTGTACAATTTGCTTTCCGGTTTATTCAAAATGTAAGCGTTTTAAATAGGGTGTATACGCGTATGGAACTGTTCGAAATGTGTTGCAGACAAAGCCCCAATCAGCCTCGATCGGATCGGCCGGTGCGATACAAAATGGTGCGGCGTGGCGGTAGATCGACGGCTTCGCGGCCGGCGACGGTGCCGAACAACACGTCGACATCGTCATCTTCGGGCTCTAATCAGCCCAGTAGTCGCTGGAATCGCTCTCGGCCTCACTCTGCGAACGGTGATCGACCCGGCCCGAAGGTGTCGAAGAGTGTGGGGAATAGTACTAGAAGCAGCCCGAACGGATCCAACCAGAGTGTAAATCTCGTGCGAACGGTGTCGCTGTATTAATTCTCTGTTAAATTTCAGACGAGTGTTAGTCCACCAGCTGGAAAGAAAGGAAGCGGCGGAAAAACTGCTCGATCAAGCAGCTATTGGCGATCGCGCGGGTCCGGAAGCGGACGTAACAGTAGTAGTGGGGGCGTAGGAGCGTTGCTCGATGCAAAGTTTTCGATCACCAACGAGGACTTCCCGGCTCTTCCGGGTGTTCGAGGAGGCGGGGGGACGGCTCATTCAACACCCAGCAAGGTGGTGAAGAAAGAGAAAGATCCCGTTGGAAAGAACGGAGGTTCTGGCAATGCGAACGTGAGATACACGTGCCAGTCTGCTTCGAAGAGAATACGCCAACTGCAGGCTGATCTCGTCTCGGCCGATGACAGTGGTGTCTCGTCGAGCAGTCGCGGGAGCACTCCCATTCAAGAATCAGTTCAGACCGCTTCCAAACAAGATCGCGTCGAGAAAGATCATAGGAAGGTATGTCCTAAACGGAGAATGGGTTCATTCTCACAGGCGTCCGCCCCGTTCCAGAAGTCAGCTCCGGCGGAGCATCCGAAACGCAAGAGCACGCCTCCTGCCGCGAAAGAGCGTCCCACCCGTGGTAATCCGAAGTCCGTCCGTGCTGTCTCCATAGTTCCGACTTCGTTTGGACCGGCTTCGCCCAAGAAGGTAGGCAGGTGTATCACATGAATCAATAGACCGTTTCATCTCTGCGCCTCTTTCTCTCACTCTCTCTGACCATCACTGTCTCTTTCTAACAATGAGACGCGCTGTGCATTGTGAAATCTCTCTTACTGTTCCTGCCGATACATTCGTATAGCTCGTCGTCGAAAACAGTATTTGTGTTCTGTGGCACCAGCCGTTTACAAACAACAGGGTTCCCTAGAAAGGAGGCGCCTTTCGCCACGCGAGGGCAAATACAATTGTTGCGAATGTGACTAAAACCGAATCGATCGAGTCAAAAAACAGTGTGTGTGTCGGTTTCTGTTATTTCTACTCCCCTTGCTCTTTTCTTCTGGGCTTCTCGTCCTTGGTAAAGAGGCATTTTCCATATTTCTCCAAAACATGAAAAAATAAAAGAAATTTCTCTCAAGTGATGCGGATTCGTCCGGTGAGTCAACTTGATTGTCAATGTTTTCCAGAAAGTACACATAGTTTGATTTGCAGAAAACTATCAATGCCAATTCGGCCAACACCGCACCGTCTTTCATGAAGCTGTCGAAGCTGGGACAGAAGATTCCCGAAAGACGTGGTGGGACCAGAGTCACCAATGTCCAGCCGCCGACGTCTCCGTCACATCCCGATCGGAATAAAGACAACGGGGAAGCCGAATCTCCTCCTCCGTCCATGGCTCCGATAATGGAATTCATCAAAGAGAAGGAGAAGATGAAGCAGGAATCTCTGGTCAAGAAGCAGACGACATCTCCTCCTTCTCCGCCCGCTCCAGCTCCGAAGGCGCACCCACCTCCCCCCGGCGTCCCGAAAATCATCGTCGGAGCTGACGGCGAAATGAGCAACATCCCGTCGTCGATGCTGACGGATCAGTTCGGCATGGCCGCCGTGCTGCCGATCCTTGACATTGTCAAGAACCGTCACAACTGGCCAGACCGCAATAGTCTTTCGGAAGAGAAACTCCGTGAGAGAAATCTCCTAGAAAACATCGAGATGACTTCGATCGGCATCGATCTCAACGAATTGCGAGTGCCAATCAAAACGGGAGACAACACGTAAGTAGCTTCAGAATACCGTATCCTATTAATACAAAAATACCAGTTCCAGAACGATCTGGCAGACCTTCTCTGGTCCTTTCGGTACAGAGCCCATGGTTCCGACTAACATGGGATTGAGTGTAAGCAGCGAAGAAGATCTTCTCAATTGCTCATCAATGCACTTCCAGTACTACCAAGTTCCGACGGTCTACTACACCGCCCGTACGCTGCAGACGAGCTTCGACATGACACAGAACATACCGGACAAGTTCGGAGTTCACGAGCTCTTCTACATCTTCTATAACCTCCCTAGGGAACTCTGGCAATTGAACGCGGCTCGCGAACTGTATGGCCTTTTCTAGCCAATCCTGGTAATGCTGTCTTATTTTCAGACAATATCGCGGTTGGAGATTCAACATCAAGGAGAAACTTTGGGTACACAAAAAGCTTGGAGAGCCTGATGAGTGTGAGTTCGGTGGGAAAATGTGGGATTGTACAGAAATGATATGATCTCAGATGGAATCTCTGTCACAGCTCCGTTGAATCCGTTCACACAGCCGAGTTCGAATCAAGAAGACGTTATGATAGGAATTTTCGAAATCTATGATGCTGAAAAAGCACGAATCGTGAGTCGAGTGGGTAAAAATTTCATACTCATTCTCTCCAGACGTCCCGTGAAATGTGCCTTCGACGATCGGAATTCGAAGTTCCTGCTTGGGAGCAGAAGACCCCTGATCCGTATCAGAAGATGGTGGCAGCTCTGTTCCCAAAGGAAGTTCTCTGGGGACCGCGCCGTGACCGCGAAAAGGTTGGAATGTTGACGGGAATGGCCGGAATGGTGGCATCCGCCGCTGGAAGATCTGCGGGAAGCAAGTGAGTGCACACTCACTATTTCTGTTTCAGAAACATTTTCTAGGCTTCCACCGAATTTGGCGAATCTGGTGATCCCAAAGCAGCAACAATCTTCCTCGGCTCGTCGTCTTCTCAGCTTCGCTGACTCCCCGGATCTCACTCCAAACTTTGATAGTCCGTTCGGAAATCTTCCTTCGAACGGCTCTTCTGACGACATCTATCGCCAACAGATGTACGCTGTCCTGCTACAGAAAATGCAGCAGCAGCAACAACTGCATCAGCTGCAACAGCAACAGAACCGTACTTCGGCCTCCAGTCACACTCAGGCCGCTCCTTCCTCCAACTATTTCTGATCGAGCGAAAATCCTCCCGTAATATGTTGCATTATGTTCATGTTCCGCTGTCTTGTGTCTATAGATGCTATTGCATTCTTCCTCCCGGAACCCTCACCTTTTCGGTTCCCACATCTAGATTTATATACCCATTATTTTTCACACTCCTTTCCCGTAGAAACCTCTAGTTTTCTCCCGGAACGCCCCCGTGGCACATTCCCATTTGCCCCATTCCATTGTCTCTTACAATCAGGGATCTCCTCCGATATGTGTACGAATGGGTCCTTCTTCCTGTTCGCCCCTTCTTGGTCGTTTATTCCCGCAGCCCCCTTTTATACAGTTGGCTCCTCTTTGATTCAAGGACTCGAGCTTATCCTTCCCTTTTATGTGTGTGTGATTTGGCGACCAATCTGTGGCTACATTTCCCCGATTTATAAATATGTTTGACGGAATTTTTTGTGAAACAGATGAAGAAGAGCAACAACAACCAAGTTTACCAGAATATAAATGGATTCAGACGAGACAGGAAACCTAGCCGTAACGGGTAAATCTATCAAAGTGTAAAGCATTGGAGACAATCAAAATTTAGTAACGGGGGAACATATGGGGATGAGAAACAATAGAGATCAGGGGGAAAAGAAAGCAATTATGAACTAGGAGGAGAACGGATAGAAGAGGAAGTTGGCGACAGAGGAGATGAGGTACGAGTAAACGTGGAACTGGGCGTAGAATGATCCGAACCAGAAGGCGTACATTCCGATTATCTTGGCCCAAGAGAAGGCGATCCGAGTGCCCTTCTCGCCGGGATTGAACTCCCCGGTCGCGTAGTATCTGGCTGCAGAAGAAACATTTAGACCTTTGCCCCGTCTGATGCAATCCGTCTCTTCTTCTCGGCGGGTATTCCCCACTTTTCTCTTCTATCAGTTGCTCTCCTCTCGCTGCAATCAAACCCCAAAAGTTTCGCCGAAAAAAAGATAAAGAGCGAGAGAGACACGGGAAGGGAAGGAGGTGCGAAGGTCGAATCTCTTCTCCCGCTTATCATTCTCACTCCAATCATCTCGTACGCCTACCAAATTTCCTTGATTCTCTAGCAAACAACCGTTTCCTCGCCCAATTTCATTTCTCTTCTCGTTCTTTACACGATTTATCAATGGGTCTCCGCACAACTTATTCTCGATTCGACGAGGATGACGAAATCTTCCCACCGTAACTTATTTTTACAAAACTATGAAATCGAATTATTTATGTTTTTAATATACTTGTGCTCAAGCTTTTCTCTCGCGACAAAAAAGAAGGCCAGGCAAAATCTATTGTAGTTTTTAGACGCGCCAAGAACATTATCTTAAAATTTGATCTACTCGACCCAGAAAGGGCAAAACAATCGATTGGGTTGTCGGGATGGAATGCGCAGAAGGCACTCTTTACCTCTTTCTTCTCATTTCGCTCTTTTCTGAACTTGCTCTGACTTTTTCGAAAATTGTTTGCGCCGTGCAAAGTCGCCTCGCATTTTATCATTCTGTGGCGGTTTCTGATTCTTGGTACTTATCAAACACCGTTCTTGGAGAAACAAACAACTTCTTCTCTACGCCCGATTCCTGCTGAATCGGCGAAAAATCGCATCCTCACCTAACATCTCGTCCTTCTCTTTGTATACTTCATACATCCAATCTCGCAGCTTTTCTTCGTCTTCGAATGGAACCTATAACAACAAATTATCGTTTCAGGTTTCTTCATCAGCCCCTCTTCGCAATGCTCGATCGGTCGGAAAGCGAGGAGAAGGTGAGCGTGCGCCGCGAGTTGTTTGTCTCCGAATTGTGCAAGCTCCACAACTTTTTATCAAATTCGGGAACGATGAACGCCTCCCTCGATGTCTTTTCTAACTCACCTCGCTGGCATCGTAGATCTTGTAGTTGACGGCAATGTCACACTTCTCGCGAGTTCCCAGTCCGAAGGTGGCCAGCGAGAGCGGGATTCCGTTCGGATAGGCGATCGTCACGTCGAGAACGTATTTGATCGGAGGGCGTGTGTCTGTAAAGGTCTCTTCTCAAACTGAATAGGAATTGTGTTTATTATTTGAAACACTGCCTGTTTCGCGAGAACAAAAAGCAGAGTCGAACAAATAAGACGATGCAAATTTCGATTCGCTTTCTTTTTCTTCCCATAAACGTGTCCCTCGCCACCCGCCCACACTGACACAAAAGAGGTCAGCAGCAACAACAGTTCCAGCATCGTTTTGCTTCTGCTGCGATCGCCTGTTTACTTCTCTCTCCAATAAACCGAAAACAGTATGACGGAAAATGTGTCGAGTGGACAGAACAGTTGTTGATAGAATAGAGATATGATAGGACGAGAAACGGGGGGAGACCACCACTCTGTACTCGGTTCGTCTCCGTTATTCGTCTTCTTCACACTACAATATCGGTTCCGTTCCCTTCTCGCTTTATTTTCACATTTTCATGACGGCCACTCTCCTGTTTTTGAGAAAAACTTGACGGAAATTGTTACATCGGTCGCCGATCAGAGACACATTTCTGATGAGCCGACAGCCCTCCTCCACTTATTTACTAGTCCCCTTCTCGCACCCCCACACATTTAATCTTCTTGCTCATGATTTTCTTCGACATTTCAGATGCCTCATTTGCTCGGAATCGAATGGGCTCCATTGCGGATCCCACTTGAACGACGTCTCCAGACTGTGGGCGCTCTTCATTTCTTCTTCATCACTCTTTTCACGCCGGTTCTCGTGCTCACCGTGCCTTTCTACTTGCTCACTACGGTTCTCTGGCCGCTGATCGTTCTCTACACCCTCTGGCTGTTCTACGACTGGAACTCGCCGAAGCTGGGCGCGTACGCTAGTGACTGGTTCCAGAGACAGCGCATCCATTCGTGGTACGCCTCCTACTTTCCCGTCAAGCTGCACACGACTTGTGATATGAGCGGAGAACACAACTATCTCATCGGATACCATCCGCACGGCATCATTTCGATGGCCGCCTTCATCAATTTCGCCACTAACGGAACCGGTGTTCTCGACGCGCTGCCGCGGATCCGATTCCACTTGTGCACCCTCGTCGGCCAATTCTGGACTCCGTGGAGACGCGAATGGGGATTACTGCACGGAATGATCGACTGCAGTCGCGAAAGCATCAAGCACGTACTGGAACGCGAAGAGAAGGGAAAAGCGGTGGTGCTGGTTGTCGGAGGGGCTGAAGAGGCACTCGACGCGCACCCAGGACACCACATCCTGACTTTAAAAAAACGCAAGGGTTTCGTGAAGATCGCCCTTCAGACCGGAGCTCATCTCGTTCCGTGCTACTCATTCGGAGAGAACGACATATTCATGCAGGCGGACAACCCGAAGGGTTCCACGATCCGGCAGTTCCAGACGGTTATGAAGAGGGTTCTCGGCTTCTCGCCGCCCGCTTTTCACGGAAGAGGAGTTTTCAACTACACGTTTGGACTTCTCCCCTTCAGGTCTCCGTGTCTTTCTCTCAATTGAAACCACATGTTCTATTTGCAGAAAGCCCATAAACACTGTTCTCGGAGCTCCGATTCCAGTAACTAAAACGCCGAACCCGAGTCAAGAGGAGATCGATTCGCTCCACGAGTTGTACATGGACCGGCTCCGCGAGCTGTTCGACGAGCACAAGACTAAATACGACGTTCTTGCTAGCACTCAATTAGTCATCAACTGATTCTTCTTTTCTTCGGCCAGATATCTATTTTGCATCCAGATTTCTTGATATTTACGAGTCTGCATTCCTCTTAACCTATTTCCGCTTCCTAGTTCAGATAAGTTGTCTCTTGATCTCCCTTTCCGAGTAAAACGTTAGAATTCCTTGCTCACCTTTCACGTATTTCTTTTCGCGGATGGCACCGACAGTGTCTTTCAGAAGTTTTAGTTTGCTGTTGCTTCGTTCTCTCGGCTCATCCTCATTCTCGCTTCTTGGCCCGATCTCTTCGAGAATCGCTTTGACAGCTCCCATTCTGGGAAGAGTCGTGTAGAGAAGATGCGGGAATCCGTTTTTCTTGCCGTACCTGAAACAACGCGGAGGTGAGAGGAGAAAGAAGAAAGCGACTTACGATTGACTGCTCTCGACACGTTTGTAGTAAAAGCCTCCCTCTGGGAACAGGATCACCCATCTTCTGTCGCGGTCCCAGAAGACGTCGTGCAGATGCTTCTTCAGACGGACGATCTCCTTGTCTCTCGTCGCCTTGCCTTGCTGAATGAAGTAGTCTCCGTGGTTGTTGCCGATGATGCCGAAGGGAGTCCAACGGAACATCACGTCCATCAGCCACAGCGTCTTCCGACTAGCCACTCCCTTGTTCTGCAGCACAGTCATTAGAGTAGGCACGTCAGCTGTGCTCTGGTGATTGCACATCATGACCACTCTCTCGTCGCGGTAGTAGGTTGTCACGTCGTCTCCATACTCGTACACATCGTATCCGGCAGTGTAGCCCCAGTAAGCGATGAACGACTGCAGCCATCTGTAGAGCTTCCCCTCGACGAACCAGTAGAGGCGGGGCCAGACAGTGCGCGCCCACATGACTGGGAGCATGAAACCAAAGTATGTGGCAAAGAACACGGTCACAAGGGAAAGGCACATTAGGGTCCGGAACGGCGCCTTGATCAGCCACCACAGCCGGCTTGCCAGACTGCCCTGCTCGATGACGAGACGGCTTCCGGGAGGCCTGCAACTAGCTCTCGAGGCTGAAGTCTCCGCTATCTTTACAAAACTTACCTTTCGCCATTGGCCAAATCGAGCAACTTTTGCGTCTGCTCGTCGCACATCAAATAGTTTGCACACTGAAAACGGAACGTGAGTTGAATCAAGTGATCTGGAAAGGAACGGAACAAGATAGTGGCACCATTGAGAGACGCAGAGAACGAAGGAAAGTCAGGTGAGGAATGAGATGAGGACTCAGAGAGCAGCTCGCAACCCGATACTCGAAGGAGTGAAAGTTGGAAAGAGCCATTATAAAGAGTACACTACACTATATACGAGCTTATTTATCTATTAGTAGGCGGAGAAGAAGAAAACGTTTCTTCTTTTCCATTTTTCATAGCTTTCCTTGTATTTTTCATTTTCCTGTACTGTTTTGCAAGAAGAAAGGAAAGTAAACAAAAACTGCAGGGAATTGAAAAAAAGAAATGTTTTGGGGAGGTGGGCGGAGAAAAAAGGGAGCGCAATTTCATCACTTTCAAAGAAACAGCCAGTGCTACGTGGCCTAGAAGTGTTGTTTGCTTTCCGAAGAGACACAAATTGAAGGACAAACACGGAAATTAACCAATTACTTCTTCTAAAAGAAAGGGAGAGGGAAGAAAAGACGACGACAGGTTGTTGGAACATTGGGAAGTACAGAATGTTATCAATGACCGAATCATATGGGCGAAAACAGCTGATGTGTCTTCCGCCTCCGCCTTAGGACATTCTTGAAATGATTCCTACGAATTGCAATTCGGATTGTGAAATCGACGAAAAATCCACGTCTCTAGAAAGGAGGTTGTGAAATGAATCGAAATGGAAATAGAGTGTGGAACGAGGAGGAACGAGGCAGGAAGCCGCGCGTTTTCTACAGCCCACCTATCCCTCTCAACCTTGTAGTTCTCGGCGCAAAAACGTCAAAATGATAAGTGAATGAGCGAAGAGACTGGACGGGAGAAGATTTCAAGTGGGAGGAAGGGATAGATAGCAATTAAACTGGCGGTGAGAGAGATCTTTTTTGAAGATACACGCTTGCCCATCTCGTCTCTCTTCTCTTTAAATGCTTGGTTTTCACAGAATGTTACTGCTTTTGCTTGCAATTATTTCAAGTAAATACGCAGTATTTTAGCCCAAATTTTGTCAATTCTCTCAGATTTATGGGGAAATCCAAACTGGCAGACCGAAAAAAATCTGAGAGCGGGCCGTCGATAAACTGAGAACTTGCGCGTTAAAAGCGGAGTCTCGTTGTTTTCTTTCAATTCTTTGCACCGGAAATGATGAAATTTCGCACCTCTCCCCCAATTTTTGCTCGTTCTCCTCAAATATCGACCCAATAACTATTTTTTTGACTTATTTCTGGATAAAGTCCCCAGCAGCAGCATCATGTGATCTTTGACATCTTAGCTATAAAAACTTTCCCGTCTAGTCACCTGATAACATTCGCTTCCCAACAACCTTTCCATTATAACTCTTCTCAGCTTTCTATTCAGATGCCGGCGACGCCGTCCTCGTCGTCCGATGCAACAAACTTCGGGCACAATCAAACGTTCTACAGAATCGCTACGAAAGTAAGTCAACAGCAGCTTCGCAAGTTGATTCATTCAAGCTTTCAGTATTTCCTATCATGTACAGCGGCTCTGGTTGCCGAAACAGTCACTTATCCTCTCGATATCACAAAAACGCGGCTCCAGATAGCGAAGAACAAATTCACGAAAGGAGGTATTTTAGATCGCAACGTCGTTTTCAAGTCGATGAAATTCAGGAATGATGCAAGTGACGTACGATATCGTGAGAAGAGAAGGCGCGATGGCTCTTTGGACCGGAGTGGCTCCGGCCATCACAAGGCACTACATCTACACGGGAATCAGAATGGGCGCGTATGAACAGATCAGACTTCTCACATTCGACAGAGAGGTTCCTGTTAAAAGTTCTCTTCGCGAACAACTGTTGTAATTCAGAAGGAAAAGTCATTCCCTCTCTGGAAGTCGATGATGTGTGGCGCGTTCTCTGGACTCATCGCTCAGTTCGCTGCCAGTCCGACGGACTTGGTGAAGGTGCAGATGCAGATGGAAGGCCTTCGCCGTCTCCAAAACCAGCCTCTTCGTTATACTGGCGCCATCGACTGTTTCCGCTCTCTGTACAAAACGCAGGGATTCTTCGGTCTCTGGATCGGATGGGTTCCAAACTGTCAGCGAGCCGCTCTTCTCAACATGGCCGACATTGCTACGTACGACAATGTAAAACACGGCTTAATCAACAATTTTCAACTAAAGGTACATTTGTTCCACACAGTTGTTTTTCTAAATTCATCCACCTGTCTAGGATAATTGGTTGACACATGCCCTCGCCAGTTCATGTGCCGGACTCGCCGCCGCCATCGTATCTCTCCCGTCAGATGTTGTGAAAACGAGAATGATGGATCAGATCCGGCACGAACTCGACGCCAAGATGTGATTTCCTTCTACAAATCTTCTTTTCGTAACCAAAAATTCTCAGGATGCACAAAAAAAACACCCACGTCGATCTTTACAACGGCGTCATCGACTGTTACATCAAGATCATCCGGAATGAGGGATTCTTCTCGCTCTACAAAGGATTCCTGCCCTCCTACATCAGAATGGCGCCCTGGTCGCTCACCTTCTGGGTCTCGTACGAAGAAATCCGAAAGTGGACCGGTGCATCCAGCTTCTGACCTCTCCACTTTTCATAATTCAATTAGCACTTTATATTTCCAAAACCGACGAGTTCTAGGTTTCTAGTTTTTTTTTTCTGCAGTCTTCTCATGTCTCTTGTGCCATTTCTCGTTCTTACCTTGCTCCCAGTTTGCTCAATTTCCCCTTCGGTGTATCAATATTCTCAAGTTTTAATAGGTTCCCAGAATCAGTTCTTATTAGGTTTAACTCATATCTCACAAAAAACTTGAAAGAGGTGAACAACCTGACAATATCTGGTGAAAATTCGATTTGATTCCTAGAATCAACATCTTCAGATGAAACTTCCCGGCGGCTTGATCATAGGAGCGAGGAATGCATCTTCTTACTACGACACAGTCATTGTGGGCGGCGGAATGGTCGGAAATGCGATGGCATGCTCACTCGGTCAGTCTTTCTAAAAATCTAGATCTCTCTCTCTCTCTTCATAGTCTGAATTTACTCTCAAATTTTGTTTCCCATTCAGGAGCCAACATGTCGTTCGCCTCGAAGAGTGTTCTTCTACTCGACGCCGGTCGTTCGCCCTCGCTCTCCTCTTTCCAGAAGGGCGCCCCATTTAACAATCGGGTCGTTGCGACAAGTCCCACCTCGATCGACATCTTCAAAAGTAACGGAATGCGTCTTTTCCCTTCCACTTTCCTCGTTCAGAACTGGGAGTGTGGGAAAGAATCATCTCGCATCGTGCCAAAAAAGTGAACCGTCTGTTCGTCTTCGACAGCTGCTCTACTTCTGAAATCGAGTTCGAAAGAAGTCATCAGGAAGGTACGGACGTCTTTTCAGACGCAGGAATCCAAAGCGACTTTCTCTCAGAAGTGGCCTACATCATCGAAAACGACCTGATCGTCGGTTCTCTGTACGAAAAACTCACCGAGTTCAAAAATGTAGACGTGAGAACTGGAGCAAAAGTGGAAGACTGCTCGATTCCGAGAGGGCTCGAGAATCTGGCGACGATCAAGTTAGCGAACGGCGATGTCATCGAAACTTCGCTCATCGTAAGTAACCCGAAATTTAATGAACGACTTCATCAAAAGGTCTGAAGATTGGTGCGGATGGGGTGAATTCGAAAGTGAGACACGCTTCGAATCTCGACTACACAACGTTCGATTATAATCAGCACGGGCTCGTCGCCGTCGTTGAAATCGAGGTAAATCAAACCTGCGACAGTTTTTTTTGACAGCAAAAATCTGTAGACGGCGAATGGAAAGAACGAAACGGCATGGCAGAGATTCACGAAGCTAGGCCCAGTTGCCCTCCTGCCTCTTTCTGACACCGTCTCCGGACTCACTTGGTCCACGAGCCCCGAAGAGGCGCAGAGATTGAAACAACTTCCGGCAGATCAGTTCGTCGATGAACTAAATTTGGCTCTTGTACGAGATCCTGCTGAAATCGCCAACTTTGCACGTTTGTTTTCCAGTTTTCGCAAGAAGACCAGATTTCGTTCGTGAATCAGGCCATATTCGCGATGAACCGAGTCAATCCATTTCGCACAGAAAATTTTGGAAGAAGGGCGGACGGAACAACTCCTCCTCATGTCATCACCGTCCAGGAGAGCAGTCGGGCCTCGTTTCCCCTCGGATTCGGGAACGCGCACAGGTTTAATCGCTTCATGTTCGCTAGAGCACATTGCTGTTGCAGCTACATCGCAACTCGGTGTGCCCTCATCGGAGACGCCGCGCACAGAATGCACCCCCTTGCCGGACAAGGGGTCAATCTCGGATGGAGTGATGTTCAGATACTCGACAAGGTTCTCGGAAGTGCCGTTCGCGAAGGAGCTGACATTGGGAGTGTCACGTACTTACGGGAGTTTGATTCAGCCGCACAGAAACACAACCTGCCTGTGATGGTGTCTGTCGACCTGCTCAACCGGCTCTACCGGACCGATGCTCCCGCGATCGTAGCCGCGAGATCGTTCGGATTGAACACGTTCAACTCTCTCGGACCTCTCAAGGTAGGTTTAGTAAGTTCACCACAGTTCTCGCCTTTCTTTTCAGAACTTTCTCGTGAACTACCTGTCTGCTCACCGATAAGCTGACCTAAAAAGATGTGTGACTATTCTTTTTTTAAATAATGAATGTTGAGAATTAGCCAAAAAACAGTTCTTGGGCTGTCGATAGCTAAGTCGGTAGTGGTGGCCACTGGCGATCGAGAGGTCACGAGTTCAATTCCGTCCTCAACCCCCCAGGTTTAACTAGCCTCCAAATAGGAAGTAGAGCAATCTACGAAGATTAATCGGTCACAATCCCTGGCCCGGACATGACTTAAATCAGGCCAAGCGGGATCACCACCAGAGGTGCTCCGCACTCCGAAATCCCGAATCCGCAGTGCATTGGCGCTTGAAACAAACGGATCATCATTCTTACTAATAAAAACCGTGAGGGGTATAAAACTTTCATTTTGTTCATTCTGGCCGCTCGAAGAGCGGCTTTGAGTTCTGATCTTTAATCTTTTTTAAATATACCAGAACGCGAAGCCGCTCTTCGAGCGGCCAGAATGAACAAAGTTAAAGTTCATGAGCCCCCCCCCCCCAAACACTCGGCCACGCGCGTGGTGACATTCTTGTTTCTTTTTGGAATGCGGACAAATAAACAGACACACAGACAGATGGATATACCCCTCACGCTTTTTATTAATAAGAAAGATTTTTTTCGAGACCAAAAATAGAAATGAGTACTACTTTTGTAGACGTCAATACCGATTTACAAAAAAACATGCGGAAATACAGTACCGTTCTTAATACTTTATTGCATTGAAAAAACACAAGAATGTCTCCCGATCCTTCCTCGTCGCCCCTCTGCCGAAGTCTCCTCGTCGCCCCTCTGCCGAAGTCTCCCGATCCTTCCTCGTCGCCCCTCTGCCGAAGCCTCCTCGTCGCCCCTCTGCCGAAGTCTCCCGATCCTTCCTCGTCGCCCCTCTGCCGAAGCCTCCTCGTCGCCCCTCTGCCGAAGCCTCCCGATCCTTCCTCGTCGCCCCTCTGCCGAATCCTCCTTGTCCCACATCGTCGCCCCTCTGCCGAAGTGTCCTCGTCGCCCCTCTGCCGAAGCCTCCCGATCCTTCCTCGTCGCCCCTCTGCCGAATCCTCCTTGTCCCACATCGTCGCCCCTCTGCCGAAGTGTCCTCGTCGCCCCTCTGCCGAAGCCTCCTTGTCCCACATCGTCGTCCCTCTGCCGAAGCCTCCTTGTCCCACATCGTCGCCCCTCTGCCGAAGTGTCCTCGTCGCCCCTCTTCCGAAGTCTCCCGATCCTTCCTCGTCGGCCCTCTGCCGAAGCCTCCCGATCCTTCCTCGTCGCCCCTCTGCCGAAGCCTCCTCGTCGCCCCTCTGCCGAAGCCTCCCGATCCTTCCTCGTCGCCCCTCTGCCGAAGCCTCCTTGTCCCACATCGTCGCCCCACTGCCGAAGCCTCCGCGTCGCCCCTCTGCCGAAGCCTCCTCGTCGCCCCTCTGCCGAAGTCTCCTCGTCGCCCCTCTGCCGAAGTCTCCCGATCCTTCCTCGTCGCCCCTCTGCCGAAGTCTCCCGATCCTTCCTCGTCGCCCCTCTGCCGAAGTCTCCCGATCCTTCCTCGTCGCCCCTCTGCCGAAGCCTCCTCGTCGCCCCTCTGCCGAAGCCTCCCGATCCTTCCTCGTCGCCCCTCTGCCGAAGCCTCCTTGTCCCACATCGTCGCCCCACTGCCGAAGCCTCCGCGTCGCCCCTCTGCCGAAGTGTCCTCGTCGCCCCTCTGCCGAAGCCTCCTCGTCGCCCCTCTTCCGAAGTCTCCCGATCCTTCCTCGTCGCCCCTCTGCCGAAGCCTCCCGATCCTTCCTCGTCGCCCCTCTGCCGAAGTCTCCCGATCCTTCCTCGTCGCCCCTCTGCCGAAGCCTCCTTGTCCCACATCGTCGCCCCACTGCCGAAGCCTCCGCGTCGCCCCTCTGCCGAAGCCTCCTCGTCGCCCCTCTGCCGAAGTCTCCTCGTCGCCCCTCTGCCGAAGTCTCCCGATCCTTCCTCGTCGCCCCTCTGCCGAAGTCTCCCGATCCTTCCTCGTCGCCCCTCTGCCGAAGCCTCCCGATCCTTCCTCGTCGCCCCTCTGCCGAAGTCTCCCGATCCTTCCTCGTCGCCCCTCTGCCGAAGCCTCCCGATCCTTCCTCGTCGCCCCTCTGCCGAAGCCTCCTTGTCCCACATCGTCGCCCCTCTGCCGAAGCCTCCTCGTCGCCCCTCTTCCGAAGTCTCCCGATCCTTCCTCGTCGCCCCTCTGCCGAAGTCTCCCGATCCTTCCTCGTCGCCCCTCTGCCGAAGCCTCCCGATCCTTCCTCGTCGCCCCTCTGCCGAAGTCTCCCGATCCTTCCTCGTCGCCCCTCTGCCGAAGCCTCCCGATCCTTCCTCGTCGCCCCTCTGCCGAAGCCTCCTTGTCCCACATCGTCGCCCCTCTGCCGAAGCCTCCTCGTCGCCCCTCTTCCGAAGTCTCCCGATCCTTCCTCGTCGCCCCTCTGCCGAAGCCTCCCGATCCTTCCTCGTCGCCCCTCTGCCGAAGCCTCCTCGTCGCCCCTCTGCCGAAGTCTCCCGATCCTTCCTCGTCGCCCCTCTGCCGAAGCCTCCTCGTCGCCCCTCTGCCGAAGCCTCCGCGTCGCCCCTCTGCCGAAGTCTCCCGATCCTTCCTCGTCGCCCCTCTGCCGAAGTCTCCCGATCCTTCCTCGTCGCCCCTCTGCCGAAGCCTCCCGATCCTTCCTCGTCGCCCCTCTGCCGAAGCCTCCGCGTCGCCCCTCTGCCGAAGTCTCCCGATCCTTCCTCGTCGCCCCTCTGCCGAAGTCTCCCGATCCTTCCTCGTCGCCCCTCTGCCGAAGCCTCCCGATCCTTCCTCGTCGCCCCTCTGCCGAAGCCCCCGCGTCGCCCCTCTGCCGAAGTCTCCCGATCCTTCCTCGTCGCCCCTCTGCCGAAGCCTCCTCGTCGCCCCTCTGCCGAAGCCTCCTTGTCCCACATCGTCGCCCCTCTGCCGAAGCCTCCTCGTCGCCCCTCTGCCGAAGTCTCCTCGTCGCCCCTCTGCCGAAGTCTCCCGATCCTTCCTCGTCGCCCCTCTGCCGAAGTCTCCCGATCCTTCCTCGTCGCCCCTCTGCCGAAGCCTCCGCGTCGCCCCTCTGCCGAAGTCTCCTCGTCGCCCCTCTGGCGAAGTCTCCCGATCCTTCCTCGTCGCCCCTCTGCCGAAGTCTCCCGATCCTTCCTCGTCGCCCCTCTGCCGAAGTCTCCCGATCCTTCCTCGTCGCCCCTCTGCCGAAGTCTCCGCGTCGCCCCTCTGCCGAAGTCTCCCGATCCTTCCTCGTCGCCCCTCTGCCGAAGTCTCCCGATCCTTCCTCGTCGCCCCTCTGCCGAAATCTCCCGATCCTTCCTCGTCGCCCCTCTGCCGAAGTCTGCCGATCCTTCCTCGTCGCCCCTCTGCCGAAGCCTCCTCGTCGCCCCTCTGCCGAAGTGTCCTCGTCGCCCCTCTGCCGAAGCCTCCTCGTCGCCCCTCTTCCGAAGTCTCCCGATCCTTCCTCGTCGCCCCTCTGCCGAAGCCTCCTCGTCGCCCCTCTGCCGAAGTCTCCCGATCCTTCCTCGTCGTCCCTCTGCCGAAGTCTCCTCGTCGCCCCTCTGCCGAAGTCTCCTCGTCGCCCCTCTGCCGAAGTCTCCTCGTCGCCCCTCTGCCGAAGTCTCCTCGTCGCCCCTCTGCCGAAGTCTCCCGATCCTTCCTCGTCGCCCCTCTGCCGAAGTCTCCTCGTCGCCCCTCTGCCGAAGTCTCCTCGTCGCCCCTCTGCCGAAGTCTCCTCGTCGCCCCTCTGCCGAAGTCTCCTCGTCGCCCCTCTGCCGAAGCCTCCTCGTCGCCCCTCTGCCGAAGTCTCCCGATCCTTCCTCGTCGTCCCTCTGCCGAAGTCTCCTCGTCGCCCCTCTGCCGAAGTCTCCTCGTCGTCCCTCTGCCGAAGTCTCCTCGTCGCCCCTCTGCCGAAGCCTCCTCGTCGCCCCTCTGCCGAAGTCTCCCGATCCTTCCTCGCCGTCCCTCTGCCGAAGTCTCCTCGTCGCCCCTCTGCCGAAGTCTCCTCGTCGCCCCTCTGCCGAAGTCTCCTCGTCGCCCCTCTGCCGAAGTCTCCCGATCCTTCCTCGTCGTCCCTCTGCCGAAGTCTCCTCGTCGCCCCTCTGCCGAAGTCTCCTCGTCGCCCCTCTGCCGAAGTCTCCTCGTCGCCCCTCTGCCGAAGTCTCCTCGTCGCCGCTCTGCCGAAGTCTCCCGATCCTTCCTCGTCGCCCCTCTGCCGAAGCCTCCTCGTCGCCCCTCTGCCGAAGTCTCCTCGTCGCCCCTCTGCCGAAGCCTCCTCGTCGCCCCTCTGCCGAAGTGTCCTCGTCGCCCCTCTGCCGAAGCCTCCTCGTCGCCCCTCTTCCGAAGTCTCCCGATCCTTCCTCGTCGCCCCTCTGCCGAAGCCTCCTCGTCGCCCCTCTGCCGAAGTCTCCCGATCCTTCCTCGTCGTCCCTCTGCCGAAGTCTCCTCGTCGCCCCTATGCCGAAGTTTCCCGATCCTTCCTCGTCGCCCCTCTGCCGAAGCCTTTTTGTCCCACATCGTCGCCCTCTCTGCCGAAGCTTCCTCGTACTTCCTCTTCACCCCATTGCCGAAGCCTCCGCGTCGCCCCTCTGCCGAAGCTTCCTTGTCCTTCCTCGTCGCCCCTCTGCCGAAGTCTCCTCGTCGCCCCTCTGCCGAAGCCTCCTCGTCGCCCCTCTTCCGAAGTCTCCCGATCCTTCCTCGTCGCCCCTCTGCCGAAGCCTCCTCGTCGCCCCTCTGCCGAAGTCTCCCGATCCTTCCTCGTCGTACCTCTGCCGAAGTCTCCTCGTCGCCCCTCTGCCGAAGTCTCCTCGTCGCCCCTCTGCCGAAGCCTCCTCGTCGCCCCTCTGCCGAAGTCTCCCGATCCTTCCTCGTCGTACCTCTGCCGAAGTCTCCTCGTCGCCCCTCTGCCGAAGCCTCCTCGTCGCCCCTCTGCCGAAGCCTCCTCGTCGCCCCTCTGCCGAAGTCTCTTTGTCCCACATCGTCGCCCCTCTGCCGAAGCCTCTTTGTCCCACATCGTCGCCCCTATGCCGAAGTTTCCCGATCCTTCCTCGTCGCCCCTCTGCCGAAGACTCCTTGTCCCACATCGTCGCCCCTCTGCCGAAGTTTCCCGATCCTTCCTCGTCGCCCCTCTGCCGAAGCCTCTTTGTCCCACATCGTCGCCCCTCTGCCGAAGCTTCCTCGTACTTCCTCTTCACCCCATTGCCGAAGCCTCCGCGTCGCCCCTCTGCCGAAGCTTCCTTGTCCTTCCTCGTCGCCCCTCTGCCGAAGTCTCCTCGTCGCCCCTCTGTCGAAGCCTCCTTGCCTCACATCGTCGCCCCTCTGCCGAATTCTCCCGATCCTTCCTCGTCGCCCCTCTGCCGAAGTCTCCGCGTCGCCCCTCTGCCGAAGTGTTCTCGTCGCCCCTCTGCCGAAGCCTCCTTGCCTCACATCGTCGCCCCTCTGCCGAATTCTCCCGATCCTTCCTCGTCGCCCCTCTGCCGAAGCCTCCTCGTCGCCCCTCTGCCGAAGTCTCCCGATCCTTCCTCGTCGCCCCTCTGCCGAAGCCTCCTTGTCCCACATCGTCGCCCCTCTGCCGAAGCTTCCCCGTCCTTCCTCTTCACCCCATTGCCGAAGCCTCCGCGTCGCCCCTCTGCCGAAGCTTCCTTGTCCTTCCTCGTCGCCCCTCTGCCGAAGTGTCCTCGTCGCCCCTCTGCCGAAGCCTCCTTGCCTCACATCGTCGCCCCTCTGCCGAATTCTCCCGATCCTTCCTCGTCGCCCCTCTGCCGAAACCTCCTTGTCCCACATCGTCGCCCCTCTGCCGAAGTCTCCCGATCCTTCCTCGTCGCCCCTCTGCCGAAGCCTCCTTGTCCCACATCGTTGCCCCTCTGCCGAAGTCTCCCGATCTTTCCTCGTCGTTCCTCTGCTAAAGTCTCCCGATCTCTTATCGTCGTCGCTCCCCTGTCCCCCGAATCCTTCATATCAGTATTCGTCGCCCCTGTGCAGAAGTATCTCAATCCTTTTCTCGTGGACGCTTTGCCGAAGCCTCCTGGTTTGCCCACGTCGACCCTATGCCAGGTTTCCCCATTTCCTCTCTGTCGCATATATCGATTGTCGCACTTTCACATTTGTAAACAACTCCGATCAGTTGATTCTCATCAACTCAGAATTAATGGTCATCCGAGGAAAGCGAAATAAACCTGAAACACATCTAGCTGACTCTCACCTCTTGAATAGCTATTCTCCGTTTCAACATGATGACCCTTTTTTCCTGCACTTGTTCATCTATCTTTCAAAACTGATTTTTCGATGGTTTGCGGCAATTGAATGAACTTCCCGTCTTCATCGCTCTTTCTCGTTTCCAATTCGAGCTAATTGTGCGCATTGGCGTTGCGGATTGCATGATTTTTTTCCGGGTCCTCTTGCTGTCAGAACACATTTCTTCTGCATCTTTCCCAGGAGGCATGACAAGGTCAGGGTGTTCCTTGTTCCGAACGACGAAAGTATGAAGAATCAGCAATGAAGAAGTTGTACGAAGAACGATCAGACGAAGTAGAAAGAAGGATTT
The DNA here is from genome assembly GCA_963570955.1 of Caenorhabditis afra. NCBI lineage: Eukaryota > Metazoa > Nematoda > Chromadorea > Rhabditida > Rhabditidae > Caenorhabditis > Caenorhabditis afra. The sequence continues at coordinate 6,235,513 of OY751536.1, read as the reverse complement.
TGTGAAATCGGAGTATGTCGTGATTGAACGAAGACAGCAGACCGCGAAATGATATTCAGTGAAGACGATGTACGGGATGGTTGTGTGAACGCTGCACGAATTCCGGAACGAGCGAATGACCCATCCATCCGGTTTCCCAGTTTTGTATATCAGAAAGTAGAACGCTTTTTCTTTCTTAAGGCGACGGAAGTGACTGCTTTTGTTCCGAACTCGTCATGTGACTCATTTTCTCGGAAGCTGGGCTGAATCAGAAAAGAGGTTAGAGAAATCCCCCCCCCCCCCCCTTCCTTTTAAGACTTCCTAACATTTACCGCCCCCGGTTGTTGTCTCACAATTTGACTCGCGGGATTCTGCGTGACTCCGCGGTGCACTTTCTGAACAAAAGGAGTTAATTTCTCCCACCTACACGCGGTAGTCTGGGGTCTGCTAGTCGTTTTGGACTCGAGGGCCTCGGAATAATCTCGATCCTTTCACGAAACACATGACTATCGACTTCTGAGGGGAACTTGGACGGGTGTCAACAGAATGAACGGGGTGCGGTGATCCCAAGAGAAGATCTGTAAACCGATATTGGCCCGGTTCTTCTAGAATAGAGGATTGGACACGTAAATACCAGAAACCAGTTTTGATCGGTTGGTGTTGAGTGAGGGACTGGATCCCGACGCTCTACAAACAAGGTTGAGTAGTGATGCGTTTCAAAAAACCAGATTTATTCATTGGTCCTATGGAGACGTTGGCCCGTTGTTGAGATCAGCCGAAATGAAATTATCCAATCCATCGAGGACGACGACTCAGGGTTTGCTTGACGATTTGTCCGATGGAGTCACTGAAAGAAATAATTATGAGAAAACTGTTATAACGTTTCGAGTCAGTTTCAGGTTTCAAAATATTGCAAAACAGTACACGGATAGAGCAAGTCACAGCGTTTCCGAACGATGAGATGACTGTGGACAGCGTTGCGTCACCTTGAGAGAACCAAATTATTTATTGGTAGAGCCTAGAGGCCCCAATCACAACGAACCTGGACGCCCATTGATAGTCGAACATGACGTACCTTTAAAAGTTCCGGAACTTATTTGCTTGAAGAATTCCTCGAGTCCAAATGGATCCATGAAGCTTGTCTTGGCCTTCTTGTGCGAAAGTTCGTCGTTATCCGGCTGAGTTTGCACTGTCTGAACCAAAGGTTCGCCATTGTAAATGGGTTCCACTCCAATCGGAGCCATGTCAGAATAGGTACAGGCGACTCTCTGCGAGCTGTGGCTCCGAGAGCGCTTACCCCCACGCCTACGACGCTTCCGACTCTCCCCCATATGCTTACACAGGCTAGTAATGAACGAAGTCTGCAGAACCTCGCATCGAATGTTGCGTTCCTTCTGATTGTATAGAGCGCGCCGTTTCTTCATGGCCATATTGAGAAGATCCGAAGGGCGAATGTCCGACGTCGAAGCCACGAAATCATCATCCGACGATGACGGTGATGAAGAGGAAGAAGCTTCGAAAGATTCGTACAGCATCTTTAAGAATCCGTTTTGAGAATTGAGAACGAAGAACGTGAAAATGCGAAGACGAGAATGACGTTGGGCAGCAAATCAGCGCAAGAATGGGAATGACGCGCGGGCTGCCAACACCGCTCTTTTATACGACCCGCGACGCGGTCGCCTCAACCCACGCCGCAGAGAGCGCGCACCACAGTTGTGAGCGCAATAACGTGGTCAATTTTTAATTTCGGAAATTTCTGTTTTAGTTACTAATTTGAGCTCAACGCGGGAATTCGAATGACATAATTATTACAAAAATGTGTTGAGTATTTTGTTTTTTCGAAAGTCACGTGATTTTCGAAACGGTTCGTGTGCCTTCGCCCGCGACGCGGTCGGTTAGAGTGCAGACGACGAGAGTCAGTGGGGGTATCGATCGATCCCCAACAGCGCGAGTTCTCGAAGGCCTTCTCTTCGAAGGGGTTGTTTTCGAACGTCACGAGACGTAACGCAATGACGTCATCAAGGCAAACTTAACTACACAGTTAATAGCATGTCCCGCACTTTACTGGCTGATTATGAGGGGAAAGTGGTGTCAAGATGGTGCAACCTTCATTTACCTTCTGACAAATTGAGCAAATCGAGTTTATTGGGGTAATTCATAAACAAAGATAAAAACGAAAGTATCACTTTTTAAAAATATGTCGATACTTCATATTTGTGTCTTCAGTGCGCCTGAAGAGGATTTCACCGGAAGGAGCTTCGTCTGTTTGTTCGATGCAATTACTTTCTTGATCGAGTTCTGTGTCGAATCTGATGGCGAGAATGGAGCAGATGAAAACGGATTGAGTTGCAGTAAACGTACATAGAAGCAATGACGTGTTTGACGGGCATTTTTGGCACAATGCGCGAAAGTTTCTCTCCTCGGTATCCGAATCCGGTCCGTTCCTTGCTGCTTTTCCCATCTTCTTCCAAATGGATCGCCACAGGAATCACTTTTCCCTGCCCGTTCTTCCCGAGTCCAGCACCTGGTTTCCATCCCATTCTGAAATGGTTTTACAGCTTCATTTTTTTTTGGATTTTCAGACTTCGCCAGCATAACCCCACCGACTCCTTTGTGCAGATTCTCTGTCGCCTTTTCAGCAGCCGCATCACCGTCACTGTATTTATCTTCTTTTTCGACGCATTCCCATCGATGGTTTCGGTGTTTTCGTTCTCGTGAACACGGATGACTCAACTTTCCCAGATCTACAAAAAAGATGAAAAAGGCCGCCTCTGAGAGTTCCCAAACCGCCTCAGTTCGTCGTTTCTCATGTCGACTGCCGCCCTCGCATCCATGTCACCGGCTGCTTTTCCTTCGTAGTAAACCGAATAGTCGACGTCCCAGTCGTCGGCCCAAGCCCAATCGACGTCAGTCCCTTTCTCTCGCTCATCCCAGTAGTTTTTGTCCGTGTACCAAACCAGACCAGGTCCTCCCTTCTCCCAAGTCACTTCCATTTCCTCTTCGTACTTCTTCGGTTTCGTCCGATCCTGCTCTGTGACGTCTTCGTGCAGTGCTTCGTGCCGCTCCCATTCTTCGCACTGATCGTCATCTTCTTCTTTGCCGTCGTCATTGTCTTCTGGATTTTGTTGCGCTCGAATCTTCTCTGTCGGATCTTCCGGTTCATTGTCAACGTCTTCCACACTTTCATATTTCGATTCTCCCTTTTGAAAGAGTGTATCACTTTCGTATTCAAACGGGACTGCTCCAAACTTTTTTCGTTTCTTCTGCGCTTTGATTCCCAACTTTGTAATCACACTGACTGGGAGGCGACATAGACGAATCTGAATAGCCTCGACTTTTATTAGCTTCGTGTGAATTCGTCAAGACCTGCTCATGAAAGTGCCGACTCGGCGTCCCGATGTTTCCATTGGGCATGACGGCAGGCGGTTTCAGCTCGATCATTTCCCTCAAATCAGCCTCCGAAATTGCGCTCGAACTGCCTTCCCCATCGTGTCCTTGCACTTTCAGTCTGTCCACGAAACATCTCTTCGCGATCTCCTTTCCTTCTGAGTTGTTCCAGTTTCTTTTGTGAAACTCCTCGATGAATTCTTCTCTGAATTCAGCTTGTTTTCTTTCTCACTTTCCACGTCATTAGCAACCTGTCTTCGTCAGTTTTCAGTGAAACTAGACAGCAGCACGTTTCCTTTTTTGAAGCCTCTTGTCCCGTCTGAAACTCGTACTGCCTGGAATACTCCTTATTCTGAACTGACCTTTGCTCCCTGCAGCTCTGGTCGATGTCTGTAATGGAAGCACTCAAATTTCCCAGATTCAATGAATCCTCCGAAGTAGAGCCTCAAATCTTTTGAATGCAGTTCTTTCGGGATATTTCGAACAATTGCATAACTGCCTGAAAACTAATCAATTAAAGTGAAATTAATACTTTAGAACAGAAAGAAAACTCACAGTCTCTCACTTGTTTCGGTGCTTTTGCGTCTATATTTGGGTGTGACTTAGCAAATAATTTGTCCCAAATAACATTGCGAGATGTTTCCTGACTCATGAGAAGAGAACAGTAGTGTGAACTGTCCGAATATACTTATTTAATTGGTACCAACCAATTGGTTTTATAAACGACGCTCCGTTCTGTGCGCTTGCTCACTTTGTTTATCGTAAATGTACACTACTTTTCAGCGGGAGTTCAAATGATAATACTGGCAATCTGGTTAATATGCCCATTTCTGGCCGGAAATAGTGCAGCAACAAAGCTGTCTCACTATAGTAAGATAATTGGCAATCAATGAAGCCATTTAGGACTGAGTTATTCAGACCCGGAACTTTGTGGTCGCCAGTCGACTTACACCAGCTTCATGCTAACCGATTCTGAAGGAAACACGGGAAACCCGACTCATTTGGCGCCATGGGCTGTGCAGATTCGCGTGAAAGCGGCAGGCGGAGACTTCGCAGTCATTTGCGGGGGGACCCTTGTGACTGCGAAGCACGTGCTGACGGCCGCGCACTGCTTCCAGAAGAAGTTCGGAGGGAAAGCGAGAGACGGCATGTCGGGCAGATACTGCGAAGAGTTCTCAACACAGCACCCACTCACCACGAACCCTCTCTTGCAGAAACCAACGATTCACAGATTCGGAGATTCTGGCTCGAACTCAAGTCACCGTCGGAGCAATGTGCACCAGCAAAATGGAGAAGTACGGGTGTGTGAACGAGAAGCAGAACGGGAAAACGCTGAAACTGAAGAGGTAGGGGTTTGATCTGCGTAACTGGCGTTCCATTGATTTCCTCAGATTTGCTATGGGATCCTTCTATTCAACGCACTGTGAAAACGGGAACGATATAGTGATTCTGGAGTTGGAGGAGAGCATAGAAGACGTTGAAGGGGCCAACTACGCATGTCTCCCGTTCTTTCCGACCGTGGACTTGCCCGTCGGAGCCAACGTGACTTCTTTTGGATGGGGCTCCGACCCCAGCAAAGGGTTCGACCATTCCGCGTTCCCCATGATCCAAATCCTCTCCCTCGGTCTGATTTCCCCGCGATTTTCTCCCGAACCAGTCCCGGTTTCCAGTGCCAGAGACTCTCGAGACGTGTAACGACAACTGGGGAGTCAGCATTCCCGCCGATGCTTTCTGCACTGCCGAAGAGGACGATCGGAATGTGTGTGCTGTGAGTCGGACCCTTGCTGTTCTTTCGAGCGTTTTCTGGTTTCAGGGCGACAGTGGGGGCGGCCTCACCTTCCACCAGACGTCTTCTGCCCGCGAATTCCTCATCGCCATCGTCTCGTACGGCTCCGACTGCGTGCAGTTGATCGGAGGTTCGGAACCGAAGAGTCAGATAAACACGGATGTCAGGAAACACCAAAAGTTCATTGTCGACTTCATAAACTCTTGATGTCACAATAAAACCGATTTGCATTTCTCTTGAGAGTGAATATTGGGTTAGGCCGCACGATGTCTGAACACTGAAAGTGGCTATTTACCGGGAAAACGACGGCTTCCACCGGGTGTCTATGAAGTCGTTTACGCCTTCTGATTCCAGTCGGCCCGCCAGACATGGAAGAAAATCTGATTGCTGGAATCGTCCTTTTCGTGGTGAGTTCCCCTCCGAATCGGTGGAATCAATTCGGATTGAAGGTCTCGTTTTGCGGCGTTCTCTTCAATTCGACAGTCGTCTTGTGCCAAAAGAGAGTTCTGAATCTGAAGCAGTCGTTCGGATCCTTCACCAGAAATCAGGCCGTCGGCGACGCGATCCAGTCAATAACCGTATTTTTCCTCGTCGCGCCCATGGTCATCCTGTAAGTGGCACTTCCGAATACCAGTCGAAACACCGCTGATTGCAGCCGCATTGACTTTCTGCTGTACCACTCGAACCTTCTCAGCTTCGCCACTCTTCTCGGCTACGAGGTTTCCGTCCTCTCGCACGTTCTGCTCACTGCCAACCGCTTCTGTGCCGTGTTCGCTCCAATCAAGTACAACACGATCTTCAGGTTACTTTTTCGAGCTCCTCTTTCACAACCTCCTCGAGAATATTGTTTTGTTTGTGCATGGAAAAACACATGAATCGGCAGATGTTTTAGAAAAGAGGATGTGACTAATGGGAATGTGACTGCGTGTCTTTAATTCCAGCGAGGACCGGTCTGCCTGGATGACGCTGTTCGTGGACATCTACGCGGCCCTCTCGTGCGCCTTCTTCTACATTTGCGACTGCCGCTACTACTGGAACAGCGACGAGTGGGTCTTCATGTACCACCAGTCGAACCAGTGCGACAGCATCTCCTTCTACGGCATCTTCTGCAAGTACTTCGCCATCATCGTGCTCGTCCTGCTCACGGACCTCGTCACCGCCTACAAAGCGAGCCGCCTCTGGAGGAGTCTTCCGAACTCGCAGCAGCAGAGGTCTCGCGAGGTCTCTTTCCTCGTCCAGGTGCTCCTGCCCCTCTGCCTCCGCCAACTCCTTCCATCCTTTCAGATTTGTCTCCAAGGACTGCTGTTCGGCACAGAGCTGGTCGCCTACTTTCTCGTTTCTCCCCACGTCGGCAATAAATGGATATGTTTCATGCTAACTTCCTTCATGTTTTGCTTCATTCATGCTTGCGATGGGTACGAATCTCCTTGTTTTCGAGTACGAAATGGCATTTCCAGTGCACTCAGCATATTTTGCAACAAAGACTTCCGGAGGTTTCTGCGCGAGCTGCTCTTGTGCCACGCGAAACAGAGAATGGGTTCGCAGTCACGGACAGTGTGAACTCGTTCCACTTGGGAGAACACTGCAATTATCATTCGTCTCCAGAGTCTCGACTGTCCTATAAACAATTCATTTCATTTCCATCCGATCGATGGTCGAGCACCACTCGCCCGTTCCCAGACGCACAGTATCCACTCAGTTCACCAAGAGAGTTGTCCAAGCCCGACTCGGAATGTGTTTATTTCTCAGTGGTAACAACTTCTGTCCTGTTCTGGATATATCATCTCCAAGTTCATCTCTCCCAGATCCAACCACTGTGTCGCTTTTCCGGTGTGAATGAACTTTTTCGGAACGACGAGAGTTATTCTCTTCTGGCACGGCTGAAAAGGAACACTCTCGCTTCCGTCGGAACCAGTTGCTACCTTGATGTCGTCATCGCAGTCGTGGTAGATGTACAGAACGGGGTCGATGCTCGTCATTTCGCGAGTCGTCCCGTCCACTGCGAACTCTCCGTCCTTGTCCGAGTACTTCTCGTCGAGAAGGTCGTCTGGATCGCCGGGGTCTGAAGAGATGCCACATTCGATGGGTGACGCCGCAACTTACTGGTATCGATGTCGTACAACTTGATCTTCGCGTTCCTCCACGGCTTATCTCCACAGAGCAGCTTCCCTTTCACGGCGACTCCCTGCAGACGGAACGCAGTCGAGCTGCCGAGTGCCACGAGTGCCACGAGGGCGCGGAACCAGTGCATCACACCTCGAAATAATCTCGTTTTTCTGGTTCGGACTCTCGAAATACGGTAAGCAGGTGGCTCGCAAAACAGAGAATGCAGGAATGAATGACAAGAAAGAAAGTGGAACTCTTCATTCGGTACAACGTCTTCTACCACGGATCGTTTCTGTCGTCCGGTTCCTCATCTCTTCCTCTGAAGACGTTCTTCGTCGTCGTCGCCTTCTGAATCGCTCTTCTCCACTTCCGTCTTCTGAGTCGGTCCACGTGCTTCTGTCGCTCTTCGTTGTGTTTCATGTGTGTTTCCAGATTGAACGAGCCCAAGTCAAACGTCTTTCCCGATCCCACGTAACGCTTCGGAATCTGGAACTTCAGCTTCCGCTGTCCGGGCTTGACGCCGTCATCACAGTCGTGGAAGACGGCGATGATCGGGGTGTAGTCCTGCTCGATCGTGTCTGCGGAGAGCTCGAAGTTCCCATTTTTGTCAGCGTGCGTCTCGTCGATGACGACTTCTGGAATTGATTCTTCTGAATGTCGCCACGTGGCACTCACTGTCAGAGTTTTTGAGAAGCTTGACACTGACTGCAGCCGCCGGAAACTCGGCACACTTCAGGTGCCCTCTCGCACTCAGAATATAGGAGTCAGACGGCAAAAAGAGCGGCAAAACGAGGAAAAAAACGATCGATACCATGAAAGTTTGATGGCGAGGCGAATGACTTCTTATCACTTGTTTCCCGTTTTGCGCTTTCCCAATCGGAATATTTTCAACGTTTTATTATTATGATTTTTTAGAAGTTTAGAAGAAAGAGGTTAGAGTAGAGGCTTTTCGAAAAGGGAAAAACGAGAATATGAAACACGAACAGAACAAATAAATGAGGGAGAGGGAGAGTGGAGACGTCCAACAGGAGGGACTAGAAAGTTTCTAGAGACTGCTTTTCTAGTCCCTCCTGTTCGAAGGCTCCACTCTAGACGAGGCTGCGTCGAGGAGAGAAACGCCGGCACTGTTCGGAGGACACAGTTCCCTCGAGCAGTGACACGGGTGCATTCGGGTACATAAGCAGGTCTGTGAGCGAACAAAACATCGGAAGGAAACTGCATTACTAGGCAGGAAGCTAATTCGATTATGGTTAATGAGAGGAGCGGGGCACACATTTGCACACAGTTATCGGAGAAAAGATCGGTGACGGACCCGTGGAGAGAGTTCGGAAAAGGATCGGGAGGAGGGACCAATCGCAATTCAGAGGCCTGAAACCAGAAACGGTGAGAAGGTGTGGAAAATGGAACGGAAAAAAGGGGGAAGAGTTGCAACCGAGGGGACGCTAGGCGAGAGAGAGAGAGGCGAGAAAGGGAAAGGCACAAACATTTCAGTACAAACCACAGCCCTGCAAATTGGCCTGGATGATCATGTCGATGACCGAGTCGAGGATCATCTGCACTTGGTTCGTGTCCGTCGCGCACGTCTGGTGCATGTAGATCGTCTTCTCCGGGTTCGCGTTGAGCCCGTCGAACTTCTCCTCGATGAAGCGGCAAGACTCTTCGTAAGTCTGGGCACCTGGAAGAGCACGGTCGTGAAAAGAAATGAGAGGAACGGGGGCAACTGAGGGGGAAACATGCTTCACGCTAGCTACCTTTGTAGTCCGTGAACGCCTTCGTGATCGGAGTGTGCTTGATTTTATCGGCGAAAAGGTCCTTCTTGTTCAGGAAGAGGATCATGGAGGTGTTGATGAACCACCGCGAGTTGCAGATCGACTCGAACAGCCGCATCGACTCGATGATTCGGTTCTGAAATTGATCGTTCAGAAGACGTGCTCTTGTTTGGGTCGGCTCTCACAGTGGTCTCATCCTCGAACAAAACTTGATCGTACTCCGAGATGGCGGCGATGAAGATGATGGCGTTGACGTCTTCAAAGCAATGGATCCACTTCTTTCTCTCCGACCGTTGGCCTCCCACGTCGAATACTCTGTAATTTCGGTTGCTTCGACAAGTCTCCTACTCCAGTTCCCTACCTGAAATCGACGTTCTTCATCTGGAACTTGACCTCCACAATGCCCGTCGTCTTGATTCTGGAGAGCAGAATGTCCTGCTCAGTCGGAACGTACTCGGGCATCCTGATTCGATCGAGGCTCGAGAGAAAGCTGAAAAAAGGCAGTTTCAGAGACGATCCACGTTGCAATATCGCTCACTGCCCGGCGCTCTCCGGCATCTGGAATTCGTTCCCTCTAGCTGCCACCGCTTGAATTCCCTTGTCTTTCCACAAGTTTTCTAACGCATTCGCGAGCTCGGCAGGGAAAACGTTCGCCTCCTGGAGCATCTTCTGCGCTTCCAGAACGAAGTTCGCGTCGTTCTCTCTGATCGGTTTGTCGTACGTGAGCTTCGTGACCGACATGCCCTGCCGAATGATCGAGGTCATCGCCTGGAGAGTGTTGTTGTAGACAACAGCCTTCTGCTGAGCCATCTCCTCCTGCGAAAACCCGTGGTCGTGTAGAATCCTCATCTGCTTCAGAACTGTGCTTTTTCCACACTCTCCGGCTCCTGAAATTACCGATTTTTGGCTTCTTTCTGGCCGGGCGATTCTCGGAATCTGCGCGAGAGAAAGCCGCCGAGCAGCTGTAAATGCGCGCTCACGAAGATGGAGACAAGGTACGCGTGACGTCACAGAGCGGAGCACTGGATTCTGCGGGCTCCAAACGTCCCCGGGACTCACCAAGAAGCAGCAGTTTGACCACCTTCTGCTGGGCCAGATGACCTTGCATCATCTCCTTGTCGATGGCCTTCGATTTCATTGTCAACTCTTTGTCCTCAGAAGATTGACATATTCCCATGCTGTTGCAATCTGAAATGAAAAGATCGGTGGACGGAAACGAAGGGAATTAATGAAAAGAGGAGATGTGCGGAGGATTAGAGAGACAGAAGTCGCCGGAAGAAGCAGGAGACAAAGCAGATTCAGAAGTTTGTTGACGTGGACGGCGAGAGCGAAACGGAGCGCCGAGAAACGATGCTAATTCAACAACAAACGGGCGACCCACAAGGTGTGACGTAACGAGAAAAAAGAGAGAAGAAGCAGAAGAATCGGTTCTCGGTATTCAGTGTTTTCAATTAATCAGACGAGCTCTATTATCACTGAAGTCGTTCTCTCTTCGACACAAACAATGGACGGTGAGCGAGAAATCTAGAATTGTGAGCGGCGCGAGCAGGTGCAAATCAGAGAAACTGCGGGGAGGAGCCGGGAGGGAGCCGGAGAGGGCTCGCTTGCGTCACAAATACAAAGGGGCCGGGCACGAGAGCGGATTATGCTAGAAACACGAACAGAACCACCATACAATCTGCGGGCTGACAATCTGATAGAAGACCTCGACGGACCACAGATTCCAGATTTCCTGGACAGGAGGAAGAGTTCTCAGACGATGCGCGTCAGAAACTGATAGAAGGCGTGCTTCGTTGTGGTCACGAGAAATATTCGGTGATGGGAGTAATGAGAATAATAACAAATTTTACGAACATCGCCGATGGCAACGAGAGACAACTCTTCCTCCTTCCATCTCGTTCCAGTCGTCGGGGAACGATTGGCACAGTATCACACGTAGAAGCACGAAGGGTTTCAGAGGGGAAGGAGAAGAGAGAAAACTGGCAGGGCTCGGCAGGTGATATCATTTCAGAGAGCGAGTCTAATCAGGTTATTGCTAGGCACCCAACTGAGAGAGGTTTCTAGAAGAAACTAATTATACGGCAGCCCAGAGAGGGGGAACGTGCTTGTTTTCGGAAGAAGGAGGGAGAGAAAAGAAGTTACAGGTAGACCAACGGAGCATTCTGGAGTACATCGGGTACATCAGAGTGCGTCAACCTGGTCAGTGAATGGGAGGCGGATTGAATCGGGCATTAACTAAAAGTGCGCGCTCGCCAACCTGATCTGCATGTGGACCGACTGATTTCCAGGAATAAAAAGGCTGATAACAAGGTGATATGAGAGACGGGCGAGGCAGGAAATCGAATAACAAGTGGGAAAATCTGACGGTGGCTTCTGGTCGATTCGGTGGGAATTCTCAAGTGTATAATATCGCGAAGCTCACTATGACGCACGTGGGAAGGAGACGACAAACAGTTTCATCAGTGGCACGCCCCAGTAAGCATCGACGGCTTCAATGGAGAAGAAAAGAAGATAATGAGGTTGTTACGTGACGACTCGGTGCACTTCTAAAGGTGGACTAGAAGGGCGACAGACATCGTTACAATCACGTGAAGTCAACTTTTCTGATCTCTTTTCAGAGTGGAAGAAAACAATCAAGAAACTCGAGTTTCCCATGGAAATCTACGTGAGTTGCGCGAGAGGCAGATTGCTCGCGAGACACAAATTCAAAGTACAACAGTGGGAAACGGTGTCGTTAATCCGGCCAGTGGCTCAATAGAATTCGGATTTGCGGCTACGAAAGACTCGGACGAAGATAGAAGAGAGAAGCGTTTCTTCCTCCTCGCCGAAATGTACGTGTGACTCAAATAAGAGGAGGAACAAGGGAGCTCGTCTGGCCGTGAGTCACGGGGCTCGTCCCTTCATTATGGCGAGCTTCGACACGAACCAACCGTTATTTCCTCTCCGGATATTATTCTTTGCTCGCCGTTTTCGTGATTTCCCGCGAGTATCGCAGTCTAGAAAAGACAGATAAATGTGTTTTGAGACTGGAAAATAGCATCTAACCTGGTGGAAGATGATCCAGAAGGACCGGAAAACGCACTTGAACCGTCGAGAATCAGAATACGAGGAGTGGAGCCGGCGAGTCGAAAGGATGATTGGATTTGGAGGCAACTCTCCGGGAGCCACGATGAGTGGTCGACTAGCGCGAGGGAAAGAAGCAGCGGGCAAGAAGCACGCGGCGCGCAAAGGAGAAGGCGTAGGAAGCGGGTAAATCATAACGGACGTTGCCATGGAGACTCGGTGTGTGTTTGATAACAATGCCGACGGAGAAACGAGAAAAAGACGCTCGCCCGGAAGACCGAGGAGAAGTGGGGGGTGCAACGTGTGACGGGTGATCACAGATCGACGGACCTCCACAGAGGGCCAGTGGGTGGGCGACGTGCAAGTGACACGCACGTCACCGCCATAATGAGACTTCTGAATCAGCGGAAAGTTCCCGAAGAGCTCGTGACTGCCGAACGTGGTCAGGTGGAAAGTTTCAGAGTCAGCGGAAACAAAACAAACGGACGGACTTCACAGAATGCCGGCGTCTTGGAATCAGAAGGCGGCCTTGGAGTTGATCTTCGCTTCCTCTTTTACCCCTAACACTCCCTTCTGAAGCCGAAATTTCGTTCGAACTCATCAGAATGTCGGTCACGCTCGTGTCTAAAGTTCATTTAAAAAAAGTGCCTGGGAGCCAATTCAGATGCTTTTTTCCCACAAAACGGCTCAATTAAAGAAGATTGCAGAGAGAAAAAATCGTGAAAAGTGGCTGAAAGTGAGGGAAAGGCGGTCAGGTGAGAAAACAATTTGGAGCGTAAAAAGAAATAATCAGATTTTTTTCCCGAGCAAGTACATTCCCCTATTCACTTTCTGTTTGTTACACTCGACAATTGAGAGAGAAAGCCAATTGTTACCTTCGGAAATCGCTTGGACACAGAGATCATCGTCGGAAAAGACAACGATTGCGGTGAGACGTGGGGGGAACGTCTTCTGAATCGTTTCTGATTACAGACGCCGCTCCTCATTCTCTTCTTCTTCTTCTTCTCGTTTTTCCGGTAGCTGACTACCAGATAATAGGGGAAATTGGGAGTGGAAAACAGGAGACTGACGGACATAACATGCTCGCAAGCTTTTTGAATAACACCGATTATTATCAGATGGAAAACACAAAGGGGACACTGCGAACTCGCAGAAAAAAGAAAGAAGATGGTCGAAAGAGTAGGAGAGATTACCGAGAGAAAAAGGGCTTTTCGCGTCCAAAAGCTCAAGTGAAAAGAAGGGTGGAACAATGAAAAGAGGATGTCAAATCTTTGACAAGCGTTCATTATTCTAAAAAAGTTCTGACAAACGAGTTCAAAGTTCGAGAAACTCTGCAAAGTGTCGTCTGTTGTACTCGTGAATCTCGAGAACGTCTTCCAGAATACCGATCATCTTCTCCGTCACCTTCTTCCTCATCGTCTCCTTTTCTTGTACCGGCATGTCCACCTGATCCAAAAACGGCATGAGTCCGGGAAGAATGATGATACTCATGACGGGGGCGAACAGATTGTACGAGTCGAACACCTGAAGACGTCTTCCTTCCATCGGGATCTTCTAGAATCTCACCTCTTGGAACGAGAGATGCTCCTTTCCGAGCACCGCGTTGAACGTGTCACAGTAGAGCTGAATCAGTTCCTTTCCTCTCTCTCTGCGATCTTTCGTGGACAGACACCCGATCAGAAGACGTGAGACGTCGTTTCCAGGCGGCAACATGCTCATTCCTTGCCAGTCGATCATCGCTTCCAACTTCCGCTTCCCGTTTTCGTCCAAACTGTGCAGCATGTTCGCTTGCCACAGGTCTCCGTGGTTCAGAATGAGCTTCAATCCCAGCAACTCGGGTATCTTCGCATACTTTTTGGACATTCTGATGTAATGCCAGAAGATGTCGATGATATTCTCCACCTTCTCCTTGTACTCTTCACTGAACGCCGCTCGGAGACCGTCAAAATTTTTCTCGAGACTTGCTTTATCGAAGAACTCCTCGAAGAGCTTGTCCAAGAACTCGGGCCCTCCGGCGCCACTCAGCTCCTCGGCAGTCAGGGTTTCTCCGAGAGCCGAGAAAGTGGCCACTCCTCGGATGATCGAGAAAAGCTCTTCAGCTGGGATCGACTCGAACATCAGCGTTGTGTGCACGTTCTGAATGAACTCCGCAATGATGTAGCCCTTCAAGCCCTGGGTGTCGTCAAACGATTTCATTGCGAAAACCTGAATAGGAACAACTTCATCAGTTCCACGCAACTCGGTTACCTTAGTGTAAGGAATGTCTGGATGGTTGAACTTCTGAAGCAGCTTGTACGCCTCCACTTCTCTGTTGTGGCAGTCTCTCGATAACTGTCCCAACTGGTCCATCTTCTCTCCGGCAGCGAAGTTCATCACTTTGGCGATGTTGAAGAGAGCGAGTTGGGAGCAAATCTTGACGATGAATCTTCCTGGCAAGTCCTTTCCCGCTTCCACCTCGACCCAATCGGGGTCGATCATTGCGATCCGAGACATGAATCCCTTCAAAAACAGGTTTTCTCTCCAAACAAGACATCCCGACTTACTTTCATGTCGCTGATGTTCGTCGCCTTTTTGTTCTCTCCGAATCTCGCTTTCGTTTCGAAGCTCTTCTGAAGATCCGCTTCCACGTCTTGCCACGTCACGTGGGTCTCCAGAATACCGTCAGCTACTTCGTAAAGAGACATTTTCCACCGAGTCACTAGCAACTTCCGAGACAATACCTGCCATTTTATACGGCGTCCAGTGTCACAAACTCCGTCTGCCACTCGACTTTCCGTGTCTGATAGCGTGGTTTCTTGACACACTTTCCAGCAGTTTTTGGTCTTTTGTTTGAAAATCAGGATGATTAAAGCGATGGAAACGCACTTTCTGCCGGCCAACGACTCCTCCTCCTACCAGTTTCAGTCTTCTTTCTCCCAGCCGTCTCTCTTCAAGTTCCGATGCAAGGCCTTTCTTCACAGTTCCTCTTATCAGCTTATTCTCGTTTACGTCACAAGTTGATGCACTCGAAACCTTCTTCATTAAATATCAAAATTACAATTCCAGGAACTCTGCGTAGCGCTTTCGGTTGTACTCGTGAGCTTCCAGAACTTCTTCCAGGATCCCGATCATTTTCTCCATTGCCTTCGTTCGGATCTCCATCTTGAGGGGCTCGGGAATCTGAGCCTGGTCAAGGAACGGCATCATTCCGGGAAGAATGATCATCGACATCGTCGGCAAGTACAGAAAGTACGAGTCTTGCAGTTCCTGGAACGAGAAGAGTTCTCTTCCGAATGTAGTCGTGAATGTATCGAAGTACAGTTTCAGAAGACCAGTCTTACGTTCACGGTAATCCTGAAACCAGCAAAGTCAATGTGATATGAGACAATCGTCTTCTGACTTGCACGGAAAGGCAGCCGATCAGGAGACGTGACATGTCGAGTCCAGGAGGCATCAACGAGATCCCTTGCCAGTCGATCAACGCTTTCAGCCTCAGCTTATTGTCGTCGTCCACACTGAACATCAGGTTCGATTGCCACAAATCTCCATGATTCAGAACGAGCTTGAATCCGAGAAGCTCGGAAATCCTCGAGAACTTTCGAACAAGGGACTGGTAGTGCCAGTAGATCTCGATGAGTTTGTCCACTTTCTCGCGGTACTCGTCACTGAACGCCTTCCGGAGATTCTCGAACGACTTTTCTAGACTCGAACTGTCGAGGAACTGTTCGAACATAGTCTCCAAATACTCGGTTCCTCCCGCGAACTTCTTCTCCTCCGTGGGGATCTTCTCTCCGAGTGCAGCAAAAGTGGCAACAGCGCGGATGGTGGACTCCAGCTCGTCGGCCGTGATGATTCTGAAGGTGTGGATGGTGTCGACGATGTTCGGAATGAAGTCGGCCACAATGTATCCTTTCAGATCGTCGTCGCCTTCGAAAGGTTTCAGGGAGTACACCTGAATATACAAGGTAGATGTCATTTTCGGTTTAGAAACGGACCTTCGTGAAAGGAACGTCGGGATGGTTGAACCTGTCGAGCAGTCGGTACGCAGCCACTTCTCTGTTGTGGCATCCCCTCGTCATCTCCGTCATCCGCTGCATTTTCTCGATTGCGAATCCGTCGTCTCCCTCGTACTTCATCATTTTCGATAGAGTGAACATCGGGATTTGCGAGCACATCTGAGAGAAGAAAGTGGAAAATGCCAACTGGAAGCAGTCCTACCTTGACAATGAACCTCTCCGGTAGTCTTTTTCCTTCTTCCACACCCACCCAATCAGGATGAATTAGGGCGATGCGAGACATGAATCTCTTCAACGAAAGCAGCCATTTCGGTTTCTGCTCACTCCACTAACCTTCCTTTCGCTGATGTTCGTCGCTTTCTTGTTCTCTCCGAATCTCGCTTTTGTTCCGAGGTTCTTCTGAAGATCCGCTTCCACGTCGTGCCACGTCACGTGCGTCTCCAGAATACCGTCAGCTTTCTCGTAGAGAGACATTGTGAACTGTTCAGTTTCCTCCATTCAATCGCCTTCCCTCTTATACTCTTCTAGCAACACAAATTCCAACTTTCCCCCTTCAATAAAGGCGAGAGTGTGGTTCGTAAACACACTTTTCTTTCGTTCTCTGGTCTTTTCGGCATACTCTCGTCTGTTGGTTTTCCTCTCTCTCCCCTCGTTTCTCTGTCTCTTCACTTCAAAATCAGTATTTTATTGGTGAGATCAAATCAGGAATGCTCAGAACTTGTAAAAGTCGGGATATTTTCGGATGTTCCGCTCGTGAGTCGTCACAATGTCCTCGAGCAGTCCGACTATCTTGTCCATAGCGATCGCTTTTATCTGAAACCAGAGCCCGTCCGAGCTGTCATCCAATTCTCGCACCGCACCTGATCCGACCCTTCTCCACTCAGAACCATCATTTTCATTGCAATGGCGAAAGTGATGAGGAACGCGAGGATGGGGAAGAGCAAGTTGTAGCTGTCCTCCAACTGAAATCTCTCTCTCTCTCCATACTGTCCCTTTTCACTTTCCGATACCTGTTGGAGTGTGTAGGGCACCGCCTTTCCCTTCGTCTCGCTAGTGAACTGTTCGTAGTAAACACGGAGCAGATCCTTCAACTTCTCGCGCCGATCCTTCTTGTCAAGACAGGCGACGATGAGCTTTGCGACGTCCTGCGCCGGATTGCTCATCGTGCAGATCTGAACCCCTCTGCCGTACGTCAACATATATTTAGTATGTCACTCAAACCTGGAAGTCGATCAATCCTTTGTATTCCAGTTTTCCGTTTACTTTCGAGTAGAGAATGTTCGGGCTGAAAACGTCTCCGTGAGTGAGAACTGGTCGGATGTTCAAGAGTTCGTTCATTCCGGTGTACTGCTTAACGATGCCCGCGTTGAAGTAAAAGTCGTCGACGAGCCGAACCAGTTTCCCGACCATTTCCTGGTCTGGCACGAACGCTCCAATAGTTCCCTTGAACTGCGCTTTCACCTGAACCGGAACCTTTTCCATCCGTTCACCACTTCCCTGAGTACCTTCTCGTCGAAGAACTGACCGAGGACCGTTCCCCAAAGATCGGGCCCTTCCGTGAACTTCAGCTCCTCTTTGCTCAATTTCTCTCCGATTGCAGAAAACGACGCAATCGCCTTGAGAACCGGAATCGTTTCTTGCGCGGAGGCCGAATCGATGACAGAAAACGGATGGAGATTCGGGAAGAACTCGCTGATGATGAACGCCTTCAACGGGTTGGACTCGCTGAATTTAGCCGACGCGTACATCTGAAAACTTCGAGTCTCGAGTCAAAGAGCGATTCGATTCAAAAGCGTACCTTCGGGAATCGAATTGCCGGATGAGCTTCCCGAGTGAGCAGTTCGTAGACGCCGACTTCTCTGTTGTGGAACACCCGGAGAACTTGTCCCATTCCGACGAGCTTCTCCATGCCGCCTTCTGCCTCGCCTCCAGCCATGCCCATCTTCTGGGAAGCCTCCACCAGCGGCAGTTGGGACGGCATCTTGACTACGAATCGGTCCGGCAGCTTCTCGTTTTTCCCGGCTCCCTCCCAAGCAGCTTCCACCAGTCCCACACGAGAAAACATTCCCTGAATGTATGATTGAGAGGACGTTGTCAACTTTCCACACTCACCTTCTGGTCTCCGATGTTCGTGATCTTCTTCTCGCTGCCGAGTCTCGCAGTCGTCTTCAGCGCCTTTTGCATCGCAGATTCCACATCTTTCCACGCAATGTGAGTGCCAAGAAGACCGTCGGACTCGACAAAAAGCGACATGGCGAAACGAAAAAGTTTCGGTATGTGACCGAGTTGCCCGGGAGGAGCCTTTTATACGAAGGGGGATCACATGAGCCATTCGTAGGTTGTGCCAGAGTCCGAAAGATGGCAATCCCCTCTTTTTTCCCTCGTTTTTTTTGTGCGGTGACTAAGACGCAGACGACAAAAATAATGGGAGAACGAGGAAAGATCGTTGTGGGAAGAAGAGACGCAGGATTCGGAGGTTGTGCCTGAAGAGGAAGTGACGGGGTGCAACCGCGAATTACGGGAAGATGAGATGGAATTTATACACAAACAGAATAGAGAGCACACAGTCAGAAAGCTTTAGGAGCCAATTAGAGATGGGACCGCACTCCCGTGACTTAGTTCGCTCGAAGCGTCCAGAAGTCTCGGTAGGACACTTCGACCTCCGCGTTCCCGGTCTTCTTGATGAACTTGTCGATGATCTTGTTGAAGTCTTCTCTCACAAACTCCATCGCAGCGTCCGTTTCGGAAACATATCTGCAGTAGTCGTCGTTGGCGAAGTGAGGTGTGATCGCTTTTCGGTATCCTGAATACGCACTTTTCGCCTTGTTTGATTCATAAACGCACCGTTTGTGCGGTTGGCTCCCGATCCGTGGATGAGCAGCGGGTGAAAGAAGACGGTATCGCCGGTGTCCATCTCCAGATGCACCATGTTCATGTCGGCAGAGTAGCTCTTGATGCCATGGTACGCAGAGTTCACATTTCCCTCCCACTCGGGATATCCGTGCTCCAGAAGCGGTCCCCGATGACTTCCGGGCACGACTACCAGACAGCCATTGGCTCTTGTCACCTTTTCCATGGCTGTCCACGCAGCACAGATGAAGTCGGCAGGACGGAACGGAAAGTAGTGGAGGTCTTGGTGCAGCGGGTGACGGGAACTGAGTTTCCCGGAGTCCGGCGGCTTGTTGATCACCATCGTGTTCATTGCGAGGATGCACGAGTCCCGTGCTCCGATCAAGTCTTTCACGGCGCCCACGATCTGAGAGAACGTGATCGGTTCGTGACTGCCGGGAAACAGACCTTCGGCTGCAGACAGTAGTCCCAGAGGACGTCGTCGTCCGTGAAGTCGGTGATCTTGTTCAAAGTGTTCTCCGAGATCTCCTTCTCGCCCTTCTTCGCGACGACCACATCTCTCATCAGGACCATCATTGCACTTTTCGGAGTCTTCCCCGTGCAAATGTCCTGTCACGGGTAAATAAAGTCATAATCGGGAAGCCAAGCATATTACCTGGAACCGTTGTCGGTACGAGTCGATGCTCTCCTCGTTGATCAGTTTCCTCACGACGATGTATCCGTTCTTCAGAAAGAATTGCTTCTCTTCTTTTCTGAGGACGACGCCGTCTCTGTTCCAGTCGAGAACATTGTTTTCCAACATTTTCGAACGAAAGTGTTCAGCTGTTTTTTAAATAGGAAAAGACAACAGTGTGGCCTCGGCGTGTCGTCTTATCTTCCAGCCATGGGGTCGTATGACTTTCAGCCATTTGCTCACTTCAGAAGAATCCTCTCGATTTCTCCATCGTAAACTCGCTTTATACTCCATTTCCCACTTCCTGTCTACATGTGTTCGCCAGAAAGCCGTTGCGGAGACCGAAATTTAACAGTGTGCAAACTTGCCTCTCCGCGCTGCTCCACTTGTTGCTCATCCATCTCCCATCGGCCTCCTCCTCATTTTCACTCCCCCACTTGTGTTGTTTCCTCATTCTCACCGCCGCGACCGACGGACGAAGAAGATATTTCGCGGCTCTTTCTCCCAGGTGTACAGCGATCTAGTTAGCGGACAAGAAGAAGAGGAAGATGGTGGTCAGTTTGTTTCCCGTTCCTTATCGATCCTTTCTTACAGAGAGTAAGATTCGGAAAAGAGCAATATGAGGCTCTGAAGAAGTTCGAAGTTCAGCACCATGGAGACTTTTGGAAGTTGATCATGGACAAGGTTTTCTTTCACGTCTGCAAAACAATAAGAACTGAAATGTTGTTCAGATCGGCAAATCGGACGGTCTCTCGATCCTGGACGTCTCCGAGGAAGCCTGCGTCTTCGCGCTCACCCTCGCAGAGAACCACCCAACTAACAAGTGAGCCCTCTTCCTTCCGATCAAACAATCAACACGTCTCCCAGATTGACGATCATGTCTTCCGGTGAAAAACCGACGTTCGACTTGCCCGTCAACGTCGAGTATCACAAAGGGAGCATCCTTCGGAGCGCCGACTCGATCGCCCAGGTGTGTTCGTTTCGCGCGGATTCAATCTCGTAAAATCAAACTAATGTGACCTATGGGGGATAATTGATAGGAGAAGAAGCGAGATCCGAGGGCCAGTGTGCGTGCAGATTCCGCCATCTGTTACGTAACACATGCTATCGCGGCGGCGCCAAAACAACGAGAGCCGTCGACAACACTGGGCCGTAGTGTGCTCCAAGATGAACTCGCCGATTTTTGAAGTTTCCCGTTTTTTTCTTGAGAGGCGTGTGGGAAACGAATAGAAGATCGGATTACACGGTCTGAAGAGTCGCGAGGACGGGAATAGCTCGGAGAAGGAAAGGGATACTGATCGGAGACTGCTTCCGTTTCGGAACCGGGTCTGTTTGAAAACGATGTGAATGTATAACGCTGGATGGTCCCTTTCCCTTTCAATGCGATTCTTGTTTACACCGGAATCTACATACGCACCCCTTTCCCACGCCTCCAGTTGATGCTGAACTTGTTTTCGATCTCTCAAGTGTTTGCAGCGTGGACCGTTCGATTTGATCATCTTCAACGAAATCTCGCATGACGTCGGAGATATCGATGGACTGTTCAAGAAGTTGCGCACCCTGCTCAAAGGTGACACCATTCCAGTTGCCTTTTTATGAGTTTTGATGTAGACTCGGGACAAATCGTGTTGTTCTCACGCCCAAAGAACCCGCCACTTCCGGTGCCGGACGTGTGTCTGATGCTGTGGCGAAAGCTGGCTGCCACGAAAGAGGAGCTGCTCGCGTCGGCAAATGCAGTGAGTGCCCCTCCTGACTTCCGTAGACTTCCCACGCAGTCACCAGACTAGAATGCAGGCAGCACGTGAACTGATCATTCAAAGTGCTGACGATGCAGATGATCATATCTTCAGGCTCAACTCAACTCGACGTGCTTCTCGGCTGCAGTTCCGATCAGTCTGGACAAGGTGCAGTACGAGAACATCCTCTACTCGGGCTGCTTTCCGGCCGTCAAAAACACTCCGAAGTGCGATGAGCGCGTCATCCGAGACTTCATCGTCTCCAAGTCGGGAAAGTTCGAGTTCGAAGAGAAGCTGCTGATCGTCATGCTCCGCAAATGATTGTGATACATTTCTGCTTATTTCGCATAAATATCACGTACTCTCCTTTTTGCAACACCCGATGTGAGAAAATGAGCAAAGAATATAAAAGAGAGTGGATGTGTTGTGATGTCCCAATCCTTACTCAATGCTCGGAAACGTCGACCCTTCTCTGCTGCCCCTTGGGATATTCTTCTTTTTCTGCTCGCTCATCGGCTGCGTCGGCAACTTGCTCATGATCTTCTGCTCCGTCGTGTCCAAGTGTGTCCAAGTGTCTTCTTTGAGAGACACATCGCTCTTTCCAGAAGACTCCGTTCTCCGTGCCATTTTCTTATCTCTGCCACGTGTCTCATCGACGCCTTCCACATCAGCGGCCAGTTTCCGTTCTGCTACCAACTCTTCCTCGGACGTCAGCATCTGATGCTTCCTTCCATTCTTCTCTCCTTCTTTCAGTGACTGCCTCCCAATCAGACTGCTTCTTCATTCTTTCCCTTCCGATTGTCGGCTACACGGCTGGAGGACCTCTGATCCTTGCGATGGGCATCGATCGATTCATCGCCGTCAAGTTTCCCACTTCCTACAGATACCATCAACAGTCTCCTGTCCAGTACATCCTCATCCAACTGGCCTTTCCGATCTTATACACGCTTCTCTTTCTAGTTTTCGGATATGTGCAAAGGGACACCAACGAGCTCAAGTCTTATCTTTGCGACGCACTCTTCTACAGACCCCCTTTTCAGTCAGATGATCTGTGCGAACCCAGTGGCTCTGAACGGTGCCTCCTTCCAGCTGTACAACTATCTGAATGCGTTGCTCTACGTCGTCGTCTTCTTCCTCTATTCCACAGTTTACTACCTCCTTAAGTCAAACAAAACAAGTATTGTTCCTAACGAATTCTGAAGTACAGTTGTCTTCAGGTTCCGGGTTCAAGAAGGTGTTCCGATCGATCACAGTGACCGTCGGCTTCGTTCTTCTCGGATGGGTTGCTACCACAACTGCGAATGCCTTGTCATACTCGGTCATTGACAATCTCAAAACAGCCCAAATCATCAGAATGTACTCGGGAATCGCAGTCAACATTGCAGCCGCTTCCAACGTCTTCGTGTTCTACACCATCAAGTGTGCGAGTTCCAAGTCTGAAATGAAACAGTTGTTTCCAGTTCCGAGTACCGAGAAGTCATCAAATCGCTATTCGGAAGGGGTAACCGTGGGACGATCCCCCACTTGGACACTTCGACGACAATGGATGCAACTCACTCCACAGCCAGATCCAAGTCCATTTCGGCCGTCTCGATGTCGAAGTTGCTCTCTTCTTCCACTTTATTCTCTCGTAGAATGACTCTCGTTTAACTCAGTTCCTCTCAATTCATGTCGCCTTATCTCAGACTCCGCCCCCTTCTGCCAGTGTTTCCTTCCTCTTTTTGCGGCTGTGGGAACCATCTTGATGCAGATATCTGCTCTCTTTCTTTCCATCCGCTAGTACTTCTCTCTTCTGAAACCAACAAAATGTTCGACTACATCAATCCGGCCATTCTGCCGCTCGGCTTCTTTTTCTTTTTCTGCTCGCTCGTCGGAGTGATCGGCAATGCAATTATGGTCATCTGCACACTTCGGACCAAGTGATCCCTCTCTATTTACGACCTCCCTCGACCATTCTATTCCAGACGCTTCCGCTCTCCGTGCCATCTTCTGATCTGTGCCACGTGTATCGCCGATCTCTTGCACGTCTGCGGACAATTCCCATTCTGCGTGCACCTCTTCGGAAATCTGACGTCTTCTCAAGCACAATGCTACTACATCCTAACCATTCCAATCGTCGGATTCACAACTGGCGGTCCTCTTATTCTCAGTATGGGAATCGATAGACTCATCGCCGTCAGGTACCCCACCAAGTGAGTGCACCTTTCTTCTTCTGAACATCCCAGCTTCTACTCAGGTACCGCTACTATCAAGAAGAGCCGAAAGGCTACGTTCTGGCCCAACTAGCGTTCCCTCTCTTCTACTGTGTCGCATTTCTGATCTACGGCTTCCTGGAAAGGGACACCGACGTGAAAAAGTATCCCCCTTCTTCCATGTGTTTCGACTCTCTAACCCTTCCAGCCAGCTCATCTGCTCCAATCCGCTCTCCCTGAATGGCACTTCCTTCCAAATGTACACGTACACGAGTGGCATCATCTACATCGCCGTCTTCTTCGTCTACCTCGCCGTCTACATTCTCCTCAAGTCAAATAAAGCGAG
The DNA here is from genome assembly GCA_963570955.1 of Caenorhabditis afra. Classification (NCBI taxonomy): domain Eukaryota; kingdom Metazoa; phylum Nematoda; class Chromadorea; order Rhabditida; family Rhabditidae; genus Caenorhabditis; species Caenorhabditis afra. The sequence continues at coordinate 6,211,631 of OY751536.1, read as the reverse complement.
CGCTCGGTTCAAGAATGTGTTCCGGTCCATTCTCGTCACCGTCGGATTCGTTCTTCTCGGATGGGTCACGACTACAACTGCCAACACGCTCTCTTATTCTGTGACGAGCGACCTCATGACAATCCAACTCATTCAAATGTACGCGGGAATCACGGTCAACTTCGCAGCCGCCTCCAACGTGTTCGTGTTCTACGCCATCAAGTCGGTCCTCCGATGTAGTCTCCTCCCCACCGATCTCCGCTATTTCCAGTTCCGAGTATCGTTCGGTGATGCAGTCCATGCTCGGATGTCGCAGCAAGGGAGCCACTCCGGTCTTCGAAGCCTCGAGCACGCAGACTGTCACTCGCGTCGTTCCGGCTCGCTCCACTTCACAGCCTTCCGTCGCTTTCCAGTCGAAAACTTCTCTCGCGGCCCGTCGGATGACTGTCATCTAACGTTTTCCCCTTTCATTACTACTTATCATACGGGTCCCATATTTTGACTTTCTGGTCTACCGCCGCTCCCTCCCAAATGTCATAATCCGTGACTTTTGATAATCGTATTCGTTGAAATTCGATTAGATTAATAAGTGGTTTGTGTTGGCAAAGTGATCGATGAAGTCTCATTTGTGACACTGATTTATTACTCGGAGAACGGATTTTCACTGCCAGAATATTCCGGTTGATTGGTTTTTGAACCGAGAATTGCGTGTTTGTAGGATGTAGGCGTCGTGAGGGCACATGTGAAAGCGACGTGGGAATCTGGAGAGAAACGAGGAGTCACTGCAACACTGCTCGCTCCGCATCCGTCTGCCGACATGCTCGACTACATCCCGAAGGAGATCCTTCCTCTCGGCTTCTTCATGTTCTTCTGTGCCCTCGTCGGGGTCATCGGAAACTTCGTGATGCTCCTCTGCTCTTTCCGCACCAAGAGGTTCCGTTCTCCGTGCCATATTCTGATTGCTGCCACGTGTCTCGCAGACGCCATCCACATCAGTGGCCAGTTTCCATTCTGCGTGCACCTCTTCGGAAATCTGACCTCTTCACAAGCTCAGTGCTACTACATGCTCACCGTTCCGATCGTCGGACTCACTTCCGGCGGTCCCTTGATTCTGGCAATGGGAATCGATCGGCTCATCGCAGTCAGGTACCCCACCAGGTGCTCCAGAAGACGTGATTTCTTCTTCAAATTATGTTCTTCTTCAGATACCGATACTTTCAAGAAGAGCCGAAGTTTTACATCTGTGCCCAACTGTTCTTCCCCGCCGCCTACGCACTTTTCTTTCTCATTTACGGGTATCTAGTGAGAGACACGGACACAAAGAAGTGAGCAGATTCGAGTGTCCCACTGAAATCTTGGGTTCTTCAGCCAGATAACCTGTGCGAACCCGTTGTCTCTGAACGGGACGGCCTTCCAGATGTTCACTTACTCCAGTGGAATCATCTACATCTTCGTCTTCCTCGTCTACCTGACCGTCTACGTTCTCCTCAAGAGCAACAAAGCCAGTCCGTCGTTTACCTTTGAACCATGTTATCAATGGGTCCTTCAGGTGCTCGTTTCAAGAGCGTCTTCCGTTCTCTGGCAGTCACCGTCGGCTTCGTCATGTTCGGATGGGTCTCCACGACGACTGCCAACACGCTCTCCTATTCCATCGCTGGAAGCGCCTACACCGCCCAACTCATTCAGATGTACGCAGGAATTACAGTCAACACTGCAGCGGCGTCCAATGTTTTCGTGTTCTATGCCATCAAGTGAGCATTGACAACAGTACCACGGCTTATTTCCGGGTTTCAGTTCCGAGTACCGCGAGGTGATAAAAGCGCTCTTCGGGTGCAAGAGCAAGGCGAATTCACCGGCGTTCGAAGCGTCGAGCACGATGGTTGCAGTGCGATCGAATGCGAACATGCAGAAGAGGAGATCGACCATCATGTCTGAAGTTATCCTTCTGCCAACGCCTACTCTCTCTTTTTCAGAAGCACTAAGTCATCGATGATTCCCGTGGACAACTGAATTTCCTCTTTTCTTGAATAAACTCTTGATCATTCATAAGATTTGCACGCCTCCAATACACAAGAATCCGGAATACTTTCCCACGCCAGTCACAAGGAATCTTGGTGTTTCAGACTCGCCTTTTCTAGTCTACTCCGAGATGTTGGTCACTCGCGCTAGAGTTTGATCACATCAGCCAAATGCGGAGATAATTCATGTTTTCGACGACAATGATGTTATTCGAATAAAGAGAGTTTGCGAGACCACCGGAATTACTTTCGATTCCCGAAGATGTTCGATTACATTCATCCGATGATCCTGCCTCTCGGCTTCTTCTTCCTCGTCAACTCTTCCATCGGAGTCGTCGGCAACCTCGTGATGCTCCTCTGTTTCTTCCGAACCAAGTCAGTCTAGAAGCCGTTCATGCTTATTTTTCTCCTAAAATGTTGCAGACGTCTTCGTTCGCCGTGTCACATCCTCATCAGTCTCACTTGCATCTGTGACCTCCTTCATCTGACAGCTCAGTTCGTGTTTTGTGTCCACTTGTTCGGAAACCGTAGGGGACAGCTGCTTTCTCTTCCGATTTCCGTTGTTCAGTGACATCCTCGCAGGCTCAGTGCTTCTACATGCTCATTCTGCCGCTCTCCGGAGTCGGAGCATCCGGCCCTCTGATTCTTGCGATGGGCGTCGACCGGCTGATTGCGGTCAAGTTCCCCACCAAGTACCGTTTACTGCAGCAAGAGCCTCGCTACTACGTGCTCAGCCACCTGGTCAGTCCCATCGCCTACACTCTCGTTCTTCTCTGGTTCGGCTTCACCACTAGAATCGTCAGTGAAAAGACGTAAGAGACCTCCCATCACCTGTGTAACAAGTTCGGATTCCAGACAAGTAGCTTGCGCAGTCCCTCTGGCTCTGAACGGCAGTGCCTTCCAGTTCTTCACCTACTCGAGCGCCTTTATCTACTTCCTCGTGGTTATCGTGTACGGAACAGTCTACATCCTGCTCAAGTCCAACCAAGCCAGTCAGTTCATATTTTGCCGCCAGACGTTCAATCGATCCATACAGGTGCTCGCTTCAAGAGCGTCTTCAAGTCGATCGCAGTGACAGTCGGCTTCGTTCTGTTCGGTTGGGTGACCACGACCCTCACGAACACGCTCTCCTACGAAGTCACTTCTGACGCCTTCACGGCGGCCCTCATGCAGATGTACGCAGGAATCACTGTCAACTTCGCCGCCGCCTCCAACGTCTTCATCTTCTACGCCATAAAGTGAGCCTGCCTTGCTCTACCACTGCTGATTCTCGTTTCCAGTTCCGAGTACCGCGAAGTCATCAAAGCCCTATTCGGCTGCAAGAGCAAGGCGAATCTTCCGATGTTCGAAGCGTCCAGCACGATGGTCACTGTCTCCAGCACTGCGCAAATGCAAAAGAGAAAGCTCACCATGACCTGATACCAATCACACACACTTGTTTTTTTTCTTGACAGATGAAGAATTGATTTCTGGTTTCTCTTTTCTTCACTAATTGGAGACTATTTTCTGTTCCCCTCTAGATTTCCGAAAACAACCGATTCGTGAGATTTTGAGGCTGACAACATAATTCAGGAAGAAATTCGGTTCCGGGATAGAATTCGACGATGAGTGGAGGTTTTCTGATTCCACTTGGCGTCTACTACGTCATCGACTCGTCCGTCGGCATCATTGGGAACCTCGTCTTGGTGCAGTGCTCTTTGCGGAACAAGTGAGCTAGCTGCTAGTTCCACCTTCTAAGGAATCATTCAGGAACATCCGTGGTCCGTTCCACATACTCGTGTGTCTCACTTCCACGTCATACATCCTTCATCTGTTCGGATCCCTGATCTACAGCTTCCAAATCTTTGGAAACGGTAATCCTCTCTCTTCTTCCATCTCATCTTCTTATTTTCAGTTCAGACGTCCCAATCGACATGTTTCTTCATGATGTCAGTCCCTTTAATAGGCGTGACTGCCTCCAGTCCGCTCGTTCTGGCTCTTGGAATAGACCGTCTCATTGGAGTGAAGTTTCCGATCAAGTGAGAACCGCCAGGAAGTATCGAAAGATGTCGGTCCCCAATTCCAGATATCGATCTCTTCGCCAAGAACCCCGAACGTACCTTCTCCTTCAACTTGTCTTCCCTGCTCTCTATTCAACTTCTCTAGTGTTAGCTGGTTTCTTTTCTCGTACGGCTGACAGGTTGGTACTCATTTTGTGTCATGCGACATTCCGGTTCTCTCAGACAGGTTCCATGCTCGGTTTCGTTTGCTCTGAATGGCGCTTCGTTCCGACTTCTTGTCTACGGAAGTGTCCCCATCTACGTCGTTCTGTTCCTCGTCTATGCGTTCGTTTACTATCTCTTGAAAACAAGCACAGCCAGTTGGTTCCCACGGATCCCAGAAAAGGCAACAGTTTCTCTATCCAGGTGCCCGTTTCAAGAGCGCCTTCAAATCCATAGCAGTGACCGTCGTGTTCGTGCTCTTCGGCTGGCTCGCTTCCTCTTTGCTCAGCATTCTCAACCAGTCGTTCGTCTCCGATCCGACGCTCAGGAACGTCATCCAGATGTACGCGGGGATTCCCGTCACTTTCGCTGCCACCTGCAACTCGTTCGTATTCTATGCAATCAAGTAGGCACCTTTCAATTCTCAGCTCTCAGCCTGAATGTTTCAGTTCCGACTACAGATCCACGATTAAGCTTATTCTGTTTGAAAAGAGGAATCACACGTCTTCTGCGGTTTCGAGCGTCGTGAAGACCTTCTGAATAATGGAAATAGCATCACTCATCTGATCGTTTGGTTGTTGGTTCTCATTCCGATTTCTCGCATACTTCGAGAATGTCTTCGCGTGTTTTCGGTTTCAGTCTCAAAAACAGACACATTCAGAAGACCTCTCCTTTCATTTTGTTTTTCATTTGTTTGAATTTGAAAAAGTGAAAATTGGCATTCCATCTGCGATTGAAAACAAAGAGAAAGTGCTCGTCAACAAAAGAACAGTCTGTCGGCGGGAATCGTTCATTTCAGACTCCCGAAACTCGAGACACACCTTCTTTTCCTTTCAGATTACACTCGTAACTCGAGCCTTTTTGCTTTCCGATCTCTGAAAGTCCAGTCGAAGGTCATGCGTGACCGGGTATCTCTCCTGCAAATCGGAAGCAGAAGAAGCAGAAGAAGAAGAAGACAAAGTTCCTTTTCACTCGTCACTTTCTCGCCTCTTCCGAACCTTCTGATCCCTCGAGAAACCACGTGAAAATGGGCAGAAATGTCGAGAAACAGGGACAAATTGGAGTGTAATCCCTTCCGGATTAGTCCCTAATTCCAGACGTTTTGCCTCGTTTCCAGTTACTTCTCAAGTACAAAACCATCATGTAAGAGAAAAGTCAGAAATAAAATAGATATAAGCGACGGAAAAGAAGAGAAAACTCATTACCTCGAGCCCGTCAACTCCAGAATTCTTTCCCTTTTCCAGCGCTCATCTCTCTCTCTCTCTCTCCATTTCCCCTCAATAATGTTTGGTGTCTCGTTTCGGATCAGCCGGAAGGAAGTCACTTTTCGGATCAGAAACTGCCTCGGAAACTGTTTGTTCGACACGCGAAAAGCGAGTGTTTGTCTCTTCCAAGAGGTCACTTCGACACACTTCTGCCCCTTTTCTCTTCCCACAAATATCTCGTTTCTCTCCCGTTTTTCCCTAATTTCTTTCAAATTTCATGCACACTCCAAAACATTATTATTTTGAGCCGGAGACGAGAAATGAGCTCGGTGATTCTGATCAGAAGCTAATCAAGTAATTGTCAAGAGAATCCAAATTGAATTCGTTTTGCCGAAACGCGTCGAATTGGTTCGAATGATTTTGTTTTTCACGACTCCTAAAAGAAGATAGCGACGTTTCTGGAAAGGCACTTTTACTTCGTTTCCAGCCTCCGTTTCCTGATTCTCGAGAGCCCCCCTCCCACACTTTTTTTCCTCTCTGAACTCTGTGGTCCCGCCGCGAAGAAGAAAAACCGGAAACCAATGAGTTTCCACTCGATGTTTCTTCCCAACACCTATTTTCTCGTCTTTCATCGCACTCGTTGAAGTTCACAATTCCAGAAGATGTTCGAAGACGTGCACCCGTGGATGGTGCCCATAACCTTCTTTTTCCTCGTCATCATCCCGATCGGAGTCTTCAGCAACGTCGTCATGATTGTCTGTTTCTTCGTCAATCCGTACGTCTTTCCCACGTCTTCCCCTTCTCACGTCTTCTTTTTCCAGCCGTCTCCGCACTCCGTTCCACATTCTTCTCACGTTCACATGCCTCGCCGATGCGATTCACGTCTGCGGGCAGATTGTTTTCGTGCTCCAGCTGCTCAACAATAGTTTGTTGCCAATAGATCTTTTCAAGCATTTTCATCTTCATTTTCAGCTTTCTCCACCCAATCCACCTGCTATTTCCTCAACTTTTTTCCAGTTCTTGGCCTTGCTATAGCCGGTCCTCTTCTTCTGGAAATTGGAATCGACCGTCTGATCGCAGTATCGTTTCCTCACAAGTAACAGCTCGATTCCGTCCCCTTCCATTTCCCTCTCCAGATACCGCGAACTGCAACTGCAAAAAGTGCGCTACACAGCTGCGCACCTCGTCTTTCCCTGCCTCTACACCGCCTCCATCCTCTATCTCGGCTTCGTCGAGCGAAATAATGAGTGGGTTGCCCGGAGCGACTAAAGTGCCCGTTTCCCTTCAGCGACGTGAAGTGCGCCATTCCGACCGCCCTCGCCGGCTGTTCGTTCAAAGTGTTCACGCTCTCCAGCCACGCCGTCTACGTCTCCATCCTGCTCGCCTACCTAATGACCGCTCTCCTTCTCAAAAAGCATGACGCAAGTCAGTCTGAAGAAAGGAAAAAAAAGGAGACAGGGGGTAAAATGCAGGTTCCCGATTCAAAGCCGTCTTCAAGTCCATCGGCGTCACCGTCGGCATGGTTCTCTTCGGATGGGCGATCACGACCGTCTCCAACACCTTCGGATACATCGTCACCGACGATCCCGAGATATTCAACCTTATCCAGATGTATTCCGGCATCACCGTCAACATCGCCATCTCCTCCAACCTGTTCATTTTCTACGCAATCAAGTGAGTAATCGATTGATAACACGCCGACCAAAAACCGATTCCAGTCCCGAGTACCGGCTGACTGTGAAGTTGCTGCTCGACGGCTCCTGCTGGAAGTTCCCGATGTTCTCCGACTCTGGAAGCGAGCTGCACCAGTTGCGGAAGACGACGAAATCGCAGGAATGCTAGCCGATTCACGGGTGTCGGCCCCTCTTTCCCATATCTCGATCTCTGACACGACTCTTTCCATGAAACGAATATTTATTTTCGAAAAGACAATTGAAAAGGGGCCAAGAACAGGCGTTTTACTCGTAATCTTTCGAGAAGTATTTTCTCGGATTCACTTGCACTTCCGCTCTTCGGACGTCTCCATGTTGTTGCTGTCGTTGTTGTTGTTCTCGTTTTCGTCCAACTTGTTCAAATCTCCTGAAAACAGAACATATATCAGTTTGAGAGAAAAGGGAAAAGGGAATAAGACGGCACAAACGAGTATTCACCTCACCATTCTGCGGTGAAAGACGCAGTGACATTCGATCCGAAGGGAACAGCTTCCAGAAGTTGTACCCGAAGACGGTGATGAAGACGTTGAAGCCGAGATAAGCGATCAGAAGGCTCATTTCGAAGAGTGCGAGGAGCAGGAGCACACGAGAGCAAGACGACGTGGAGGAAGTGGGCGGAGTCGGGAGACACGTGGATGAAGCAGGGTCACGTGAGAATCAGTGCGGCAGCATCGGAGACGACGACACTCGCGTTCTCTGCAACTATTTGTGACTTGTCCTTTATGACTGGGACTTCTCTTATCGCGGAATAAAACAGTGTTAACTATAAGTGACGAGTGCCCATAAACGGACAGAACGCGAGAAACCGAGAGACGCGGACTGCGAGAGCTGTTGAGTCACACTGTAAATGCACCTGGCGAGACTCTCCGTCAGTTCCAGAGATTGCGGACAGAAATGTGAAAATAATCTGTTGGAGAGAGGGTGGCATGACAAATGGGAAACCGGCCAACATTCCGAAACGAGGGAGGAAACCTGGCTCGCCGTGGATTCGGATCACGCACAAATTCGACTAATTAGGTTCAAACGGAGAGGCGAATTCTCGGAAAGCAACCCGCCAATCACGAATTCATTCGTCTTCTTCTTCTTCTTTCCTCAACTTTTCTTTCCAGCTGTCCCCAGCTATTTCACGACGGAGACCAAGAAAAGAGAAACTGGCGAGGACGTGTGAATAATGGATCGAAGAAGAAGAAGAAGAAGGTGCGACCTTCTCGCGCACCCGAACAATAATAACACTTTGGAGAGAAGAAGCGAGAAAATTAAAAAGAAAAAGGAAGGAGAGGGGGCGAATATATGGAAAAAGAAGAAGAAGAAGCGGGCAGATCTCGCTAAGTATTATAATCCTTGCTTGCTCGCCGAGACGAGGAGGGAAGAGAAAAAGAAGGAGAAGAAGAAATCTTGATACATTCGGACAAAGACGAAATTGAAATCGCGAGGAGGAACAAAGTTGGGAAGAACGCCACAAAAGAGCCGCGTTGTTTGTCGCATTCACTTGATTGAGCCGCCCGACTGCTCGGCTATTAGGGCGAGCATCGGCCGCCGAGAGCCGAAACAGACGACGAACACCACAAATCGGCGGCTCTTTTTCTTCCCGAACACGTGATTCTCGCCTGCAATTTCGAGAGAGAGAGAGAGAGAAACGGCTGAAAACCGAGAATCTTCTATTTCTCAAAGTGATTTCTGTGAATCATTGAAGAAATATTGACATTACTCACACGGTTTGAGAAAGGGAAAAGGTATGAGCAAACGGGAAAAAAGTATCTTTTCTTCCCGAGAAGGCCCCACTATAATATCCATATCTGAGCAGTCTTCTCACGAATTCTGACAAATTTCCACGTTTTCTTCGTTCCCCGCGCGGAATTATTCAGCTGCTCGTGGTGTTATTTGAAATTCTCCACGAAGAGAAGCGGCCGGAAATTCGACGAAAAACAGGAGTGAGAGGAAAAAGTGAGGGATTCACAAATCACGAATTGATAAGGAGGCGAGAAAAGAGAAGAGGCAGTAAGTAAGGTTTCTTGCGCACAGGTGTGGACAACGGCAAACACCCGGGGCCGCGGTTTTTGAGGGGTGGGCTCGCGGAGCAAGAGTGTTTGCTCTGCTGAGTCGGATTGTTCGCACACCTCGAATACTCGGAGGTTCAAAAAGTTGGGCAGCCTCTTTCGAATGAAGCAAATGGGAGCGAGCGGAAACAGAGGAGGCAGGAAGGAAGTCGTCGACAGCGGGAAATTGACTTCATTCTGCGATTTCTCTATGTTTATGTTTATGTATGCGCGAAATTATGGAAGTACTCAATAAATACATCACACAATGAGAAGAGGAGAAAAAGCAGGAAGAGGTCAGAGACGGATCTCCTCGCCGACGCGGTTCGTGCTCTTCTTCTCCTTGGGCATGCACGGGATGTACTGGACGCACGGGATGCGGTTGAGGATGTTCATCGCCCACTTCGGGTAGCTGTACGTGCACTCGTCGATGCCTCCCGCGTAGACCTCGCCTCGTGCTCGGAGCCCTCGTTGCTCGCGCGTCGCTCCTGAAAGCGTTCCGTTTGCTCAGCTGTCTCCGGTGTTCGCGTTACCTCCAATTGAGTTGTCAAGGATGCAGGCACAGAGGGCGCCGACGAACATGGGCATCTGGAGGAGCACGTTGAGGATCTGGTTGAACCAACTCCAATCTGAATGAAATTAAATTTGAATGAATGAATGAAATAATGGTGGCCGAAAGGGTGAACGGACCTGTTGAAACGGGATTCTTGTGGAAGTACAACGGGACAATCTGACCGAACATCATCGAGAATCCGAAGATTCCCATATTGCGGGAAAGCGTCATGTCCACTGTCTGCAGGTTCGAAACGGCCACGCCGACCACCATTGCCATCGAAGAAGCGAGAACTCCGCCGACCAGAGGATCCGGAATAGTGGACAGGAGGGCGCCGATCTGGAAGATGACCTGTTTGAACGTTCAGGAGAATGTTCTTACTTTGGTCAAGAGTCCGAGAATGATGAGGAAGACGCCGGCCATGACCATGGTCCATCGAGAAGCGACTCGCGTCACTCCGATCACTCCGATGTTCTCCGTGTGAGTGGTCATTCCGACTCCGGGGCCCAGAAGGCCAGAGATCAAAGATCCCATCCCTTCGGCCAGGATTCCTCTGTTGATTGCGTGACTCGGCGGGGGACGTTCCTCGGAAACTCGTGCTGCTGCATGATAGTCTCCGACCGATTCGAAAACCGACGTCATCGCGGAGAGAAGGAAAAGCAGGAAGAGCCCCGTGTTGAACTGTGGAGCTCCGAACTTGCCGGGGTACGGAACTTCGAGCCAAGAGGACTCGCGAATGACGGCGATGGAAATGTTTTTGTCGACTCGCGCAGCACTGCCTTCCGGAGTCAGATTGAAGACGGTGAGAGCGACGCAGAAGATCCACGAAGTGAGGATCGCGATCAGATACTGAAGGACCGAGGTGAGGCGGAAGGCATTCGAATGTTCTCACCGGATACTGTCCGAACAGATTGACCTTGTACCAGTGGAACCTTTTGTTTCTGATTCCTGGAATAGGAACTTTCACCTCTGCTAGGTAGAGGATCGTTGCGAAGAGAGTGACAGCCTGCACGATGGCCACCCAGTGTTTGCTGATGTGTGTGACCATCAACTCGACTTGACTGAAGGCGAGCAGAAGCATCAGAGGGGAAACCTGTGGAGTGGATGGATCCGTTGACGTCTGATCGAACAGCACTCACTGTCAGCGGTCCGATGAACTTAGTGAGGAGACCGACGAGTCCGGTGGCTCCGATGAGCATCGGAACAATGGAGGATGCGATGAGACACCCTTGGAGGAGAGCCAGCTTCCCGTAGTAGACGTGCTCCGGAACAAAGTCGTGCTCTGTCGCATTGCAGGCGTTCTCGGGAAGACTCATGAATCCCTGGACCGACGGCACGTACGCAAACGCCGTTCCTTGAAGAAGTGCGAGTCTGCAAAGGAGTTCCCTCACATTTCTTGATTCGGGTGTTTACCTCATTCCGAACAGCGTCTGGATGATGGTCGAGATCCCACTGCTGACGAACGTCGAACTGATGAGTGTCTGTCTCAGGACAGCTGAAAGTAGGGGCTTTCAGAAGGCACCGGAATGGCTCACCAATGCTCGATCCGGGACAAAGAGAGTCGGCCATGATGATGGGCACTGTGAGCAGGGCAGAGACGCAGACCATCACCTGCTGGAATCCATAGAGAAGGGCGATTCCGAGCGGCGGCGTGTCGCGGGCCTTCAGGAACGGACGCTGTCTCGCCGGCGCCTTCTTCGTCTCGACCGCTTTCTCCGGGTAGTCCATTACTGAAAGAAGGCAGTGTCGGCGGCGCGGAAAGAACCGAATGCACGGCGAATCACAAGTTCGCACGGGACTTGGCTGCCTATGCAAATCACGAACAAACGGTATGCAAATGGTGTCGACACCCTCTTCTTTTTTTCCGATTTCTGGCTTTCCTATTCTCGAGAAGGTTTTCCCTTTACCCGTAAATAACACTCCGTGAGTAGAAACGAAACCCTCGAAATCCCAAAAAGTGACTTCTTTGAAAAAAAAAAGTAGCCGAAAACAAGTGGGGAGCAAAGTAAATACGGAAAATGAAAGGTGTTTGACCGTCAGATTGATCCCGGATTACTGTGTTTTGTTTCGCTATTAATCGCATTAATTTTTCTGATATTCAGTCGAAAACACTGTCAAAACGAGGGTGCAAAAGTCTGGGAGACTCGGACGAAAATTGAAATATTATCCTATTTCGGGGAGAAGTGAAGGGCTGATTTGATAACGGGGGAGTGATAGGAGAGAGTGAATAACACTGCTGATCAATAAAGATTTGAGGAAGCGAAGCGGGGGGTGTATGCAGAAGAACATGTTCGAAGGCATTTCGTACTGCGAACGCGAAAAAACAGAGGAATACAGGAAGAAAGGGTGGGGAGATGATGGCCACCTTTGTATTCTCCGTGATAATGTGTACGACGACACGGCCTCCGTATCACCGTCTGATTCTCTCACGCCTTCTGGCAAAGGTTCGGCGAATGTTTGGGACGAAGATCAGAGGTCTCCGAACAACACTTCCTCGTGGAAGGCGAAAACGACGGAGAAAGGAGCGAACTTTTGAAATCTTTGTCGGTGGAAAGTAGTGAAAAGAGAAAACAAAAAGATAAGAAACAGACGAACAAACCGACAGTTATCGAACAATAAGTGCTTTCAACAACTCAAAAACACATTGTGACGTGGTTTCATGTGACAGCGTGACAGTGTCCTTTTCGAGTTCTTCTGATCGGGGAAACTCTGGGAAGAACATCAGTTTGGACGTCTCGCTGCAGACAAATTCCAGGTTCAGACTGCATTCCCGCTGGAAAACCGGCTCTTTGTTCGTGTGTTCAATTGGAAATGAGTCATCTGCAAAATGAGAAAGCGCAAAGTTTTTGCATCTCAACAACATTTCCGAACGATTTATTGTGGGTGTTTCGACGCGCGCGCGGCATTTTTGGAGAGGGGGTGAATGGAGGGATGGTGTTGTGAGGTGGGGGGGGGGGGGCTCTTTTCGTGTTTCTTGTTGGATGGTTCGTCTGTCGTTTGTGTGTGTGCGTGTGTGTGGCTCAGCTCATTTTAACAATTGTGATGTGATGATCAGGTCGAATACTGACAATAAAATAAGGAAAAAGAGAGAAAGAGGGGGAAAAGAAGAGAAAGAAGAGAGAGAGAGAGATAGATGGGGGGTGGGCAGAAGAGGATGGAATAGAAATCTGGGGGGAAGGTGCGACACCCGACTAAAAAGGGGAACGGATCACCGGGGGGCGGATCGACTGGGATCGATGGTCCGTCAACTAGAAGAGAGGGGAGGAGAGGAAAGAGGGAAAAAAGAGAGAGAGGGGGGCGATTAGTGGCTGCGTTTGTGCGCTTTCTGCACAGTGTCCAGCTTCTTGTTCGACTGTCCGGCGATGGTCTCGATGAGATTGTAGGGGGCCTCTCGGGTTCCGTGCAGCATCAGCTCGAACTTCTTGATGGTTCCGGTGTGCGGTCCAGGTCCCTGGAAATGAAGAAAATGGGAGGGACTCGAGGGAGTGACTCACTTGGAAGCGGGCGATGAGTCTCCACTTTCCGGTCGGGTTCTCTCCCCACGTGTGAGTCGTCATGAACGGCCAGTTGGTGAATCCGTCCTTCGAGTCGTCGTCCTTCGGTCTGCGAGAGAGAATCATGGTACGGGTGCCCATGGGCGAGATCAGGTAGAGAGTGGTGTCTCCACGGCGGGACGAGTTGAACGAGACGACAGCCTGCACGTGTTCCAGGTAGCGGACTTCGAACTGCGTTCCGACGCATCCGTCAGTCTCGATTTCGAGCATCAGGTTTCCGTCGGCGGGGATCTCACTGAAACAAAACTCTGAAAGGGGGCGCGAACGACGGGACGACTCACTGTGGCTTCTCGATGAGTCCGGCGGTGCAGTGGTAACGGGGCGGGGCGGTCTTCCAAACCATGGCCAGCATAACCATCTCGGCGGCATCGAGCACTCCGAATCCGAACAAGTGGTTGTACTCGAGTCCGACTCCGTTCATCTGCCACTCGAAGTGAGAGCAGTTTCCGCGCGAATCTCTGTGGTTGTCTTTGATTCCAAGCGCCGGCAGTTCGCGGCACCGACCGTCGAACAGCGAGTTGCGGCTGGAAGTGAGGACGGTCAAGTGCTGCAGGTCTCTCCAGGTCAACGACGGGTTGGCTTCGAGCGCGAGAGCGAAGACACCGGCGGCTTCCGGTGCGGCGGCGGAGGTTCCCGAGTGGGAGCGCGTGCATCTTCCGTACAGATCGGTGGTGGCGACTCCAGTCTCCGGATTGCGGCCTCCGTTCGAGAAGGTGGAGGCAAGCGTCGAGGAGCACGACTCGTCGTAGTGGGCGTTCTCTCCGTTGTTGATGGCCGAGTTGATCGAGATGGTCCACATGCTGGCGGCATACCCGTCGCAATTGCAGTCGTCGTCCTCTCCTCCGTCTCCACTGGCCCACACGAAGATCGATCCGAGGCCGTTGCGTCCCTCGTTCACTCCCTTCACGATGGCTCTCATCGTGGCGTTGCGAGGTCCGTCGACCGTCTTCCCGTCGTCCGTGGGTCCCCACGAGGCCGAATAGATGTGGATCTTGTTCGGCTCGTGTCCCATCGAGTTTGCCTCGATCAGATCCGTCATGTAGGGCTGGTCGAGCATTCGGATGCCGGCCACCTTGCCGTCGTAGGCGACTCCGACGCCGCAAACGCCGTTGTCCCTGGCGGCGACGATCTCTCCGGCACAGCGGGTCCCGTGCGAGTTGAACCAGTCGTCAGTGTATCTCGGGTACGGGAACGGGTCGTTCGACGAGAAGTCGTACGACGCCTCGGCGTTCTAAGAAGAGCAAAGAATGGATCGGGGGATAAACGAGGAAACGCGCTTACGAAGTTGTTCTTGATATCCGGATGCATGTAGTCGACGCCGTCGTCCATAATCGCCGTCGTGATGTTCTTTCCCGTGAATCCCATGGCCCAAGCCTAAAAACCGATGTTTATCTTCTCTTTTCTCCGCTTTTCTATCCATTACCCTCTCCACATTCAAATCCAATCGGGCTTTTCCGCCGGCTTGTCCAGTGTTTTTCTGGAAAGACACCCATTTTGAGAGAACACACAGACACAGAGACACCCTTCTTTTTCTCGAAGGACCGCCGAAGACTCATCTCATGAATTATTTACATTCTCTCATTTCGAGACAGGAAGAGCAAGAAACGGAAATCCTGATGAAGCCCGCAGGCACTCCTAATTTATGGGCGAATGATGAGAAAAACGTCAGGGAAAGACGGGCGTTTTATGGCTCTCCGAGCACTACGAGACGAGAATTAAAGGGTCGGCAGGTTACGGTGGCTCTTGTTTTCAGCCCGGAATCTCATTATCTAATGCATAAACGGAAGAGGAAAAGAAGAAAACGAGGAAGAGTGCTTGAAATGCGTCATGGACTTTGGAACTCAGAATGGCAAACGAGGTCACGACTCACCAGGTACCATTGGTATCCGTAGAGCGGGTCCGACGGAGAGAGCACCGAGGAGAAGTCGAACTGGCTCTCGAGACGTTGCTCGAGCGGCCGGTAGCCTCGTTTCGTGCGCGTGTATCCTTTCAGCTGTTCAACATGCACCACCTGAATTCAGAAGAGGTGACGTCATGTAACTCTACCCCCCTCTTGTGACTCTAATGAGAATGCGTCCAGGTGGAAAAGACCAACTCTACCGTACCTCCTCGTCGTTGTGCAACTTGGCGTGATGGCCGGCCGATCTGCGGGTGCGAGCGTGGACGAGCGCCGGCTGCACGAAGTGGAACTCGTTCTCGCTGCCGGCCACCTGTCCCCGGTTGATGAATCCGTGCCTCTTGGCTATCCGATGCGCATCGTCCAGTCCGCCGCCCTCCTTCAGATGAACGTGGAAGTGGTTGGTGTAGACGTCGACCGTCTCACCGATGCCGATCAAAATCGACAGGAACACACATATTAGGTCGACATGTGTGTTTTTCATACCTGCAAAAGGCACGATGAGAGCGGCAACGAGTGCGGGAAAACGGCGGAGAGACCCGGAACTAACTCCACTCGGGCACCCGAATGACGTGAATGAGAATGAGCTGCCAAGACGGGAGCTCCTCTTGTAATCCCACAGATGTCACTAATTACTTGCTTTGGAAGCAAGCGAAAATCGCGGCGAGCGCAAAAACACGAAAAAAAAGAAGAAGAAAAAGCTGTCAGTTTGGCTGAGCCGCCGGCGCAATGCTGAAAAAAGTGGGCGGTGCGCGAGGCGACGCTCGGCTCGCGAGGAAGGAGAAGAAGGCAGAGAAGAAGCAGTAGAAGAAGAAGAAGAAGACGATGAAGAGGTGGTGGGGGCGAAAGCTGTGCTCACGCGGGCGCGCGCGCGGCGAGCCCCACTGATCGATACGAGGGAGCCGTCGTCGTCGACACGACTGCACAGCTCCACCCCATCGATCCGTTTGGCGCGCACGGCTCCGTCTCGGCTCGGCGAGCACACAGAGAGAGATCTCATGAGTCTTCTCGCTTCTCTCGCTCGCTCACTCGCTGCTTCGACCGGATGACGTCGTCTTTTTTTCCTCTTCTGAATACGTTTGTGAGCAGCTCGCGCGACGAGAGAAAGAGCTCGCGGCGGCGGGAGACGAAGGAGCGGCTCGTCCGTCCGGCTCACATGCTTCTTCTTTTCCTTCTTTCTGTGTGCTTCTCGTTTCCAGTCGGCGCAGAGCGGGGGGAAAAGATAATCAAATGAATGACACAGAGAGAGGGGAGGGAGGGAGAGAAAGCGGATCTCGGGCCGACGATTCATCATCATCAGGCTCGTGTTTTCCATTTTCGGGCAAGGGCTCTCGCGCGAAACGACAAGCACTTCGAGGGATTCGAGGGCCCATCGGAGAGCATTGAACAGGAAACTGATTCAATTTGGGACACCTATTGAAAGCGCGGACAAAGGGGTCAGAAAACAAGTTCAGCGAGCAGAGAGGTTCTCGGAAAACGACTCCCCCCATGCGTGAGGAAGCACTGGAAGGCACTAATCCGGAAGGCCCTCGATCATTCGTGCTTATCTCGGAGCACTTAAAGGGGCTGGGATACGGTAGGCTGTTTGCCGTCCGGAGCGAAAGTGGAAGAAAACGACGAAAGACGAGCCGCGTAATTATTAGGCACCGCCTCTTTGTTCGCGTGCTCATTTTGCAAGTCGTGGCTGTTACGTGCTTCTCGCAAGAAAAGGAAGAAATAGTTGTCCCGTGACTGGGCATAGCTCACAAAAATCGGACACAGTTTTCAGATTTTCCAAGTAGACTTCTGACTAGACCTTATAGAAATCTGGAAGTTCCAGAACCAGAGTTCTGCGAAAAGAAGCCGTTGTGGGATTTCTAGTCCCTCCTACGATGCCCTTTAAGCCATCAAATAAATTGCAAACGAGATGGAAGTGCGCCTGAAGGCGTGCTTCTGAAGACATAATGACGTTGGTACGTCTATCTCAGAGAACCGAAAACAAACAAGTTATGGTAGCTCTTTTTCCAATTCGCGAACTGAGAGATGAGAATCCCCGTGGACTACAATCGTAATCCGGAAGAGAGCCGAATACTAGTATCCCGTGTCTCGTCCCAGTTGCTCCTCCCCCTTCTTCTGCTCGCGAAAGCAGATAATCTTGTCAGTCGCCATGGAAATTGACTCATAGAGCCCACGAAATAACGCGTTCTCTGAATACTGAATGCGATGCGAAATGGCACACTGATGGGAATACGAAAAACGTTTGAAGGGGACCAAGACGTTTCGGAGCCGGAGCCGGAAATGTGAGCTGAAACAGGGTCAGGGAGCACTCGAATGACGTCACACACATGCACACGAATTCGTGCTTAAATGACGGAGAGCAAGTGGATAGAGAGAAGCTCGTCATTTTGAGAGCACGTTATGAATAATCCCATCTTCTTTCGAAAATATCTGCAATCTTTCAGCATGTGCATCCTCCCTCTCCCGTATATTCCCGTCACTCAACGCATGTTCAAACACAAACAACGGACGCTCGCGGCGGCTCCTGCGACGTCGCGGGCCGACGAGAGTGCGGTGGAGCGCGGTTGCAGACTCCGCACGGAACCGGTTCTTGTCATCGCCTCGAGGGAAGCCGGTTCCCCAGCTGCCGCTCTTCGCCATTCCCTTCCCGCTTTCTCTCTAATTATAATGAACTTTAATACTGAAAAATCGATGCCCTTTTCTTATTGCCGCTCGTCAAGTTCAAAGATTTTTTCGTCGTCGAACACCCGTAATTCGAAACGAAAACTTGTTATTTATTGTTTTTACAGGGTCGATCGAAAAGGCGAAACATCATGCAGGTAGCTCGAGCTGTAAGTTTTCAATATACTTTTTCTTTTTTCAATCCATAGTTTAGCTCGAGGGAGGCGAAGGAATCAGTTTTGACGAGGAGTGGATGAAGGCAGAGCCCATAGTGCACGCGCTTCTCTACCAAGAGGTTAGGCGTTTAAAACTTTATGTGAGACAGTCAGTTTCCAGCCAGTCACACCTGCCTCGTGGCAGGGTCTTTTCTTCAACGTCTACAAAATCGCCTCGTGGGTCGACAACGGACCGCAGAAGATTCGTGATATTCTCGCCACGGACATCAATCGATACGTGCGTCAGGCACACAGTGTTAGTGGAGTCTTGTTCGAAAAAACGGCGTAAAGCTGCCAATTTCAGAGAATCACAAAACATAACACGGATGAGAGTCTTCTGAACGAGTACATCAAAGAATGGAAGCGATACTACCGGCAGACGAGCATCCTGCCGCTGCCGTTCAAGAAGATTGACGAGGGACGACGGTCTATGGCAGATACGCCGGAGAACACGATCCGCACGGCGATGCTGGAGACATGGAACGAGATCGTGTTCAGCAAAATCTCCGAACCGCTTCTCGTACAGGCACTCCGTCTCGTCAAGGAAGAACGAGATGGCAACATAATCGACTCCGATAACGTCATCGGAATCCGGGAAAGCTTCGGTAAGCGCCCGGTGTGAGTACAATTGTCACGTCAGGGGTGATTTGCAGTGGCACTAAACGACAGAAACGGCGAGGATAAGCTACAGGAGTATCGGGACGCATTCGAAAAAATGTTCATCGACCAGACGACCGAGTACTATAAAAGAATTGGCGGCAAGTTGCTCAATGAGCTCGGCGTCCTGGATTACATTGTATACGCCGACAAAAAGCTCGACGAAGAGCAGCAAAGAGCCAAAAAGTATCTGGAAATGAGCTCTCCGACAGCCGGAAAGCACATGGAGAAAGCCGTCATTGCTCTGGTCGAGACGTTCGAAGACACAATTCTTGGCGAGTGCTCCAAGCTTGTTGCTCAGAGAGACGTCGAACGTCTTCAACGCCTTTATAGGCTGATTCGTAGAACCCGTTGTGGCATCGACACTGTGATTAAGTGCATTGATGTTCACATACGGACGGAAGGTCTTAACGATATGCGGAATAACGCCGATAATCTTGCGACTGATCCGGAGAAGTACGTGCAGCAGCTGCTCCAGATGTTTGAAAAGTTTTCCTCTCTGGTGCGCGAGGGATTCATGGACGACGCTCGTCTTCTGACCGCTCGCGACAAAGCCTTCCGCGCCGTCGTCAATGATTCTTCGATCTTCAAGACTGAGATGCTGAACAAGAAAGGACGAACACTGTGCATCGAATCGAAATGCGCCGAGCTGCTCGCTAACTACTGCGATCTGCTGCTCCGAAAGACCCAGTTGAGCAGGAAGCTCACTTCCGAGGAGATCGATGAAAAACTTAATCAAGTGGTCAGACTCCGAAGCATCAGACAATCTTAGTAACATTTGTATTTCCAGCTACTCGTTCTGAAGTACGTCGAGAATAAGGACGTCTTCATGCGATTCCACCGTGCTCATCTCTCGCGTCGTTTAATTCTGGAGATGAGTGCCGATCAAGAGAAAGAAGAAATGATGGTAACTAGATTGCGGGAATGCGGAATGCCGTCCGACGCCGTCAACAAGTTGTCCAGAATGTTACAAGACATCGAGCTGAATAAGGTGACAATTCGGAAAAGTACAATTCTCCACATCCAAATTTGTTTCAGGACCTAAACATGTCATTCAAGAAGGCATTGACCGGAACCAACAACAACAAGTCTATTGCAGGTGAGTTATAGATAAAGATTTGATTGTTAACTCATTAGGACTACCTATAGACTCCATCAATCTGAAAGTGCTCAACGGCGGCGCCTGGGGGCGAGGCGGCTCCGAGAAGATTCGATTCTCCCTGCCTCGTGAACTCGAAGACTTTGTACCAGAGGTTCTTAACAATCGGGATGTTCTGATTGACGAGCCAAATGATTCCAGATGGAGATGTACTATAAAAAGCAGCACAGTGGCCGCAAGTTGTGCTGGATGCATCATTGGAGCAGCGGAACGATGGTGTTTGGAACACCCGCCGGTGGCCGTTTCGATCTGGAGATCACCACATTCCAAATGGCTGTACTGTTCTGTTTCAACGAGCGCTCTCACGAAAAAATCTCCTTGGAGACTCTTCGACTTGCCACTGAGTTGCCCGATGTCGAACTCAACCGAACTCTTTTTGTAAGTACGTCTTCTTAACTCAAATCACACTCAAGGATTTTCAGTCTCTCGTCGCTTACCCCAAAATGCGCTCTCAACTCCTTCTCTGTGACTGTACGAATCCGAATATCACGATGCGAGATTTTACGGATTCTACCAAGTTCTACATAAATCAATCGTTCCACTTGGTGAAGAACGGGAAGGTTCAGCAACGGGGAAAAGTGAACCTAATCGGAAGGCTCCAACTGTCGCTTGAGGCTAGCGCCGAGAAGGAGCACGAGAGCATCGTGGCTCTGAGAGAGTACCGAGTGCAGGAGGGAATCGTGAAGATCCTTAAAACGAGAAAATCAGTCAACCTATCTCAACTGACAATGGAACTCTGCGAAATCCTGAAACCACTCTTCATTCCGAATCGTAATATCATCAAAGAGCAAATCGACTGGCTTATCGAGCACAAGTCAGTTTTTTTCGTCTTTCGCGTCTCTATCCGTATCTTTCAGCTACATGGAACGTCGTTCTGACGACATCAACACTTTTGTCTACATCGCATGAAGATATGGCCATTCGGCGGCAGTTATGTAGCATCTCATGTACAGTAGCCTTTTCCCGAAATCTAGTCACTCTATCTGTATCATATAGCGATCCCCTCCCGTTCATATGGGTTTCCTGTTATTCATAATCGAAATTATCTCATTTTCAAGTTTATTAAATTCAAATATTGAATGCGGTGACGAGGATTTTGACATTTTTCATGTACTCGAGAATAATATTAGTTTATGTTAAAAGTGGCTATTTGTACAGATGCGCGAGGAACACGAGACTGATGTCTAAATATTATGAGCTGAAAAGACAAAAGTCAGCTGGAACCATGTATAAAAGAAAACGGCACCCGAAAGAAAAGAAAACAGTCAATGATGTCGTTTGTTGTCCTGGTTCTTTTGGTGGCTGGTATCGTGGCCGAAGTAGATCTGGTTAGGAAAACGGTGTCTTCTGAACGTCAGTTAGTGCTCCAGAATCCACTGCACCAACTGTGTCAACCGTGCATTTTCGCGGCGAATGCAGTGAAAACCACGAACAAGTCGCCGAGTGTCAAGGACGTGAGGTAGTCGCTCCGGGACACTCTACGAGACGTTTTTTAGGCGGAGAAAAGAACGTGCAACGGCATTCTGAAGAACGAGCTCGTCTGCAACGGAGCCGTCGAGGTGAGCACTCTCGGAAACCGAAGAATTCAGGAGACGTTGACAGGTGGCCGGCATCTACCTGAACTGGACGCCCGCCGAGACGATCTGTGCCAACTTCCAGATGTGCGGTGTGTCGGACGAAAAGAAGAAAATGAGGGCTCCAGCGAGAGCTCTGAGGAAACCCGACGATCTCGCGGAAAGAGTCTTGCAGGTCCAAACACCGTATCCACACTGCGCAAATAGGCTTTTTCAGGTGTTCGGATCCGACGAGTTTCCAGTGTTTCCTTCGAGTGCTCGCTTCTCGCGACAAGCCGGTTTGTTAGTGAACTTCAAGGAAATCGAACACTTCGAGAAACGTACTCTCCCGCTTTTCTTCTTCTCCAATACGTTCGGTTTTCAGTGATCCGCGAGAACAGTGACGTCATCAACAGTGTGCTCTCGCAGTTCGTCGGCAAATTCCAGAATGCTCTGCGAGTCTATCTCGACGCTTCGAAAATGTGAACAGCCCTTTTATTTATTCCTTTTAAATACTTGTATAAAAAATGAAAACGAAGGTCAGGCGCTTAAATCGGGTTCCACCAGCGACATTCCAGTTCAAGACTCGACTGTCTCCGCGTGTTCCACAGCATTTGCGATTCCTCGTTTCGCATGCTTCCGATGTACAGGTTCATCACTTTCTGCGACACAGAAAGCGGTTCGGGACGGCTCGGCGGTGGTGGGATGATCTTCGTACGACGGAAGAAGGCGGTGTCCGGCAGGATGTGGTAGGGCGGAGGAAGAGGAATGAAGCCTGGAAAGAAGAATGAGGAAGGGCAGCTCGGGAAGATCCCGACCTGTCGAGGTTTGTGCCGGGTAAACTGAAAAGGGGGTGATAGTGGCGGAAGAATCACAGCTGCGCGGGGACGAAGAGGAAGAGGATGTGGAGACGACGGAGTAGGAAGAGGGGTTCGAAGAGATCGACGACTGCGAGACAGACGAGTTGTGGCGGAGGAAGTCGTGGAAGATGTCCGTCAGCTGCTCGACGGTCACCATATCGCCGACGCCGACTTCCTTTCTTGCGAGTCTCTCCACCTTCTTCTCCGTCCCTTTCATCAGCTCCTCCCACTCTTTCGGACGACAAATGGTCCAGATGGAGCCCTTCACAAACATGATTCCGTTCGTTATTTCGAGAAGGCGGGACACTGAATCAAGGGAGGAAATGCCCGCTTCTGGGTCGCCACGCAGCGTGACGAAAGCCTGACATCCATCCACAGCACACATGACGACACCTCGAAGCGTTCCGAATCTGAAAAATTGGTAACCTTCCCCGAAAAGAAGTCAGGACCCACGGAGCGAACTCTCTTCGGACGTCTTCTTCGGAGACGTCGGCCCCTTCGGAGAAGTTCACGATCAACGCATTCTTCGGATGAATTCTCCTCCTCCCTTGGCGAGTCGACGAGATTCCACAGGTCGCCGCTTTTGTGGTGACCAATGTTGACGAGTTTTCGAGAAGCATTGCGAGAAAAAAGCAAATAATGAAAACGAATTCATTCGAGTTTCGGTCCGTGTAACACTTTCAATTAACTTTGTTTTTTGTTAGTAAGCGGAGTGAAAAACCCGTTCGGATACAGGAAAATACGATGCGGAAGGAGAGAATTACAGGAAAAGTTCAGTGTAGAGAATGGCGAGAAGCGAGAAAATTGGGATTTTGGGGCTGAAACTGGAGGCCTTCGAGTACTGGGCGAGACAGTTGTAGTAGCGGGGGTAGTCGGAGTACTCCATCGAGCACAGCTGAGCACCTCTGGAAGAGCACGTCATCTGTGCTTTGAGAAGAAGAGAACGGACTGACCTGTACTTGCCGACGGGCATCTGAGGGTTCCAGAACGCCGTGTTGTAGTCGATGTACTTCTTGAACACACTGTCGTCAGTCTTCATTCTCTCCAGAAGCGAAGACATCGAGTTGGCGTCGATGTCTCTGAAACGGCTCTGTTCTACGGATAGCCAAAATATTTTCCTACCCTCTGATGTCGTACGCATCCTTGAAAGAGTACTCGAAGACGAACGGCGTCGTCGCATTCTTATTCAGTTCGTCCAGATTGATGTAGTAGGTTCTGATGTCCTCGATCTTGCTGTAGGCGTCCGCATCGTACACTCGGAACGTCGGGTTGTTGGCCCCTGCGCCGTCAAGATCCGAGAACCACGGCGTCACTGCGGGAGACATCAGTGTCAGCTGGACGACGTTCTCCTTCGAGTCCTTGATCAAGTGGAAGGTGTCAGTGTGATGATGTCCGAATATCATCCATCCGATCGAATTCGCGTATCGGACCGTCAGATTCAGAAACCTCTCGTTGTACTCGTCACGGAACCAGGTGAAGTTGGGAGTCCTCTCGAACACTGAAACGACGTCTTCTGAACCCCTCGTGCTCCCGAATCCCACCTCCAGGTCCGATGTGCGCGACAATGTGAACGACGGAAGTGCAGTTGTCGGTGATCCTGTTCGGACACCTCTCCGCACTTGCCAACTCATTCTCCAGAAACGCGAACTGCCCGGCAGGATCGTGTTTATCAGTGAAGTTGACGTATGCTTTGTTGGCACTGAAAGGAATTTTCAGCTGACTTGACACGAATGTTTAAGATGTACTTGTAGTAGAGATTCGTGTTTAGGACGACGGCTGTGGCGTTCCGAAGTCGGTATTTGTAGTATCCGCCCCGAATGAACGTCTCCTGAAACGCGTTCCTTCAGAATCGGTCGTCCATCTTCGTTCTCAAACCCTGTTCTGGTCTCCCAACTTCTCCTTCCACAGCTCCCACGTCTTCGAGTACAGACTCGATTCCGACTCGAATCCGTTCGACGGCGCGTAGTCGTGGTTCCCGAATGTGGGCAGTACCGTCTGGTTCGGGAATCTGCAACTCTCGAGCACTTCGCATCATGTGCTCTAGTTCCTGTTTCTTCTATTTTCTTTTCCCCCACCATCACGCAAAGGAGACCAAGAAGCAGCGATGATAACGGACGGATTACGAAGAAAATCGCTTTAACAGAAAAGGGGGAAAGGAAGGAAAGGTGTACCTGGAGAAAAGCAACGAGGTGGTTTGATTGACCGCGTCGAGCACAACTGAAACAGGAACCACCTGGGATGAGGCGAGTGGAATGTGCTCACCTTCCCATCCGTACGACTCGATGTGCGCCACATTGTCACCTGTCCAAATGATGAGATCGGGGTTGGGGAAAAGACGGGCGGCCTCGTCGATGGCATGCTGGACCAGCGGCTGCAACTGTTTCAGATGGCGACGTTTGCCGCCGAAGACTGACCTTGGGGGCGTCGCACATGTAGTCTCCGTACTCTCCGAGCGTTTCGTTCCTCTGCACGCCGTCCTCGTGACACATCTTCTGGTTGTTTCCGTGCACCGAATAGTCGACGTCCAGGTGGAAGTCGGCTAGGTGAAGCACTTGGTATCCGAAGGATCCGAGGGGGATCGAGGCCAGCAACAGGAGATGCATCAGCAAGTTCG
This sequence comes from Caenorhabditis afra, assembly GCA_963570955.1. Classification (NCBI taxonomy): domain Eukaryota; kingdom Metazoa; phylum Nematoda; class Chromadorea; order Rhabditida; family Rhabditidae; genus Caenorhabditis; species Caenorhabditis afra. Next base: position 6,186,760 of record OY751536.1, on the reverse strand, counting down.
GCCACATTCTCGATGAGGCTGAAACTGGTTGAATGGAAAGAAACGGGAAACGGATCGAAATGTAAACATTTTTCCATTCTGCAGAATGGCAAGAAGAGAGCATAAACAACAACAGAAGCGGTTCGCAAGGACGAATGACACAAAAAAAGAGGAGGAGAGGCAGCGGGAGAAGACGAGGTAGGTGATAAGCCTCTTGTAAACCATCCTCTCATTAACGACTTTCTTATCAGTTCGGCGCCAAACGAGCTACTGGGAAATAGTGTGCGATTGGCGGAGACGTAGAGATATGCGCGCGTTTCGGAGGGCTTGCAGCATTTCTCGGAGGGTCGATGACTCGACAAGACCACGTGGTCACAGGGAACATATGATGGCAGGGGAGCGACTCGGAGATAAGGGCGCACAGGACGGGAAGGCCCTCCTTCGGGGCACTCTTGCGAAATGGAACTTCTTTCGAGCCCCTCGGGACGGAGTGAGATGCTGCTTTGGAAGGGAAGAACATCCCGATCTTGTTCCATCATCGAAACTGTTCTCTTTTCTTCCGATCATTCGGTCCGAGTCAGAGCTTCTCCCGTTTAACAGTCTTCAGTTGTTCTAGTTGTTATCTCGGAAATTGCGTTTAAAAACCAAAAAATCAATTAAAGGTCGTCTCTCGCTCCAAAGACTACAAAGTGCATTCGGCGAGTTTCGGGTCAAAACGTCGACGACCTATTCGACATCTCATTGGCAGTACATTTGGACTCGATTCGTGGACATTCTGCAACTTCCTCGCATTGTTTCCCGTGTTTTTCGATTCTTCTTGCATACTAATGTGTTTAGAATTGCGAAGAAACTGGATAAAAAACGGACGCGATGACGTCACAACGGGTTGGGTGCCTCTGCCACGTGATGCTTGTTTTGTGCCTGATTCAATTTGATCCGGAACGCCACTCTCTCGGATTACGGACCCTCCACAAACAGGCCGTCCCCACGCTTCCGTTTCTGATCTCTTCGGAACTTTGTACCGACTGACGCAGTCGACGGCGTCTAATCGGGTCGTTAACTCGATCAGAATTGCACACGCACTACATTGATTTCTTGATTCGCACTCAATTATGTCGCCATTTCGTTCTGCAGAGAGAGAGTGAGAGTCAAGCAAGACATCAGAAATGAGACTGATCACGTCTTCAGGTAGAGTGCGTGTGGCCAGCGAGCAAGTGCATCCGACGGCATGACCTCGCCGATTCTTCGGAACGTTTCGGAAGACGTCAACACAGATGATCACCTCTCGAATTCAGAAGAAGCCCGTTCTCGTCTAGCACGCATTCTGCAGAAGAGCACCCGGGGGACTGTGTACGCGCATTTGCAATCGTTCCGAGAACCCGTTCCTTCGACGAACCAACCACCGGACGGTCACTCTCGCTATTTCCGTATTGTTTTGTCGCCCGCCGACTACTGCGTCACAGGGACCACTTTCGACTGCTCCGGCCACTTGCTGCTCCTGAAAATACCGCGTCCAATGCGTGAGCGGCATCCGAAATGCGCGCCTCCGTCGTCACCAGGCGCCAATTCGTATGCGGCGTCGACGTGCAACTGTGTTGGTCCTTCCTAGCCCCTCCCTTCCGTTTTAGTCGTGTTTAAAAGGAAAGACCATGTTTTGGTCGGCCCGTCCCACTGCTGCTTCCAGCCGATCATCCCCCTCTGCACTTGCTCCTTCTTGTTTTCTCGCACGAGAAAAGCCCATTTCACTGAAATTTCCAGCAGCTTAAAAAGGAATCTGAAAATCTGATATCCGGCGCGCACTTTGTTCGAACGGCCATCGGTCGGTTTTCGTAGCGCGACGACGTCAAGTTCAAAATTCGTCAAAACAAACAGAGAAAGTAGGTCAAATTTGGAGTTTCTGACTTCCCCCGAGACTGAAGGTTCCCACGGAAACGAGATGGTTTGTGATCAGAACTCTTGTTTTGTCTTCTTCTTCTCATAATTGACCAGATCATTTCCGTATAGCTTTCTCGGCCAAGACTCATCCAGATCAACATTGCCCGGCGGTCTCCAAATCGGATTGCTCGTAAATGTCAATCTGCGCTCTTCTGACTGTTTTGTTGGAAAGAGCTGCTCGTGGTGATCTATCACTCCAGGTTTCCCGCTTCGAGAACTTTTCGATCGAAAAGACGAAGAAGCCAATGCGAGGAGTGACAAGAATTGATGTTTCGAGCGGTCTTTGAAAAGGGCTTCCGAAGTGGCATGACGTGGTCGACTTGTCTCTGTGAGCCCGATTACAAGTCCGAACTGCTCGTGCTCCGAATCTCTTCTAGATCCTCCCCCTCACCGGCGGGCACTATGATGTGATGAGCCGTGGTAATTACACGCCGTCGGCTTTGGATCCCGACCCGAACACAACGAAAACATGCGCCCCGTTTCCTCTGTCTCCCGACGCATTCGGTACTCTTTCTCTCCCTTCAGATGAAGTTTAACTCGATTTCTCGAATGATATTGCGTCGCCAATCGAGTTTGTCTTCGTCATTTTCTGCAACTTATCAGAGGGTCCACTTCTGATTTCGGCTCTCGTTTCTCTGTTTTGTTAGGGTTAAGAGCACGGATTATGCGATGCGCACAGTGATGCAGCGAGTTCTCTGTTTTTGTTCGTTTCTTCTATTTCCATCCGGTGATTTCATTCAAGTGAAGATTTCTGCACGTCTACTTCCTGCTTCTGACGGCGTTCGCTGCTGCAGCAAAGTTCCATACGCTAAACGACACTATCTTTTTACTTGCCATTTCAAGGCACGTCAAGTCGGATAGATCGTACCGCCCGTTTCTCCCCCACTTGGAGTTTTTCGGCTAAAACGAGTCCTCACAGTCCGGAAAAGGCGCTCTGATTCGGTGGGAAATCGTGTGCTTCTCTTCGTGTCCGCGGCGACAACGAACTCATTACTTGGTCTCCATTCCGTTTGTTGTTATCTTCCGTCACGCCTCATTTGGAGACGTGCAGTTCTGCGAAGGTACGGTAGCCGTGGCAGACGTCGTTCTTCGTAACTCTTTGATTGGATTGTTTGTCGAAAGCGAACGCACCGAGAACGTCTGCAACGTGCAGACATTGTTACTCAGAAGCTCGAGTTTTCAAAGAAGAACGTCTGAATGGGATCTATTTGTATTCGTGCCGCCTCCTCAAAGAGAACTGATCAACGTCTCTCGGGAAGTGGGTTGTTCCACTGGTGTGACGTCGTCACAGAGTAATCACATGGAAACGAACGGGGGGAAACTGAGACTGGGATCATTCTTCCGAGGCGCTCGGAACGAGAAATCTGCAGAAGACGTGCGAAAATCTGGAAAAGAGCTGACTCACTTCCTTTTCTTATTCTTAAAGTTGATAATCATTTGAGAAGGATGAGTTCATCACAACTCTAACTTGATTGATTGTATGGCCTCAAATAACTTGCAAAGCACGTCATAATCAGGTTAGAGGCCCCCCGAATCTCGCTTCCGAGTGCGGAAAAAGTGCGGGGGAGCAGGCAGGTACGGCGGAGTCAGATGACGTCCGGGAACGCTAACTAGATAAGCTGCAACCAATGAAGACTACAAATACTCCGCTATCTCCACAGTTCCCGAAACTCTCTTCTTCTCAAAATCTCCACCCACGACTGTTTATGTTGCTCCGTCTTGTTCTGAATCAGTGCTCCGAGCCCCTCCCCCTCCTTCCTCGGCGCGCTCCGCCCTCGCCGCCTTCAAAAGCCTCGTGTCGCACCCCCGACTTTATCATTCGTATTCCAGCCTTCTCGTCTCAAATGTCGGCCCTATTCCAACTCATCGTCTTCTTCGTCGCCATCAACTTCTGCAGAACCTATGGTAAGCCCTTCTCTCTCAGTGTCTGCTTCTTCTATCTAGAGCACCTTCCTTTCATCAACATAGCCTCTCTCTTTTAGTGGTAGTCGTTGAGCCGCTTGAGAGAATAGAAGAGGAGGCGGCGGCGACGGCTCCGTTCCCGCTCGCCGCAGCCTCGGATCCCATTCTGCTCCGGAAGAGAAAGTCGATTCTAGTGGGACTCAGCGAGCACACGGAGGAGGTCTGCAAGACCAAGATCCGACAGAACCACCGGCCGCAGTACGGACACAGTGAGTGCACAACTAGAAGAGGACTTGAGAGATCTGTTGCGTTTCCAGTTGCCAACGGAAGCCGCGTCGAGATCCAGCAGGACGAGGACAGCTTTCTGGAAGCTACGTTCGTCGAGTGCCACGGCGAGAACAGACCTCCGTGCCACGGAGTCAACCACGACCTGTTCATCTCGGAGTGCGTGACCGTCTACGAGCACAGACCGGCCAACGTGCGAGTCGCGAAGAGCGAGGGACCCTTCTACCCGGCGTCCGTGAGAGTGAGTCTCCTTCCGGTAGGCACCGATCGAACTCTGCAAGTGTTTCAGATCCCGATCATGTGCGAGTGCCGTCTGCGTCGCCACTTCCGTGACTTCGAGAAGAGGAAGTGAAGCGCCGACCGCCTGGGCCCCCTCCCTCCCTCCCCCTGTACCCTGTTAGATGTCTCGTGCCGAGCCGATCTCCCCAGAATCCGTCCGATCGTCTCCTCTCGTTCTACTCGCCATTCCGCCAATCTCCACGTTTTGGTGCCATCCCGACCCCATTCTATCTCGCTCTCTTCCTTTATTTATAGCTCATTTGTTCTATTCCGCATTTATTTTTCCCTTTTCCTCTCATTCATTTACCCACTGAATGGGTTTCCCGTCTGCAAAGAACAAGGAAACCAGATAAAAAAGTGTTCGTTTCTTGTTTTCACTTTCAGAAAATAGAGTGACAAATCGGAGGAAGTGAAAATAGAAAAAGGAAATGAGGCGGAGCCCACTATTGTTCGGCTGCTAATCCACGTTGAACTATCGAAAAGAGCCAGTTGGGGCGAAGTGGGCGGAATAAAGAAAGGGTGTTTGCAGTTGGACGGCTACTGTAGAACTCCAGCGAACTCGGATACTTCCCGACGAGAAGAAGGTTTGCAATTGCTTTCGAGTTCGCTTTTCACACCACGAGATATTCTTCTCGAATCCAAATTTGGTTCTGATGATCGAAAATCTCCGTTGTTTTTTGTTTGAAACTCGCATGTTGGACGTCTCCACAAACTACGGAATACAGGAAAACGGAAACCACAGTAACCGGATAGACCAAACGATCGTGTCTCTCTCTCTCTCTCTCTCTCTCTCTCTCTCTCTCTCTCTCTCTCTCTCTCTCTCTCTCTCTCTCTCTCTCTCTCTCTCTCTCTCTATTTTTATGAAAACACACGTATCTCCTCTACCAATGAATCACTTTTCTTCCCTCGGATATCGGGAGGAGAACACAACGGAAAACAGCAGTTGTCAGTGTTTGTCGTCGAAAACAGCCTCTTCTGATTGTGTAACAGCCGCCTGCTCAAGGTCTCCGCTGCCATTCACTCGGGCGGCGCTAACCTGTTTACGCGCGACACATCGGCCAATTATCGGTTCGAAACACTCTTTTTTGTTCTCGATTCGATTCGCGCCGGCCGTTTTTCATTTTTCGATTCTTTGTGTCTGAGGCCACTGTCTGTCATCGGGCCTTCGTCTGAGGCCACTGTCTGTCATTCGGGCCGAGACGGACCAGAAGACACGTGTCATTCCGATCGATGATTCAGCGGCTGGGCGACGAAATTGAACGATCCGTTTTGAATGAGTCAGTCTCCTGTTTGTAGCCTACGAGATGCGAACTGCCCTTCTCCTGCTGGCGCTTGTCTCCGTCTCGCTCGCCTGCGACATCATCGTCCATCTGAAGTCCGACACGGAGAAGAAGTTCAGCGGCCAGATCACCGCTAGCAACGGAAAGAAATCCGAGAGGTGCGTCCCACTTTTGTTCCGAGACACCGGCTCGTTTTCAGATGGAGTTACCTGAAGAAGCTGCAGAAGAACACCTTCCAGCAGAAGGCCGACGAGTGCGGACTCAAGGATTGGGAGATCACCACCTGGGATGAAGCCGGCAAGCCAGTGGAGACTGTGAAGGTGACCCTTGACGGCATCGGAAGAGTCACCTACAAGGTTGGAGACGACCTCAAGGCCGTGCAGAAGGACCGCCAGGGAGCCATCTGCAAGGGACAGTGCGCTCCTCTCTAAACAAACTAATTCATTGTTCATTTTACACGAATTTTAATAAACACTGCTAGCAAAACAAGTGTCGAAGGCAACTTGGAGTATGTACAAGATAGGAGAGTATGGCAACGGGAGGAAGGGCGATGTGGGGTCGTCAGAGGAGCGGGAACGTGGATTAGTTGAGGAAGCGGATGGACATCTTCTCCTCAATGTCCGTCTTCTCCATCGCTCGGCAGAACTCCTCGAACGAGATCTTCCCGTCACGGTCCGCGTCCGCCTCCTCGATCGTCCGATCCGCTATCTTGTCGAGTTGGTCCGAAGTGATGTTGGCTCCGACCATGCTGTTCAAGATTACTTTGAACTCTTCCCGTGTTATATAATCGTTCTTATTCAAGTCGTACATCTTGAAGGCGACTGTAAAAGTACCCTTTGTGCATTCCTCAACATTTCTCAACTCTCTTACAAAGCAATTTGTCGTGTCGCGAGTTGAGGTTGTTCTTCTTCACTTTAGAAATCGGCTGGAAATGAGCGAGGATCCGGACGAACTGACGAAAATTCAGTTGCTGTTCCTCATTGTCGCCATTGGAGGAACTGAAAACACGAAGAAATATGGGCAACAGGTTCAGTACGCTCACGCCAAGGTGAAGAAGGCGTCGACGATTCTGTCCCCGAGAGGATTCACCGCCAGTTCGGGAACGTTAAGGAAATCGTCTCTGGAGAGGTACCCCTGTCCTGAAATAAAGGCCCCATCTAACTCTTCCGCCATGCAGACCGGCCACAGTCTGAATTTCAGATCGGCGAGCTCGCAATCAACTTACCTTTCTTGTCAAGCGATAAGAATCTGCTGTACAGACGAACAATCTGGTTTCTGTTGACTGAAAACATTTGTCTGAATTCGGAAAGAAACAGAATATTTCTCACATTCAGTCTCCTCCATTATCTCATCGATCTCTTCATCTCGAAGCATCAAAGAGCTGCTGTTTCCCATTTTGAATGCTGAAAATGGTTGGAAAACTGGAATTCGCGACTTTTTAAAGAGAACTACAACGACGAAGAATCACGAGAAATGCAAAAAAAGACACGCCCACAAGTCGAACTTTTTTGCATAATCCGTGGGTTGATGCGAATTGATGTGAAATGGCAAAACGGGCGGTCTTTCGGGGGAATATGTCTTTGTTTCTTGGACAGATACTGATGAGATATGGCCTATCGATTGGCCACAATCTATGAAGAAACGGGAGGGGGGGGGGGCGCCTGGGCAATCACACAAGAGAGTATCGATTACAACGACGCAACTGTCTTTATCAATTGGCTGGCTGGTGTGGTGACCAAAGGCACATGAACAGAAAAGTGAAAAAGAAGAAGGAAGACTGAAACTGGATGATATAACTGATAACACGTGAATGGTCAACAAAGATTATTTTGACGAGGGCGCCTGCATTCGGTTCGGGTTGTACGTATCGAATTCCTCCTCTTCATCGTCGTTGTCCTCCACATCGTCGTCGTCGTCGTACGTCTCCTCCCCGTCGCCCTCCTCTTCCTCTTCGTCATCCTCCTCTTCGCTTTCGCTGCAAATAAAAACAAGAATTTCGATTCTGTTTGGTTTCTGTTGGCACATGACGCCATCTGATTGTTACAGTGGTTTTCAAGAACTTTAACCGAAAACATTCATCATTGTTGTTTGTTTGAGGGCGTGAACCAGCCGGTTTCGATAAGTTATGCGATTCGAGAACGTTCGGAATGAGTTTGGGATGACCGATCAACGGAAGATCATGAGAAAACACAATGATCTTTGTTTTGTGAACGTACCTGGGGGGAAGCATGTCGTCGTCGATCATCTGATCGGTGGCTTTGCCGCGCTTCGCCTCGCGAGTCATTTTCAGAGCCTGCTCTTCGAAGCAAGCGGGCCATTTCCCGAGCTCTCGGATGTAGAGAACATTGTCGTTGTCAAGAATGTACTCGATCTCTCCTTTAACTTTGTCTCCTTCAGCAATCGGTCGCACGACCACAAACTGGTCGCGACGGAGCCAGACAGCCTTCCGGAACTTGGTGGGCATCGAGACGACATAAACGTCGCCATTCTGATCGCAGATTTCGTGGAGATTGTTGCCTCGTGGTTGACGCACTTGTGCGATGATGTCGCCATCGGACAACTCGTAGTACTCGCTTCCAACCTGCAATTCGTTTGTTTGTGACGAGTTTTTCGGAAAATCATTACCTTGTTGGTGATGTATCGCTTCTTGGTAGCAGCAGACATGATTTCGGATTGATTTTGGATTCTGTATTAAGTGGGCAAGTATACGATTATTGTATTACTCGTTCCTCTTATACGCATAAACTGGGGGAAGGCCCGTACCTAAAAATATGATTTAAGCACTCTCCAGCAGAATATTGATTTAAAAAAAACGATACAGATATGGAAAATTGTGAGTTTGTGACGAGAATGTCAAAAATTACGAGAACAATTGCGTCCAGGCGCAAGAGCGTTATTGACGTCTTTCGCGTGCGCCTGCGCATTATAGGTTTTTTTTCTGCACACTCCTCTTTATGCGCACTCTCTAGAAGGAGGAACTCCCTAGAAGGAAGGCACTCCCTAGAAGGAAGTCACTCCCTAGAAGGAAGTCACTGCATAATGAAAAATTCAATGTTTATTGAACAGATCGTTTCACACCCGGTACCGGAATGCACAAATGATAGTTTTATACAGGCTAGGGTTTAGTCAGCGTTATGTGGGTGATTCGAATCAACCGAATCGGAATGCCCGTCCGTATGGCCTGGCTTGAAACGGGGAGGGATCTGGACGTAATTCGGACACGCTGGGATTATGTTGTTGTCGAAATCGGAAGAGACCGGCGAGAATGTTGTCGGGTACTTTTGCGTGTCGAGAGCTGTGATCATGGACTTCCCGCGGAGCTGTTGCAAAGGAACCGCGTTCCCATGGTGCTGGCTTGCAAACATCGGTGTCGAGCTCTTCAGCATCAAGTTTCGTTTGTCGGAGCTCATTTTGATCTGAGACGACAATATAAATGATTATTAAGGTAGCATCCTAGTAAAATATATAAGAAAAGGTTTAAACTTATTGGGGAGTGATGAGATTCGACAAGAGCAAAGCATTTATTGAATAGTTAAAACGAGGAAAGCATTAACAATAACAAGAAAACAATGGGTGGATCACAGCTACATCGCGTGTTATTCCTGCTCGTCCTCGACTTCCTCCTCTTCCGATGTCCACCAGCCGACGCATCCCAATCCCGTGCCGGCCATCGTGCCTTTGATCTCCATCGACTTCTCTGTCTGCTTTTCTTCCATCGTCAATTCGGGCTTTAAATCTCTGAAACGGCATTTGTCCGGAGACAATAGGGCTATTTTTATTACTTGAAAATGAGTTCAGTCGTCCGGAACCGCACTATCTTTCCGGGGTCCATGTACAGTTTCGCCGGTGGCTCGCCATCGTCCTGCACGTACTCCCAGTACCACACTTGTCCGTCTTCCTCGAAGACATGCGGTTCTGGCAGTTTTTCGGCTGCTACGAAGATGTCCTCGAAAAATTCGATGGAAAGAGTGAGTCCCTGTCGCGTGGATCCGATCACTTTCGCCTCGATGACCTCGTCGACGAACGGCCGGAATACGATCATTCGAAACTGGAAGCGACCGGTTTGCCAAGGGGACTCCGGGGCTCTTACGTACCGTGACTCGTGCTCTGCAGTCTCCTTCTCCCGGAAGAATATAAGAGTCGCCGATCTCGGCGATGTCGTAGACACAGATACAGAGTCCCAGGTCGGGAACAACCCGGTTCGCGAGTCGCTCGTTCAGCCGTTTCTTGATCACCGCCTGCTGGTCGGCACTCAACTGGTGCGGCTTGATAGCCACTGTGTCTCGAAGAAGTGACAGGATGAACATGTTCTGGAATTCATCTCTCGAACACGATGATGGGAACAGGCGGAAAGATAGAAGATATTGGAAGACCAGACCGATTCTGAACATCGAAGAAGCATCCGAAATAAGTAAACAAGTTTAAAGTATAACAACATTGATTATACAAATGAGCAGAGTAAATTTCGTATCGAATGCAACGGAAATTCAAACAACGAGGTATTTTTCGTAAATCTCTCTGGCGGCGAAATGGTTTCCTGATGTTCTGTAGATGAGAGCAAGGTTGTGAGCCGCCATTTTCTTCAAATCGTATCTGAAGATAGCAGATTGCGGACTGAAACCTACTGTATGATCTGACTCACTTGACAGCAGGCACGAGGATTTCGTTTCCATCACTGTCGAAAACGAAAACGGTTGGCGGCTCTTCTGCGAGCACTTTGTCGTAAAAGTGCTTGGCAAGCGGCAGAATCGACATTTGATGGAACATTCTGGCGATGTTGTAGAATACTTCCTGATGGCAAGTACGCGATTTCGAATATTTTTTCATGAAGGCGATGCCTCGAATGCTGATCAGATGACGACTGGACAGATCTTTTTTGCACGACATGTGGGTGAAGGTGAGAGCGAGCAAAAGGCAAATGAGCGGATTCCGCTTGTTGCTCACCCACACCCTCAGGTACTCTCCCATCGCGTGTCGGTAGGTTCCAGTGATTAACGAGTTGTTTCCAGAAATCGCTTGCAGGGCGTGATTCTCTTTTTGTTTCACAAGAGCACGCATGATGAATCTGTGGTAGCAGACGTTCTGCGAGTTCACAAACACGTAGTTCATCGCGTTGAAGACCCTCTTGTGCAGCATGTCCATCGTGTTCTGTTCTTCTGGACCGCCCCTCATGTTCATCTGAGAAAAGAGAAAATGAGTAGTAATAAAAGGAAGCAAACTAACGAGAGCGAACGAATAGAAGAATCGGACGTATTCGAAGGCCAGATTCCAACATCGGGCCTTGATGGCACAGTAATAAACGAGACTCTGGAACGTGTTCGTTCTGAAAAAAAGCCTAGTTGCCCCTAAACTTCTTGCTCCTGGAAACTGACTTGTTTTGCTTGAAGAGGAGCGGATGAAGGAATGCGTAGCAGCAGACTATAAGCGCATCCTGATGTTTCTCCATCCTATCCAAACTCTCAATAAGTTTCAAGCTGTAATCGTGCAACTGAAATCTCTATCAATTTGGAAGGCAAAAAGACGTCAACATACAGCATCAGCTGGCAAGAACGGCGGTGGTCCTGTGCTTTCTTCTGCGGTCGCTCCGAGTTTCTTAACGAGTCTCTCCCAGTTCGTGTGCTTTACCACATTCAAGGCACACGTTCTGAGAGTGCTGCTCAGCGCGGGAGTGCCTGGCCCACCCTTCGGAGTCCGTCGTTTTTTAAGTGATTCTGGATCTTTGTAGACCTGATAGAAATGCGGCGCGAGCAGCATGCGAGTCGTCCTAACGAACTGTTCTGTGTCTCCGGATTCGAAGAGCACGTCGGCTTGCCGAGCCAGAAGACGTTCGTCGGGCAGCGAGGAACAGTTTTCGAGATCAAAGTCCTGCAGAGTCTCGAGGGCCTTATCGAAGAGCCCTGATTGTTGTTGAAGAGCCGACAAGTTGATCCGGTTGTCTATGTGGTTTGGCAGCAGCAGTAACACTTTTTCGAACGCCGCCATCGCGAGGTCGGTGTTCTTCTGCATCTGTTCAGTGCATCCCAGCAGGTACCAGTACTCGCCCGACTCTTCCCAATGGTAAGAAAGGTTAGCGCGCAGTCCGATGAGAAACTTCTGAAGAAGAATATATGTAGAGAAAAACTGGGAAGTCTACCATAGCGGCCCGCGGATTTCCTCTATTCTTGTACGCTCTGGCTACCTCGAGGAGGTTGTGCTCATCAGCGTCAACCAACGTTCTCGCGAAAAGTTTCTCTTCGAGATCCAACGACTGGTCTGGAGCGTCTAGGGCAATGAGGCAAATAGCTAGGTGGCAGTGCATGGAAACAGGGAACACGTCCGGATCCATCTCGTATTCGATATTTCCGAGAGGAGGAAAAGGGACACATTCATATGTTCCGTTTGTGTAACTGACCTGAAAACATTGATTAGATTTTTTACGAAGATTGAGCAATCTTACTTGACATCCTGGCTCTTTAGTCTCGCGATACACCGGGCGGATTCCTTTGCACAAAGCAATGATGGACTTGCCGGCTAGCTGGTACTTGCACTTAGCGAGATGCATTCCCACGAGCGTCTCGTGCTGGCCACCAGCTTCTTCTCCGAACTCTTTACTTCGGAGCACAAACGCCTCGAGAGCCAGGATGGCCTTCTCCTCGTCGTTCATCGTAATGTAGTACTGAGCAACCTGTCGGATTAGATCATTAAACCACTGAAAGTCTACATCCAGAAGTCTATGGTTGATCATTTGAGCCGCCTGGAGACGAGTTCTCATAGCCAGAGGTCTCAGTTCAAGTTGATCGAGCATCTCGATTCGCTTCTCGTAGTACTTCCAATTTTCGTTGTTCAGATGCACTGCTCTGTCGTAGCAAACAGCTGCTTCCTCGAACATGCCGAACTTTTTCGCCTCGTCTCCCCAATGCATCCAGTCTTCCGCCGGAGTTCGTGGATCGAGATGCGAGGCCAGCAGCCCAAACTGAAGAGCTTTTTGATGATCTCCCACTTGCTCGTAGACAGTGGCAATCTGCTGGTAGGCCATCGCATGCTTGTGGTCCTGTCGAATCACTTCCCGGAGCAACTCCATTGCGTCAGCTATGTTTCCGCGGGCTGCCAAAACATTGGCCTGTCCGAGAAGAGCATCCAGCCGCTTCGACTTGCCTCGATCTCTCGACTCTCCGGTTCCGGAAGCACTCGTATCAGGAGGTGCACTGGAAGAGGGAGCATCCCCCTCTATCATTTCCAATTTCACCTGCTTCATAGGTGGCGGCTCATCGTGAGTGGCGTCGTACTGCTTCTTCAAGGCGTCCGCTATGTTCGTTATAACCGGGACGGAACCCTGCATAAGGCCTCCACTAGTGTGTTCTCCGAGCATCACCTCCGCCATCAGATTCCTAGCTTCCTCTGGCAGAGCGTCGTATCGCTCTGGCACGATAGTGAGCGGTCTCAGTGCGCTGTTCTGGACTTCCTCCACCTCTTCCATCAATTCCACATCCTCATCGTCTTCCGTCTCCTCTTCTCCTGCGACCAGTTCTTCCACGTCTTCTTCTTCATCTCCATAGTCGTCTACTTCTTCGTTTCCATGGCGTATTCTGCGTACCGCGAGCTCTTCCTGCAGAGTCTGCCCTCCCGTCATCCTCATGAATTCGTTGTAATCAATTTTATTTAGCATAAACCTGTCCAGCGCTTGCACAATATTGTCGGGTGTTCCTTCCGTTTGCTCTTCGTCGACCTCCTGCTCGTTTTCGAGGTGAGCCAGGTGCGGCATGACGTCAACCCCATGCAGTATCCCGTTTGTATCTTCTTCGTCATTGTCTTCTGTCATTTCTACGTCTTCTCGAAGCTTCCCTACGGGCTTCGATTCTGATGTCGACGGAATATTGGCATCCATCTGGAACGAGATTTCCTTCCCGTTAAAAGTGTCAAAATTATATATCAGGGCGATAGAAACGCAGGGATGTTCAGAAAGTTGAAAACGTAAACAAGTGATGAGAAAATGTATTAAAGTGATTTCAACTGGGGAAAAGTAACAGCGAAAAACAACAAGGGTGTACAAAAAAAGAAGAAGGAAATCAACAAAGAATCAGGGTTCTAAGAATTGTATTCTATTGGAAGCCGCTGCGGACCGGCAAACGGCTCGAAAGGATCGAAGGTGTCAACGTGCTGGTGGTGTCCTCGGAAGCCTCCACGACGGTTGAAATTGCTGCCGCCTCCACGTCCTCGCTTGTTGAATCCTCCATCGTATCCACCCTGTGCTGGTCGCTTCCGGAAGTTATTCGGACCTCCGCCATTGTGTCCTCCTCGTCCACCGCCACCGCCTCCTCCTCTATGGAATCCCCTGCCACCGCGGCCCCTACTTCCACCTCCGGATCTGTCGGTTCCTACTGAAACTCCTCCATACTTGGTCTTGATCTGCTCGAGTTCTTCCGAAGAAAGCAACTGCATATCCATGAATTCATCGTTCAGAGTGATCACGAACTTTGGATGGTCAGCCACGACGCGAGTCCTAGTTGCTTCGAGGATTGAGCTATCCTTGGTGACCCCGTAGAAACGGTCCGGCATTCCATGAACTTCCATGAATATGTTCACGTCTTCAACGCCACGATCTATGAACGGCTTCAACTTTTCGAGATCGAGGTCGCCCTCCGAAACAATGCAACCGTACTGGCGCGGCTTGAAGAATTGCTTCAACACGGTTACCAGACGAATAGTCTCCGGGATGTTCAGAACGGTTTTCTCGAAAACTTCTACGCCTCCGTCAGCCAATTGTTTTTTGAAAGTGAGCTTAAGATTCCAGAAAATAGTGTCCGAGTGTTGCTCGTGCCTGCTCTCGTTTCCTGCCGCACTCGTGAACCCAAGCCAGACATTTCTGAATCTAGCGGCATTGAGAAGGTATCTCTCGGTTCCTGAGTTTGTCTGAAAAGGAAATTGTTTCTTAGAGGTTTAATCTCTGTCCGTACCGTATAACGGAGTGCGTTCGGGTCCGCCGCCTTCTCATCTGAATCTGAATGAGTCACTTCGTTGTTCGCTCCAGCGCTCGTTTCGGCTCCGAGCCCTGCTTTTTCCTTCATCAAATGCATAAACTTCTGATCATCGATAGATGTCTGCGTGTCGTACTGTGACAGCTTTTCTACTTTCGCGAACGGCTGTCTCACACCATCGCACTGAGAAATATCAAGTCATTTCAACGGTTTGTAGGGCTCTCACCTCGTTTTGTTCTTTGTGCTCTTTGGAGCACTCGAGTGAGCACGTACGGATATCACATCGAGGACATCTGTACTTGTGCTCGTTCTTAACACATACTTTGCATAGTTTCGGGTCTGTTTCAGGTTCTTTTGAATTCGCATCGGTCTTCTGTTCCGTTACTTTCTCTGCGTAAGCTTTGATCACGTCTTCTAGAGAGGCATCCTCGTCCGAAGACGAATAGCCGGTGAGTACTGAAACAAATTTCTGTTTTGAGAGCATACTGAACAACAAAAAACTTACAGTTTCGGTTATTAGCTGGGACTTCAATTGGAGCTTCATCGTCGTCGTCCGATATTTCTCCGTCTTCGTGTTCAACCGATTCAGTTTTGAGTACTTCTTCCGTCTTAGTTCCGACAGTTTCACTCATTCTGCTGAAAAAAAGTATTTCTGTAAGACTTTCGAGTTTGTGTAGGTGTTTATTTGTATAATAAGTAATAAGTTTACTGAGTTGAAGAATTTCTGACACATTTCAAATCGGCCATCGACAAGTTTACTTTGAAATTGGGGGAAATTTGAGAAAGTTCGTCAAATTTATAAAAGTGAACTTTTTCGTAATGGTGTGTGCACCCGATGCGCAAAAGTTGACGACATTTTTCCCGCCGTAGTCGAATTGCGAGATGAATCGCAGCAAACAAAGAGGAAGAGGGAAAGAGTAATATTCAAAAGAAACCGGTTTTGAATTCGAAAACAAAATGAGACTTTCTTGGATCGTTTTGAAGATTTTCTCGTATTCTAGGTGACCTGTTCGTTTTGTTGCCAAATACTACGAACGTTCTTTTCTATTCAGACTTCGTTTCCATCAAAATGGGTTCATTTCCGTTCGTAATGCTAGAGAACGACTACTAGCCGCTCCTCCTCAATTTGAAGTTGTTGTCCACCTGCCACATCTCTCTTCTTCCTCTCGTTTCAGCTTCTCGCTGTCCAGCACAACATGACCAGACGACTCGGATAATACTAATACACGCCCTCCCCCTCTCTCGGCTCTCTTCATCTCACGCCTTCATTCGGCACTTCATTCACCCGTCGTTCCGCAGCCGGAGATGTTCTCTCTGTCGGACGAGTCGAACTTCAGCATATTTTACTGCTTCTACATCATCATCTTCATCGTGACCATCAACTTTCACCGCGTCCTCAAGACCAAAGGAAAGACGGACGAGTTGCACGCGTTCCCGTGCGTCGCCCTGCTCGTCAAGTTCCACTTCGTTGCGCTCATCGTTCCTCTCGTTTCGCTCATCGTCGTCGGCCTCCTCAGCGTCTTCTTCTCCTCCATAACGAAGCATCTCATCGTCTACACACCTGTCTTCCTCTCGCTGCTTTACCACGACACAATGGCCGACTGGATGGTGCCGCTCATCCTCATCTACGCCTTCACGCTCTCCTACGACTTTCCCGAAACGTTCCACTTCCGTTACATCAAGATTCCTAGGTGGGTTTCGTAGTGGATTTCGTCCGTGTGAAGCGGTAAACAAGCCAGATGACGTGACGCTACGAGTAGTTCCCCGAGGAGTGTGCGGTACGATTGTTTTCAGAGACACCCTCATCTGGATAACAATGATCACTTATGGTTTCCTGTTCAACTCCATCAATCCCTTGGGTACGGAGCCAACAGTTTTTCCCGCCCACAACCTCTCTTTCCGTTTCAGACATCGTCACTATTCGTCGCATTCACACCAACGGCCACTTCTCAACTGTAAGGAGAAGGCGGTTGAAAAGAGAAAACGGGCGTTTCAGTCGTTCAACTTTGTCGACGCGTTCCTCGTGCTCGTCTCGCTGCTCTTCGTGTGTTTCCATGGCTACCGCATGTCTCTGAGCATCGCCTTCCAAGACAACCGCTTCCATATCACTCTCCTCTTCCTCCTCATCAAACTGGTGACTTCAGATTCTTAAAGGAAACGCGTTCCAACCCTCGTTCCAGATCTTCCTGCTCACCGCTGCCTGCTTCCTCCCGACCCTCCCCGAACACTTGCCCGATTCCGACGTGCACGTCTCCACCCTCGACAACCTGAAGCTCTACGAGTCGGTCGTTCAAAGCGCCGTCCCTCTCCACTATCTCGCGTGGAAACACCTGTTCTTCAAGAATGTCTGAGCCCCCTTGTTTCCTCGGTTTCTTCCTGAACTCTCCCGCCAATTGTCCACTTCTGTGTGTCAATATTCTCGACCATTCAAACAATGAATCGTTGTTCGTGACTCTGTTTTCTGATGACGTCGAGCTGATTCTCGGGTATAAAGGAGGCTCGACTCGTCCAGTTCGTGCACTCCAGAATGACTTCGCTTCTGGCCGAAACTTCCTTCGCACTCGACCTTCTCGCCACTTTCCCCGCCAATCATTCCCTCGTTTTCTCTCCGTTTTCTCTCGCTCTTGCACTATCTCTCGTCCAAACTGGAGCAAGTGAAGAAACGAGACGAGAGCTCGAAGACGTCGTGTTCCGGGGAGCCAACTACAGCCGACTCGTTCATCGGATCAAAACGAACACTTCGAATGAAATCGAATTGAATCTGGCCAACAGATTATATCTTGGGTGTGCAAGGAAACTCATTATCCCTAAACGAAGGCTCGTTCAGATCCGCCCAAAAGGACTTCGTGAGCACGAGATTAGGCCGCGATTATCTGGAGAATGTGCGAAACAACTTCGAAGGCGACGCCGTGAGCATCCACTTCTCTGCTGAGGATTCCGCTTCGAAAGTGAACGAGTTTGTGAAGAACGCGACGGGCGGAAGGATCGCAGAAGTGCTGGACTCGGAAGCGCTCTCGAACGTTCCTGAGATGGACGCCATTCTGGTGAATGCGATCACGTTCCGAGGAGAGTGGCTTGAGCCGTTCGAGAAGAAGAGCACGGCTTCTGGAGACTTCCTCCGAGTCGACGGCACCGTAGTCCAGACGGAATACCTGCACGATGCCGGGCAGAAGAGAGACTTCGCTTCGGACGACGTCTTCGACGTGCTCGTCGTCCACTACAGAGACGCCGCCTACAAAATGGCTGTTTTCCTGCCGAAAATGAGAAACACGCTGATGTATTCTAAATCGAAACTTGATTCGAAAAGGTTCCAACGTCTTCTGGACACTGCCGAATACAAAAATGTGAAGGTTGGATTGGGAATCCGGGCGGCCATTTCTGATGTTTTTCAGACGACGATTCCCAAGTTCAAAGCAGCAGATGAATTCGACATCAGAAAGAAATTTGAGGAGATGGGAGTGCGAGAAGCGTTTGTTGGCGAGCTCTCCGAGTTGGCTCCGGGCTCGAAAGTAGTCGGAGGTGTTCATAGACTATTTCTCGAGGTATTCTACCTAGACGACGTCACGAACACAAGTGATACCTTCCAGATCGACGAAGGAACTGGTCTAGAGACGACAGAGTCGAAAAAAGAAGAGATTCCGATCGAGTTCATCGCGGACCATCCTTTTCTTTTCGCTATTCTTCGCGAAAACCACATCCTTTTCCTCGGAGAATTTCATGGAATCTGAGAACGCAGTTGATTTTCTTGCTTTTCTCTGTGAAAATCAATATAAAATCAATAAGAGTCAGTTGCTCCGCGTCCTCGTGCCATCGAATCGGACGCTTCTCATCGCTTTCACTTTGGAAGTGTTCATCGAGAAAAGGAGACTGAAGAGCACTGAGTAGGGGTACAGGAACGGAGCGAACGTCGCGAAGAGCACCTCGAGTCCGTTTCTGTCCGACACGCTCATCTGCATTTTGAAGTTCTTCCAGTTGTCTGACGGTACGATCAGCACTACTTTGTAGGCGAGAAACATCTGCAATTGACGAGAGAGCGTGACTTTCTTCGTTCAACAGAATCACCTGCTCGACGAGCAGAAGGACGGAGATGTGGGTGATGCTGGAAACTTCCAGATTGGAGAGGAGCTTCGGGTGCTTGCACACGGAGAACAGTTTGAAACAGATCAGAAACGTCGTCGCCGCGAGGATGAAGGCGTCGACTGGATTGACGGATACCATCGGATAAAGAGGACGATCTGTGTGGAAGTAGAGGACGAGACGGTCTGAATCAGTCAGTGTCTACCCGGAAGACGTGACGGCTTACTGTATTCGTTGAGTGGGTGGCTCCAGACTGAGAATACTGCTGAAATAGTCCAGATGATGCGAGATCTGAAACTGCGTCCGAAATTATCCTGTTTTGAATGATGAACTGACCCTGTCTTCGACTGAAACGCAGTTTTCAGAGTCTCGTCTCTTTGAAAAACAAGGGCAAGTGAGTAGAGAAGCATGAGAAAAGCGACGAGAGAACAGACGAAGGGAGCTAGAAACTCGATGGCCACGTGAGTTCCGATTGTGCTCAGAAGAGCTCCGAATCTGAGGTGTTGGAAACGAAGGAACACGACGATTGCGAATATCCAGACGGCGCTGCAGATGAAAAAGAGAAGAGAGCAGACGATGAAGAGAGCCGCAAAGTGCGAACTGGCGGCGAAGACGTTGAACTGAAAATGGGGAGTCAGGTGAAAAGCGAAGAAGACGTCACCTTCAACTTCAGAACGAGGGCCACCAGCTGCGAAATGAGCACGAAGAGAACGCGAGTCGTGAAGTCCAGATTCAAGAGATCCCTGACTTCCAACGAAACATCCGTAGCCGCAGGAAGAAAAGCGCTGTCGTTTCGCATCATCTACGAAAACAGAATACTCTTTGAGTCGGTTCTGTTTCACCTGTCTCGTGTTTCGGTCGCGACTACGTAAACGTCCGCTTTTAGCCGTTGGCAACTGCTGCCAACTACTCTGACATGCCTCTTCAAATACTCCGACTCACGAACAGAACCGAAGAGAATCTGAAGATAG
The DNA here is from genome assembly GCA_963570955.1 of Caenorhabditis afra. Lineage (NCBI taxonomy): Eukaryota > Metazoa > Nematoda > Chromadorea > Rhabditida > Rhabditidae > Caenorhabditis > Caenorhabditis afra. The sequence goes on along the minus strand of OY751536.1, from coordinate 6,167,098 downwards.
CGAAGAACTTTGATTACTTTGCCCTCTCACAATTTCTGATTCTCTTCGTTCTTTCAGCTCTCCACCTATACTTTCACTTCTCGAGAAAAGTGAGCCTGACGCCGTGAAGGCACTGGATTCTAATCTGAAGTTGCAGAAGATTCTAGTCACGTACACTCCGTTCTTCTATCGCTTCTTCCAACTTCATCTGCTCTATCTCATCCTCTTCTGCTCCATCGTCCTTTTCTCCACTCTGATCCAATCCGTTTCTCTGGCCGCTTTATTTTTGTTTGTCGCCCTTTTCCTGACATCTCTCTACGTTTTCACTAACATAACCGGGACATTCCTGATTATCACTCTTCTGAATTCCGTCGAGATCGTCTTCTCATTGAACGTGACTCGAAGAAAGACTTCTTGGATAATTATATTGATCTACGTCATCTGGAGTCACTCGTGCAACATATACGGTAATTCTGAGCTCGAACTCAACCAGCTCAGCTCCATTTCTTCAGACCCCATCGCGTTGCAACTTCAGTCGAGACACGGCGAAAACGAGTTCGTGAGTGTGTTCGAACTGCTTTTCCCCGCGAAATTCCGAATGTTTGCAGGAAGTCAATCCACTGCACATTTTCGTCCTTTTCGTCACCTCCATCCTCTTTTTCTACCGAGTCCTCGTGATCCGGAACTCGCAGAAAAGGCCTCTGATTCTAGACTCGTGCCGTCTGATCCAACTCATTCTGACCTCCGCCGTCGTGCAAATCTACATGCTCATCAATGATTCCACCGCTTTTTCCGGCTCATTCAAGAGAAGAACGACCTGCACGAACGACACGTTTCTCGTGTTTCTAGCCGCTTCTGTCCACATGATTCACTTTCTTTCCGCTCTTTTCGCCGAACAATGGTACTTTCGGACTGCGAGAGTCAGTCCCGAAGAGGAATGTTCCGAACACAACTCGAACTATGAATGATTTTATTCTCTACCAGTCTAGATTCGGAGAAGAAGTGGAGAGCTGACCGTTTCTGGCGAGTGTCGGGCTGTTTTCCGTGTAAAATTGAGAGAACCATCTGTAGAAATTCGAGGTCTTCAAGATATGAAAATAAACTCGCCTGCGATGCTTTTTGATGAGAAAGTCGCTCGGCACCAGAACCGGTTGTCTTCTGTATGTCTTGTTCGACCAGATGTAAATATCTCGCTCGAATTGTTGAGCCTCGACTGTCAAGAAGAACTTGACGAACGGCATCAAGACGGCCGGCATGTTCGAGTAAAAACGGAAGCGGACTCTTTGCAACAGCGGCTCTTCGGGAGTCACTGTCTGGAAAACGATCGCCGTTCCCCACCTACCGAAATCGAAATGCATGTGTACGATCCCGGGTCCGTGCTGAAAACTCATTTTCCATTAGAGATTATAATTGAGTCTTTTTTGAGGATTTCTTCTATACTTTTCCTTAATTAGTTAAAAAAAAGAACCCTGACCTGCTCGGCGATGAGTTTGCTGTCAGTAAACGGAACCCTGAATCCCCAGAAAGTCATGTATTGATTGAGGTGCATCACTCCGACGTGCTTCTCCTCCTCCGATCGGGCTTCCCATCTGCCGTCCCACACGTGCTGAACCGCCGGCTTAAGGATCGAGAGATTCGTTCTGGTGATGTCCGAGCCTTCGATAGGAGAAGGCGCGCTGCGATGCAGGTAGTTGAGGTGGGCGATGTCGCCGCCGTTCTCGGGGATTTCTTGGATGTGGCACATCACCTCGTGCTCGGTCCTTCCTCCGTACTTCCAGCGTCCGTTTGTCACTTCGGAAATTTCCGGAATCTCCCACTCCGGTTCGAGTCCTTCGGCGTGGTACCACAAGTAGATTGATTTGTTCACTTCTCGGCACCGCCAGGTGTCCACCACTGCTTGATCCGGAATTCGTCCCTCGTGGTAGGGAATGTCCACGCATCGCCCGGTCTCGGCGTTGAAGATCCAGCCATGGAAGGGACACTGCACACAGTTGTCCCGCACGACCTGAAGGTGCGATTCAAGTAGGACACATCGTCGGAAGTCGGACTCACCGTTCCACCGACGCTCAAGTTGGCTCCCAGGTGTGGACAGTAAGTGTCCGTAACAAACACTTCTCCGGAGGTAGACCTGACCAGAAGCAATTGTTTTCCTTCAAATCAAGTATGAATGGACGTCTGAGCTGCAAACCTCACCAACTACTGTGACAGAAGTGAGCTTTCCCTTGCCGATCGAGTGCGACTCCGCGATGTTGTACCATCCATTCGGGAACACGGGCGGCAGTTCTCCGACTTGACGGCGTATCCTCATTCTTTCGATTTGACGTTCTCTCAAAATTCCGGAGGGCTGAAGCGTTTCATCGAAGATGTTTTTTTCAGACTGTTCGCACTCACTTCCGGCGTCCCAAAGAATAATCCAACATCTCCGATCCTTCTGATGCGATTAAAAGGCTTCAGGATGAGATACAACAGGTATCCGACGAGAAGAGTGGAGAGAACGAGTACCAGGTTGGAGACGTCCAGGTCCCAGAAGGACTCTAGAAGCGTCATCTGAATCAGACGAAATTGGACGTGAGTATTCGGAGAAAGAACGAAGGAAACGTGTGTGCTGCACGAAAGAGAGTGCCTTATCAGTGCATCAAACTGCCGAAAAGATAATAATTACGACTAAGCGAAGAGAAATCAAAGAACTATGGGGCATCGTTTGTTGTAGGGTGCGTGTGTGCCCGCGGAGCCCACTCGCCTTATCAGAGAGTCAACCGTGATTTGTGTGATTGCTACACTCTGCACTGCTTTGAAACCGCGTTTTTTGCAAATGACATTATGGAAGTGCGAGATGAGAATTGAGGAGAAAAGGAGAGAAGAGACGGTTGACGACGATCAGCGGGAAGGAAAGGAGGACAAGGTTACCAGTCTCTACTCGGCAAGCGTCGGATCAGACGCAGACGACGAAGGGTTCAGAGGGAACATGAAGGCGTTCGGGTGAGACGCGTCTAACGGAAGACGCGAGAGAATCCAGTTCCATTGAAAGAAACTGTTCCGAGCTCAGTGCACACTTGTTCAAAATCAGGAGCAAACGAGAAGGGAGGTAGAAAACGAACTCCAGACAAATCAATAGGGACAAAGTGCGGAAGCCATAGTTCATTTGCTCTTCTCTTTCGGTTTTTCTGCAATTCCCACTCGTTTCAGCCCAATGTTTGCTCTTCTGTTTCATCTGTCGGCGACAAAGAGTGTATAAAAATATGAGATAAGAAAGGAAGAGATAACTGCAAACCACGAGGAAAATAAGCAGTTAACTTGTAGTTTCGTCGCCGTTGTTTTCAAAGAAATCGGCCAGCAACGTGAAGTGCATTGACCCAGAAACCAAATATTTGAACAGAGAGACTAGAGGCTCCGGCTAGGAGGTTTGTCGAAAAAAAGCTTTATTCTGTTCGTCAGTTGATGCAGTCCGTCGTTTGTCCGGTGAATTGGTTCGCCAGGTTGATCTCGCCGATGTTGTACGTCTTCTTCGGGATGATGCCGATGCTGATGAAGTTGTCGGGGATGGTGATGCCGATCTTCTTCCAGCACAGCTGCAATCACGTCTTCTGGACGCCCGACGGATTCAGACTCACCCCGTTATAGTTGCATCTGTGATAGATGTTGACCTTCGGATCGATGTTCGTGATCTCCGTCTTGTAGCCGGAGACGTTGAACACCCCATTCGAGTCGGTCTTCGTCTGGTCCAACTTCACGTCTTTTACTGCAACTTCTCACAGTGACCGATGGGATCTCGTGTCGAACTGACTCTTTTCCTTCTCGTACAGCTTGACCTTCACATCCTTGGCCGGCACTCCGTTGCACATGAGTCTTCCAGTGACCGCAACGGACTGCTTCCTTCCGAGACCGAGCAACGCCTCCGAAGAAGCGATCACTGCGAGGAGAACGACGACGGGAACGAGAAGAGACCGGCACATGGCACGAATGTTTTTCTCCTGTCTCTATCAACTATTTTTATAGTCGGACTCGTTTTATGGCTGATATGAATAACATGGATGTAAATATTTTGAATGAGCTGAATGTATTCTTTTCAATGTGTGAGAACCTTAAAAACGACATTTCGCTTTTCGGCATGAATGATTCATTCTGAAGTGATCAGTTGAACTCAAAGAAGCACGGAGATTCAGTTGTTGTGTGCTCCGAATCCGGCGTCCCGTTTGCCGTAGTATCCGTATCCAGCGTAAGCAGATCCGTATCCATAGGCTCCGTAAGCTCCTCCGAGACCGTACCCTCCGTAGTAGGACGGGTAGTAGGAGGAGGCGTATCCGTAGTACTGAGCCGATGTCTCTTGCACAATGGAGCACAGGACGACGGCGAGCACGCAGAGAAGGCTGTAATTCCAGATTCACTCAGGGGGGAAACTCGCATTGAAACTCACAATTTGGCGTTCATTCTGGAAGGGTGGACAAATGAGAATTTGTTGCAATCGAGAGTTTCTCAGGCTCTTTTATACCTTCAAACTCTGTTTGCTCCTCACTTTTTTCGGCTCGTACTACACACAATCGGCAACTGACTGATGCGACAAACTGGTCTAAATTCGGTACGACTCAACTCTTCGATCCCGAACATTGACAGTTCCGCTGAAGGGGATCATCGAGCAATTCGAACGGGAATTAGGGAAACGACGGAAAAGACGAATTCTTGGCCTCTGGAGATGTCAAGAAGATAAGAGCCAAAGAACTATATCAACTTTCATTGTTTGTTTCATCTTTTTTAAACGGTCTCGTAGACAACTCGTCGCTTTTTCCATTTTCATCAGATCACCAAAGCTCAAGGCATTTGACAGTTTACCGAGGATCATAAAAAAGAAATGAAAAAATGAGCGGGAAGAGGAGGGAAGAAAGTACGAGCAAACAGTGAGCACACTACAAAAGAGACAAGTTTCGAGGAAGACACCAATTCAATCTCAGAATGAACGCCAAATTGTGAGTTTCGATGCGAGTTTCCCCCGAGTGAATCTGGAATTACAGCCTTCTCTGCGTGCTCGCCGTCGTCCTGTGCTCCATTGTGCAAGAGACATCGGCTCAGTACTACGGATACGCCTCCTCCTACTACCCGTCCTACTACGGAGGATACGGTCTCGGAGGAGCTTACGGAGCCTACGGATACGGATCTGCTTACGCTGGATACGGATACTACGGCAAACGGGACGCCGGATTCGGTCCAACTGCGAACAATTGATCATTCTCGTAGCTCAAGTAAAACATCGGGAACTTTCAAACTTGTATTCATGAGATCGAAAAGAGGTTTCTTATTTGTTGCGAGTCTGCTGGTTGTCGAATTGGCCGGCCGGTTTGGTAGTCTTCAAATCGATTGCCGGACTAGCGTTCGGGGCCACTTGTCCCTGAAACTGTCCAGCCGGACGAGTGGTCTTGAAATCGGTTTTCGGATCTCCAGGCGTCGGCGTCGCAGCACCAGCGTTCGCAGTCGTTTGGTTTCCGAAAGATCCCGCAGGACGAGTAGTGCGCATATCGTCTCCGGGAGCCACTGGAGCCCCAGGGACCGCGTTTGCAGCAGTTTGTCCGGTGAAAGCTCCCGCTGGACGGGTGGTCATCATGTCATCGCTCGGAGCAGGTGCTGCTCCAGCAGCACTGGCTCCTTCTTCGCCGACATCCTCCTCGTCCGATAACGAATCGCCCTCTTTTCTCGTGAACATGACCAGGGTCGCCTGAAACTGCATTCGGAACGGAAGGGAGACGAGGGGGATTTCGGACCTTCTTGGTCTTCTCCTTGCTCTCGGCCTTCTTGGTGCGCATCGTTCCTTGACGATCCTTGTCGTCCTCCTCTTCATTTATGTGCGTCTGCTGCTGAGTATCATTCTCTTTCTGGTCGTTGACTCCTTGGAACAGAATCGCGATCTTATGTTTCAGAGTCGCCGTTTTGTGCGCGTTCTTCCACGCCTTCTCAATGACCACATTCTTCGACGCGGCAATGAAGACGACGGTGAATCTGAAGAGTCAATTCAGAAATCAGAAGGCGTCGGGAGGTGTCACCTGTCATTCGTTTTGCACTGTTCCTTCGGCAGTCCTTTGAAGATGCACGCGAACGCCTTCTTCTCGCCGACGCCGATTTTCGCGTGCGGTGGGTTGGTCTTGTAGACGCCTGGACCGGTGTTTTTGAACTTGACCGCCACGTCGCTCGAGCTGTTGTTGGTGACCTCGACCTGCACCATCTGCTTCTTGGCCACCGGCACGAAAGTGACCGACTTGGACGGGTTGAAGACCACTTTCGTGAGATCCGCGGTGGCGGTGCTCATTTTCTCTCGCTCACAAAGTTTGATGCGATGGTTTCGAATGCGTATCGACAAGTAGAATGAACTGGGAAGCGCAATCTGAACCACTGAACGTGAGTTCTTTTTCTCGGGGTGACTCCGCCACGCGCACTTCATGCACCACAAACAATGATTTTCTCACGTTTCAAATATGAACCTCGAGTGAAACCGTTCATTCAGAACGAGTTCTAGCTCGAACATCACAAGCGCTTCTGAAGGGAGAGATTCAGTTCAGCCGTTTCCAGAACAAGCGACCATTTAGAATGAGGAACTCTCTAAGTTCGCCCCTCTGGTTCCTCCGTTCCTCCAAAAATTATGCCAGACACCCAAGTCGGTCCCGACTCGTCATCTACACAATTACCTGGGAAGACGATCTGGACTCCGATGACAAGTACTGAAGTCTGTGTGACACTCCGAAGAGCTCAATTGCTGCGTAGACCAACTTCTCTTCGGATCTCTTCAGTGGAGTCTCTTCTGACACCCGTGGCTCATCTCACTCAACGATCACGAACTCGAGTGTTCTGTACGTCCTGCCGAATTTCAACAAAACAATAAAAGTGAAACCGGTGATCGAGGAGCTGCTGTCACGGAAGCAACGGATGACTGTTTTCGTTCGGACAGACTCTACAGCTCAGAGCTGCAGGACGACGGGGAGAGAGAGAGACTGTCTGATTAATCCGAGTGACTTCGAAAACATCCACTTGTACGAGTTCAGTTCTCGAAAATGTACGAGTGCAGACAGAATCTGACCCTCTCTTGGTCGTTTCAGCGGAACAGAAGTGGTGTTCGATTAGGAACATAGCTGCCTTCGATAAATGCGTTTATTTTCAGATCGTTTCGTACAAACTCGTTCAGATTCAGTTGGATTGGGAGGGTCCGAATCCGGCGTCCCGTTTGCCGTAGTATCCGTATCCAGCGTAAGCAGATCCGTATCCGTAGGCTCCGTAAGCTCCTCCGAGACCGTATCCTCCGTAGTAGGACGGGTAGTAGGAGGAGGCGTATCCGTAGTACTGAGCCGATGTCTCTTGCACAATGGAGCACAGGACGACGGCGAGCACGCAGAGAAGGCTGTAATTCCAGATTGAATCGAGGGGGAACTCGCACCGAAACTCACAATTTGGCGTTCATTCTGAGAGAAGACTGTGAAGGTTCTTGGTTTCTTCACCCGAAACTTGGCTCTTTTATACAGTCACCGTAGCTGTTTGCTCACTCACTTTTTCCTCGTTGTAACTGTCAAGTTGCCGCCGCCACGCTGCAAATAGAATGACGCATGAGCCAGAAACGCGTCACAATCCGTCTGTAAAACAACAGAAGATGGCATTCTTGTAATCGGAAATAGCCATTAGGATCGACCCGTCGGTATCGGACTCTGATGTGTTCCGAAAGTCGACGTGGCCACATGAGATCCTTCAGTGACGTCTTCTGCAAATCCATACAGATCGGCCGGTAAACATGAGGTTAATCAGCATCATCCGGGGTCTCGAACATTCCTCTACGCTCTGCTGCCTGATCCGGATTTAGTCGAGCTTCTTGTAATGCGCGTCTCGAGACGGATACTTATACATAGTCCACCAGAAATAACACCCCATTTGGCTCTCGCTCCGGCTCCAGCCGCCACGGAACACCACACCGCTCCGAACTCTTCGATGCTCGGGCTGACCCAGTCGTTGGCCCTGTGCACCGTGTTCATATTTCTCTCCATATCGATCCTTCTGTTCATCGCCGTCTTCTACATCTGCAAGTTCCACTACGAACGAATTCAACTCGAGCAATGCGCCGTTCGCATGCGACCCGAGGAAGTTTCCAGAGGCACTACCGGTAAAGACTGCGAGAAGGGCGAAGAAATCTTCGAAATGGAGCTGCCGTGTGAGTTTTCACCCATTTTTCCCCCTCTGTACGCACAGCTTCAGTCTATTCGAGTACGAACGTGCCCCAAAAAATGCTCCAATCGGAAGAGCTGCCGCCCGAATACTACGAGCTCGAGTCCGCAAGAGCTTCACCTCTTCCGTCCTATGATGACGTCATGTACTGCGACCAGCTGAACCGCTCCTTCCAGAACCTTCTCTCCGCCAGATAACTCGTACTCTGGTGCGATTCGAAACTGAACAAATGTTGACCCGGGTGGCAAATGAATGAATGTTGGAGACTTTTTTCTTTTCTATTTTGAGACGGTTTCACAAGTTTGTTGACCTAGGCGGCAACTTGAAAACGGCGTGAAAGAGATCGGATTATTGAATGGAAAGTCAACCAACAGAACGAAGAAAAAGAGTCGGGTGACAGTTGCAATTGGAAGAAAAAGTAGTTAGCAAACACGCGGAGTCGAGTATAAAAGAGCCCGAAACATGCAGACTCCAACAGTTGTTCTCAACCGCTTCAATCTCAGAATGAACGCCAAATTGTGAGTTTCGATGCGAGTTTCCCCCCTGAGTGAATCTGGAATTACAGCCTTCTCTGCGTGCTCGCCGTCGTCCTGTGCTCCATTGTGCAAGAGACATCGGCTCAGTACTACGGATACGCCTCCTCCTACTACCCGTCCTACTACGGAGGATACGGTCTCGGAGGAGCTTACGGAGCCTACGGATACGGATCTGCTTACGCTGGATACGGATACTACGGCAAACGGGACGCCGGATTCGGACCCTCCCAATCCAACTGAATCTGAACGAGTTTGTACGAAACGATCTGAAAATAAACGAATTCACTCAATCTCTGTGTTATTCCTCTTTCCTTCAGAGCAAGACGAAGTTTATTTGTAACTCGATGAGCAATTGAAAACCCCGTAGTGATTTTCATTGGTATCCAAGAAAAGAAGCAAAACCTTGAAGGAGTTACATCCAAAGAAGTCACCGCATGGCGGTCAAAATCTTTTTTTTCGACTTTGTCAGATTAATTTATTTTTTCTTGTGTGTTTCAGTTCGTCACTGGTACATTCTGAGTCATGATCTTTGCATGAAGTACCATGAACTCTGATAGACACAGTGAAGAAAGGACACGACCGGCGACACGCTGGTCATCTCTGACTAATGAGTTGCGACAAGACATTGCATCACGAGAAACAACATTCAGAATGAATCAGTTCATTTGAGTTCGTATTTTCACAAGAATTGAGATTCAGTTGTTGTGTCCTCCGAATCCGGCGTCCCGTTTGCCGTAGTATCCGTATCCAGCGTAAGCAGATCCGTATCCGTAGGCTCCGTAAGCTCCTCCGAGACCGTATCCTCCGTAGTAGGACGGGTAGTAGGAGGAGGCGTATCCGTAGTACTGAGCCGATGTCTCTTGCACAATGGAGCACAGGCCGACGGCGAGCACGCAGAGAAGGCTGTAATTCCAGATTCACTCAGGGGGGAAACTCGCATCGAAACTCACAATTTGGCGTTCATTCTGAGAGAAGACTGTGAAGGTTCTTGGTTTCTTCACCCGAAACTGTGTTCTTTTATACTCCCTCCCGTTCGAATTGCTCGATGATCCTCTTCAGCGGAACTGTCAATGTTCGGGATCGAAGAGTTGAGTCGTACCGAATTTAGACCAGTTTGTCGCATCAGTCAGTTGCCGATTGTGTGTAGTACGAGCCGAAAAAATTGAGGAGCAAACAGAGGTTGAAGGTATAAAAGAGTCTGAGAAACTCTCGATTGCAACAAATTCTCATTTGTCCACCCTTCCAGAATGAACGCCAAATTGTGAGTTTCGATGCGAGTTTCCCCCTGAGTGAATCTGGAATTACAGCCTTCTCTGCGTGCTCGCCGTCGTCCTGTGCTCCATTGTGCAAGAGACATCGGCTCAGTACTACGGATACGCCTCCTCCTACTACCCGTCCTACTACGGGGGATACGGTCTCGGAGGAGCTTACGGAGCCTACGGATACGGATCTGCTTACGCTGGATACGGATACTACGGCAAACGGGACGCCGGATTCGGTCCAACTGCGAACAATTGATCTTCTGAATTAAACGAAAATGAAAGATCAAACTTTTCTTTTTTCAAAAGATCAACGCCTAATTCAAGCGTTCGTTTCGGCTGTTATCTTAAGACCAGAACTGAAATTCACCTCGAGCGGTAGACAAATTTTCGGTTTTTTGGTATTGAAGTGTGAATGAGTACCGGAAAGAGCGAATTTTTATTGCGAGTCACCCAAAATCGACCCTACTCATGTGGGCTGTGCTCTTCCTCGGAGTCGAGAAAGTGGTGCTTGCTCTGCGAACATAGTAGGGCTCGAACGAACGAACTTCCTCGGGCTTCCGGAGACACTTTGAGAGTGAATCTCGGTAGTCGCGGACGAACAGAAGCGTCGGAAGGGCGTCGAGAGCCGGATAGACGGAGATGGAAACGGACACGTACTGGGCGAAGCCCATGTGAACATTGAGCATCGGAAAGACAAAAAGGATGAAGAGGGGAATGTACATGAGGATGAGGGGAATGAGAGTTTGGTACACGAGGGCTCTGAAGAGCTGCGTGTGCAGCAGTTTGTAGGTCAGCGAGCAGTTCCGTCCCGGGGCAATGACACGTGTCATCTCGTAGTAGCACTTGAAGGCGTACACAAATATGACGGAGAGAGAGAACACCTGGAAACACGTGGATAAGGCTGGAACCGTCTGGAAGACCACTCACAGTCATGACGAGGAAGTTTGTGCCTGAGATGAACGTGGACATGTTCGGGGTACGTCTTCCGAGGTCGTCTGTCTGATAAAAGTCGGCGATAATGTACGTGATGTCTTCTATGTTAATCTCAAAATCCTCGCGAATTCTATTTCTGAAAAGAGAAGACATCATCCGCGAGCTCCCGAAATAGAAGACACTCCGCACCTGAGGAATGCCGAACTCTTCCGGTTTGGCTGAAAAGCGAGTAAACAGTTCATCGTCCAGTTGACGTACAACAACGGGGAGATCAGAAACCAAAACACGGAGAATTTCCCTCGAAAATAGATCCATTTGGAGCCGTTCCTGAGAGCATTGTACCGGTAAACGAAGTGAACAGCGATCAGTGAGGCGAAGAAGAAATAGAAGCCGCAGATGAGGGCTGCAGGAAATGAGAATGCGGGTTGTGCTGGCTTCTCGAAGGGAAAACACTCACACATCAGGTAGATCATGACGCTCGGACGGAACAGAGCCCGCGGATTGTAGACGAAGACGACGAAACAGGAGCTGTAGGAGAGGATGTCCTGCAAGCAATCAGAAGACGTCACGCGACAATCTGGAACACTCACCGGTCTCACGAGCATGCTGAGCAGCGAGTAGAGAAGCGCCGAGATGGAGAAGTACATCATGATGTACTTGTAGGAGCCCATTTTGCTGTTCGATTTGGTGAGTATCAGGTAAGTGAGTAATGTATTGAGAAGGATTGAGACGAGCAACGCCACGAACTGCACGGCGTTCTTCACTGTCTCGAGCATGTTTTCGAGTGACTGGAACTTGGCGAGCGACGAGCTGAAAATATGTAATGTGTACGTAGAAAAAGAGAAGAATATGAAAAAGAAGGCGATGGGCAGGAAATGGAAAACCGAGAAGAATAATAAGCGGACTGGCAGAGCGCGAATTATCGCAGAACGTGCTCAGTCGAAGATGTGTGATGCGGCCACAAAAGACAACTGGACTCTGACCGAGCACACTGCTTCGTATTGTACTCCGTAATGACGACGCGTCTGAAAAATCTGAAAGGACGACCACTCAATTTGTTTTCATTTTGAACTCTCGATTTCTATTTCGATACTTGGTGTGCAACTTTCACCTTTCTCACTGTTTGCGTACCGAACGAAACGAGTTCAGAGAGTATGAGAAAAGAGCAAACAGAGCACGGAGTACTATAAAACGGAGCACGGAGGTCTCATTCTCAACAAATTCTCACTTGTCCACCCTTCCAGAATGAACGCCAAATTGTGAGTTTCGATGCGAGTTTCCCCCCTGAATGAATCTGGAATTACAGCCTTCTCTGCGTGCTCGCCGTCGTCCTGTGCTCCATTGTGCAAGAGACATCGGCTCAGTACTACGGATACGCCTCCTCCTACTACCCGTCCTACTACGGAGGATACGGTCTCGGAGGAGCTTACGGAGCCTACGGATACGGATCTGCTTACGCTGGATACGGATACTACGGCAAGCGGGACGCCGGGTTCGGACCAACTGCGAACAATTGATCTTCTGAACTGCACGAAAAGGACTAAGAATAAACATTCTTTCGATTACATTCTCATCTTTAAATTCTCAGAAAACAACGTTATTTCTATTCAGAGACGGTCGGCTGATTACACGAAAAGCACAGAGAAAAAGAAATCTTCAAAATTTTGAAGACAGAATTCTTTCTTGAAAATGCCAATTAACAATGTTTTTCACACGTCCTTCTAGAAGCTGGCACGTCTTCTGACTGTCTGCAAGTCTGTAATTACAGAAGAATCGAAGAAAGATTTATTTGAGGACTAAACTGGAAACGACGAAGCTGGTCTTGATCTTCGCCCTGGAGCCCATCATTTTCTCTTCCAGACTTGGAAAACAGACGATGAGAATGCGAAGGAAGCATGTGGAAGTGGCTTCTCGATAGGGGGGATTCACGAGGAGAAGACAAAGTGTGGCCAAGAAGCCGTGACAGGAGAACAGCAACGAAGTCAAGTTGTTCAGCGACTGGTTGTAGTAGCCGGAGAAGAGGCTTCCGAGGAAGTAGGAGAGCGGAAGTATGACGACCCACATCGGAATGAACACCTGGAAAGCACGACTTCTGGGGAAAGTGGGCGGAGACTCACTTGGATGCAGATCGTCACGAACAGCTTCTTCTGGAGTCTCTTCGAGTACGCTGACAGCGTCACGTTCTCGAGGGCGTACAGGTTGTAGAAGCAGTGCCCGCCGAAGAAGGAGATTTGCGAAGCGAGGAACACCGTGAAGCACAGTCCGAAGTAGGCGAAGGCAGAGGTGTCTTCTGGAGCCTTGAAGACGTACGTGTTGTTAGAGAAGAACTCGGGATTCGGACACGGGATGATCTGAAACTGAAAGACTGCACCGACGCGGAAGAAGGTTCAGACATCAAGAATGCGCATTTTGGCAGTTGATTGTTCTGGAATATTCCAGGAGAACGGGTAAATCGAAAGGCCGCAGTAGGCGTAGACGAATGCGTAGTAAATCGACCTGAGGGTCTGGTTCTCGAGTCGGAGACGGCTCGTGTTTTCGCATAGCACGAACTGCCGATTCTCGAAGACGTAGATGATGCCACTGCACACACCTGAAACTACAGTATACTTTCAGAACTCGTTCGCTTACTTCATCAGATCACCAAAGCTCAAGGCATTTGACAGTTTGCCGAGGATCATAAAAAAGAAATGAAAAAATGAGCGGGAAAAGGAGGGAAGAAAGTACGAGCAAACAGTGAGCACACTACAAAAGAGCCAAGTTTCGAGGAAGAAACCAATTCAATCGCAGAATGAACGCCAAATTGTGAGTTTCGATGCGAGTTTCCCCCTGAGTGAATCTGGAATTACAGCCTTCTCTGCGTGCTCGCCGTCGTCCTGTGCTCCATTGTGCAAGAGACATCGGCTCAGTACTACGGATACGCCTCCTCCTACTACCCGTCCTACTACGGAGGATACGGTCTCGGAGGAGCTTACGGAGCCTACGGATACGGATCTGCTTACGCTGGATACGGATACTACGGCAAGCGGGACGCCGGATTCGGTCCAACTGCGAACAATTGATGTTACTTCGAAATAAAGAGATTCTCATTTTGTGATTCTTCATTACTGACCTCCGAAACAGCAGAAAGTGATGCATATCTGCACGAGAGTCGGAATGCCGATCAAAGTCAAAATGCCACTGGGAGAGCCGGCGAGGACGGGGAAGAAGAAGAAAGGAGTGATGAGAGATCCGCACATGAGATCGAACAACGTCGTCCTGAAACGAAGACGTGGTTATCGGAAGACGTTGGAAGCTGACACCAGAAGTGCAGATTGAGAAGATGTCGCTTCAGTTTCATCGCTTTTGGAGTCTTGTTCGCAATGCAGTATAGTCCCCAACAATTGATTGGCAGCACGAAAAACGAGAAAGAATGGGAACTGATCTGCAGAGTTTCGCGACTTTCAAAGAATCCGATTGTCTCCGGGCAGCCGACATTCATCGAAATTCGAATAATTTTATTCTTTTTTCGGTATCAACGAGGCCTTCGAAAGTCTGCAAGAAACGAACTTCGAGAAGAAAATAATGAGTGTATGAAGGCGTCATCAGAAAGACGCATTCTTCGAAACGACGTCGATCTCTGCTTATCATTTCGAAGTAATCAGCAAGGTTCGCTTAAATGCGCAAAGCGGATTCACGTGAAATGTAGAGACGAGTCTAGTATGCAAAGAAGAATCTAGGAGCAAGTTCGTTTATTTCCGTGTCAGATCAAGAACACAGATTCAGTTGTTGTGTGCTCCGAATCCGGCGTCCCGTTTGCCGTAGTATCCGTATCCAGCGTAAGCAGATCCGTATCCGTAGGCTCCGTAAGCTCCTCCGAGACCGTATCCCCCGTAGTAGGACGGGTAGTAGGAGGAGGCGTATCCGTAGTACTGAGCCGATGTCTCTTGCACAATGGAGCACAGGACGACGGCGAGCACGCAGAGAAGGCTGTAATTCCAGATTCACTCAGGGGGGAACTCGCATCGAAACTCACAATTTGGCGTTCATTCTGAGAGAAGACTGTGGAGGTTCTTGGTTTCTTCACCCGAAACTGTGTTCTTTTATACTCCCTCCCGTTCGAATTGCTCGATGCTCCTCTTCAGCGGAACTGTCAATGTTCGGGATCGAAGAGTTGAGTCGTACCGAATTTAGACCAGTTTGTCGCATCAGTCAGTTGCCGATTGTGTGTAGTACGAGCCGAAAAAAGTGAGGAGCAAACAGAGGTTGAAGGTATAAAAGAGTCTGAGAAACTCTCGATTGCAACAAATTCTCATTTGTCCACCCTTCCAGAATGAACGCCAAATTGTGAGTTTCGATGCGAGTTTCCCCCCTGAGTGAATCTGGAATTACAGCCTTCTCTGCGTGCTCGCCGTCGTCCTGTGCTCCATTGTGCAAGAGACATCGGCTCAGTACTACGGATACGCCTCCTCCTACTACCCGTCCTACTACGGAGGATACGGTCTCGGAGGAGCTTACGGAGCCTACGGATACGGATCTGCTTACGCTGGATACGGATACTACGGCAAACGGGACGCCGGATTCGGAGGACACAATAACTGAATACGCGTCAACGACAATCGAATATTGTATAACGAACCCGAATGAACTGATTCGTTCCCAATCTATTGTTCTAGGGGAAAACCGTTTTGAAATGTTTCCTACAATTCGTTTGAGATTTTTAGGGAAAGTGAGCATAGAAAAATCGGATATTTATTATGATGCATTCATGCAGATTGTTTGAGAAACTGATTTGCGCTCACTGAGAATCTGAGTTAAAGCATTTGCACCCCGTTGTTCCGTCTAGAACGTCGAGAAGTTGACTGTTTCATCCTGCTTCGGGCCTGCCACTTTGTAGGCTGCCGCCCGATTCGTCGTTGCTCGCGAAGCGGAGGATTGCGAGCAGTTCTTGTGACAGTAGATGACTATGCAAGTGGCGAAGAGCCCGAAGACGATGCCGATTCTGGAAGAGACTCGAGAGGAGATTCTGGAGGGAAAGTGGCCACTCACGCCGCCATCATGGGCTCGTAGTCCCTGCAGCAGTACATTCCGCAGCACTTGGAGTAGTAGATTCTCTCCGAGCAGCCGAAGAACAGCGAAGTGGCCAGAGTGCCGTTTTCGAAGGTCACCTGGAAGAAGACGTTATTGAATGCGTCTCTAAGAGCTCGCGATCTCTTTACAACATAAAAGGCCATTAAATTACGTTTCTGAGTTCGCCGTCGTCTTCTCCGAATTCGTACTGGCAGATGATGTAGTCGTTTATCTTCTGCTGCACGAAGCTCTCGTTCGCACTAGCTGCCGTCCAGAAGTACGTGCGGTTGTCATAACTGAAGAGCGGTGAACGTTTTCAACGGGGATCATCTGAAAGTTACGGAATAGAAGAGTGTCCGGAAGTGACGACGTAGGAGTGTCCCATGCGGGGACGGTGGAAATAGATGGCCGAAGTGAAGGCGTACGATCGGAAGGAGGTAGATCCGAACGACGTCGCAGAAGACATGCTTCCTCTGAAAATGCCCAGAAGACGTTCTTTCTCTGAAAATGCCTTCAGCCACTTACATCTTCGTCCCGCTGGTTCCGGACCGAAGACCTTTGGAGTAGGAGCTCCGCGAGCTGACGGAGCCGCGGCTCCCGCCCCGGGAGCCCCCGCGAGAACCGCTTCTCGCGCCACTTCTGCCTCTGCCGCCGCCGCCTCTTCCCCCTTTCGCACCGATTTCCGCGATTAGAACAATACAGATAAAAAATGAAATAGATAGTCTCATATAGTTTTAACTATTCAAAGCGGTCAAAAGACGAGGAAGAGCGAGAAGAAAGAAAGCTTTGAGAGGGGGAGAATCAGAGAAGCAGAGCGGCTGGCGAGAGGAGGAGAGACGCAGAGATACACTATCTCCGGAGGGAGCAGAGAGGAGGCGTCCGGACAAAGGAAAATGGCTTTTAGTGTCCATTTCGCACACTGCAATATGAGGCGCCACTCTGGTTCATTTGCGGCGAATAGCCAACAGGCTTCATAGCGTTTTTCTTCCCGCGAGCAGATGAAAATCTTCCATTTTCAATAATAAAACAGAGCTTTATGCGAGAGACCAAAAAAGTTGGGAGAGAACGTCAAATTGTTGCAATAAATTGTATCCACTTAAAACAGAACAAAATACATTCGCTTCAAAACGGATCTATTGATATTGTCCATACTGTTGCGGCTGATAGGCAGCGCTGACTGAACCAGCAGTGTATGCTGGGTAAGTTTGTGCGGGGATCGTCGCTTGACCACCGATCTGAGCCATTCCCATCTGAATTGGCTGGATCAATCCAGTGGAGACGGAACCAGCGGCACGAGCGGCGGCATCGGCCTTTTTCTTCTTCATCTGCGCCTCAACCGCTTCCGCCTTATCATGAGCACCAATGGACCTGAGAAAATTGATTTAGAACTTGTTCATATGCAGAAGATCCTTACTTATAGTATTCCATCCATTGAGCAGAGTAATCCTGTTCCCCAGTTACCGGGTCTACGGTAGAATTAGCATTAGCCGTCGCTATTTGAGCTTGGTGAGACTGTTGCAGAACTTGTTGCTGCGTCTGATAGGTGGCCTGCGCAGGCGCTGCAACCATTCCGGCGTACGGAGCAGCTGCAGAAGCAGCAACTCCTTGTTGCTGACCATAGGCGTTGGCTTGTTGCCATCCTCCGACTTGGTACGGATTCTGTGAGGCAGCAGCCATCGCAGTCGGGCCGCTCCATGCCTGTTGACTTCCATAACCTCCTTGCTGCTGAGCCGAGTACTGAGACTGCATCGAGAGCATGGCGTCGTCACGGAAGGGAGTGTTGGGCGGAATGTCTCCGACCTTGATGCGAATCAGGTGCTTTGCATGCTCGATCTCACGTTTTCCTCCCTTGATTATGAACACTTTCTCTTCGGCACTCACAGCGTGCTCACGTGACAGCTCACAATGAGCACCACTTTCCGAGTTGATCTGCTTGATCGTCTCTCCTCCTTTTCCGATAACGAGACCGCACTTGGCAGCCGGAACGGACATGTAGAACGGCTGAGAAATAAGACAGTAATGAAATTTTGGAATAAATGACTGTTACCTGGGAATCATTGTTCATCATCATCATTCCACTGTTTCCACCGCCTCCTTGCTGCATGGTGCTCTTACGGACAAGCTCGGTTATTCTTTCGGTGGCTCTATAGATCTGCTCGCGAGTTCCAGTGATGACCGCACATCTCTCGGCAGTCTTCGGATCATCGTCAGGCTTGAACTGGATCTTCGTATTGGTTTCCATGGCCAAACGCTTGATGGTCTCTCCTTGCTTGCCAATGATGATTCCGACTGAACTCCGTGGCACGACTACTTCTCCACGAGCAGTAGCGCCACCGCCGCCTCCGTGATGCATCTGGTAACCACCACCGCCTCCACCGCTGAGGTTCTCTCCTCCAGCGAGAACCTTGCTCACCAATTGCTTAGCGTGTTCGATTTGATGTGGTTCTCCGGTGATACGGAGCGGCTTAGCCAAATCGCTCACGGCTTGGCTCTCTTGGATAAGAACGATTTTACATCCGCTCTGCTCCTGAAAGTTTCCGATTCCCACTTGTATTCTAATGAATCAACAAACCTGCAGTTGGCGGATGGTTTCACCGGCTTTTCCGATGATGAGACCACAACGGTTTGGTGGAATCGGGACCTCAACGGTGCTCTGCGAACGCGGAACACCTTGCGCTGAACGCCCAGTTTGAGCTCTCGAAACGACTTCGCTAATAAGAACTTTGGCGGCCTCCACGTTGGCACGCGGGCCTTCCAGGTTAACGTTGCGGACTCCAGTTTCTGTAGATTCTTGAGACATCTGGACGCGGCATCCAGACTTGTTCTGAATGCCTTGAATCTCCGCTCCACCTCTTCCGATCACGATGCCGACCGCAGTTTCCGGGATCGGGTACTTCTCAGAAACGTTGGCATTGTCGTCCATGTACGGATTCCCGAGAGTCACGTCCGATTCGTCAGCCAGCAGCCGCTTCGCCGGTGCGCCGTCTGAAAATTGAAAATATCCTGTTTTCGCACACAAGGGAGTGATTAGCTAAACGATTATATGGAAATTGGGAACCAAAAAATAATCGTGATGAGTAAATATTGAGCTGGAAAAGTGGAAAAGTTGGAAACAAACGACGAAAAAACGTAGTTATGACATCAATTAAAGAAACACCGTACGGTCTTCATCGTCGCTTCGATCCCTCTTGAGTGAAGTCGGTTGCGAGGCTTGCTGAACAAACGTTGAGAATAGTAAGCTTTATTTTTTCATGAATCAGGCTCATTTAGGTTATCGAAATTCCATAATAGTGAAACAGAAAATGTTTAAAATTGACTGGCTAACTGGGTCTCCCAGCGGCTCGAAAAATATACGAATAAGGTAAATTCAATAATAAAAACGATTTCTTTTTCAAAGAACTGGCCGGAACAGCAAAATTAATTGTAAAGCATAAATATTCAATCCAATATTCAATGTGTATTAAAGTGAATATCAAATAGTGAGAAAAAGAGCGCCTTTAAAAGAATATATATCGATAAAACGTGAGGTTTCACAACAAGTATATGGGAGCGGAACAAAAAGTTACCTGCGGATCGAATCTATCCATTTCGTTTCCGTTGTTGTTTCTTGCAGACGACAGGAATATGCGTTGTCCTGGGAAACGGCTGCTCAATTTATTTTGATTTTCGATGAACCGCGACGCGAGCACGCCACGCGTTCGGCGGAGCGCGTTTACTGCCCGTCTCTTGGCGCGATTTTCAAATTTATCTACTCTTCCATCTCTGCGTTTTGTGAAATCATAATAGCATTTTAACGAAAACACAAAAATATACATTTCTGTGCAGAAAAAAACATTTTAAGATGAGAAAATCGTTCATTGGTAGCCTTTTCGTATTTAGAACTGAATAATCAGTTGGACTGCGTGGGTCCGAATCCGGCGTCCCGCTTGCCGTAGTATCCGTATCCAGCGTAAGCAGATCCGTATCCGTAGGCTCCGTAAGCTCCTCCGAGACCGTATCCTCCGTAGTAGGACGGGTAGTAGGAGGAGGCGTATCCGTAGTACTGAGCCGATGTCTCTTGCACAATGGAGCACAGGACGACGGCGAGCACGCAGAGAAGGCTGTAATTCCAGATTCACTCAGGGGGGAAACTCGCATCGAAACTCACAATTTGGCGTTCATTCTGAGAGAAGACTGTGGAGGTTCTTGGTTTCTTCACCCGAAACTCTGTTCTTTTATATCGCAACTGTTTGCAGTTTTTTTGCTGGCTCTGTTTGTTCACCTTTTTTCATGACTTTTTTGCATTCAATTTTAAAACTTAACCCACAGAATCTACCTGTCAAGTTGAGAAATGGAAAACTATTCCTTGCGGAACATTTGTCAAACCTCATCTAGATCTGTCTGGAATGTGTGAAAGTAACGAATTGAAGAACAGGTTCGTTTCGAAGAAGTATAGAGAACGGTTGCCGACTGCGCAAAGTGCACACCGAAAAAAGTGAGGAGCAAACAGAGTTTGAAGGTATAAAAGAGCCTGAGAAACTCTCGATTGCAACAAATTCTCACTTGTCCACCCTTCCAGAATGAACGCCAAATTGTGAGTTTCGATGCGAGTTTCCCCCTGAGTGAATCTGGAATTACAGCCTTCTCTGCGTGCTCGCCGTCGTCCTGTGCTCCATTGTGCAAGAGACATCGGCTCAGTACTACGGATACGCCTCCTCCTACTACCCGTCCTACTACGGAGGATACGGTCTCGGAGGAGCTTACGGAGCCTACGAATACGGATCTGCTTACGCTGGATACGGATACTACGGCAAACGGGATGCCGGATTCGGAGGACACAATAACTGAATCTGTGTTCTTGATCTGAAATAAAACGACCTACTTTCGCTCCTAAAAGAAGCGTTGTTGTCGCGTAATTGCACATTCTCTCTTCGTCGCGACAGGCCATCATCTGTAATTACAGTTCGTTTTTCCGTTTTCTCGTTTTAGTTTCCTCCGTTTATTGCGTTTCGCCACCTTCCGTCCGACCGCATAAATAACCTTGCACCCCCTCATTTTCGTCTCCTTCTTCTTCTTCTTCTTCTTCGTGTCGCCTCCCGTTCCTTTGTATTTGTGAAAACCAGTTTCTCGTCGAGACTCCGCCCAGATTATGATGACGTCGACGGGATTTTGACGTAAGAAGACGGGAAAGGAGAGGGCGATTTTGCAGAATCCCGTACCGGAAATCCCCTGGTTCGTTGGTGGAATTCAGAAGCGGAAGAAGTCAGAAATCAGCGACCTTGGGAAGCTCCTGCTGTGTTCGTTTGACTAATTTGATTATTTTGCTTCTTTTCTTGTTGTTGTTGACCTCGAAAACGGCCGAAAAGCAATGGGATTATGAATGTGATTACTGTATTTTGGATGCGAATTCGCGAGAGACTATCTCGTAAATCAACTCGTATTCGTCTCTTTTAGGTGTCTTTTGCATCCGCTTTGAGGTCAAAACACCCGTTCGAATGGGGTTTTATGGACGACGGAAACTGTTTTCGAACCACAATCATACTGAAATTGGACGGACTGTACACACTGTTACACTTTCAGCCGCTTCCAATTTCAGCGTCACAAAAACATCGTTCCAGTCACGTCATCCGATTCGAAACGGATGAGATTGTCCCATTATCCAATTCATTTCTCCTGCGAATTGAAACATTGCGGATTGCTGACGGTCAAGGCCGAAAATGAGAATTGTTTGCGATCAACAGAGATGCATAACTGAAAGAAGAGAAGATACCGACTTATCGTTATCCGTCACTCGCAACGACGGGCGGCTTCTCTCAAAAAGATAACTGGATTCAGAAGCACCGATTCCACACCACTCCAGAAGACGTGCGGAAAACAACGAGTACACGAGTTTTTTTTGTCTCAGATCCACATCAACTTGACCTCTTTGTTGTTGAGCGTCAACGTCTTCTGGTTCCCAAAAATCATCTTGCCAGGAGTGAAAAAAGAAAAGAAATCGCATTACTAATCTGCGCCCGCTGTGACTTTGAATGAGATTTCGGGCGCACAATTGTTCAACTTCCTTAATCGCATCTGCCACTTCCTTCCTCTTCTCTTCGTCTCCTGACTGCCAAAAAACAACACTGCCCTCTTCTTGTTACCGGCTGTTTCTGGGCGGGTCGCCCCTCTTTTATGGCTGGCATGGCAGGAATTGACCTTCCGTAGAGGAGTATAAAAGAGGCCGTCAGGTGTTCAGAAGACATCGTCTGCGAACATGTTCGAAGAGAAGCTCCTCGTCGGCGTCGCCTCGCTGGCTTCGACCGTCGCCGTCATCGCGTGTCTCGTCGTCATCCCTTCTCTCTATAGCACCATCAACGAGGTGCATGAAGATGTGAGCAGACAGAAGATGTCGTCCTTCTTTCCAATATGACCATTTTCAGGTGCTCGATGGAGTGAAGCTGTTCCGTGTGGAGACCGACGCCGCCTGGGTTGATATGCTCGATATTCAAGTGATGGTGTCGCCGCCTTCCAAGCCAAAAGAGAATCCGTTCAACTCCGTCTTCCGTCAGAAACGTCAGACGTTCTCTGGACTTCCAGCGTGGTGCCAGTGCGAACCCGCCAAGCCACGTTGTCCGCCTGGACCCCCAGGTCCACCGGGAAGACCGGGACAGCGAGGAACCCCGGGGTCTCCGGGCCCACGTGGTCAGGACAACCATCAAGTGCACGCTCCGATCAACTGTCCTCGTCAGCAGCCCGGATGCGTCAAGTGTCCGCCGGGAGCTCCGGGACCAGCCGGACCTTCGGGACAAGCTGGAAGACCGGGACCAGACGGACGTCCAGGACAGCCGGGAAGAAGAGGAAACGACGGACGTCCGGGACAACCAGGAGCACAAGGAAACGCCGGCCAGCCAGGAAGAGATGGAGGACCAGGGCAGCCGGGACGCCCAGGAAAGGACGGACGGAAGGGAAGAGGACTGCCGGGACCGGCTGGAAGACCGGGACAAGCAGGTAAGCAGGGAGCCGCAGGACAACCGGGAAGACGCGGAGAGAACGGTCCGGACGGGCAGCCGGGACCATCGGGAAGACCTGGACAGCCTGGCAACAGAGGATCCGACGGACACCCGGGCACCCCGGGAGGCCGCGGACTGCCGGGACCGGATGCCGCCTACTGCGCGTGTCCTCCGAGATCGTCGGTCTTCGTCAAAGCCAGACACTAGAAGCTCAATTCAATCCGATCTTTACAACTTTTCCCCCTTTTTACCAACCAACGTGTCTAATGAATATGTACGCATTGAATTTTCTCGAAGATCCGATTGTTCCTCCAGATAAGATCTGAAAGAAAGTGTGTCAGAGAAACCGAGGAAAGAAGGTCTTCCGTGAGAGAAGACGTCGGACACTTGAGTCTCGTTGAATTCGTCACGAAGTGGGCACTTCCAGAAGTTTCAAAGTTTCAAAGTTGCAACCCGTGATCAGAGTCCAAGTACTCGAGGGTTTCTTGTGTCTTCTAACCGCCATCCTTCTTTTTTTCTCAAAAATTCCTTCCTCCTCTCTCGAATGAGAGAGAAAAACCGAAAAGTTGGACGAACCAGTCCTACTTCTCTTCCCCAATTGGCCGTTCTTGCCCGAAAGCGAAAGTGGTCATTGTCCCCGCAAGAAGTGCAGAAAAAAGTGTTCTCTTCTTCTTGCCGTCTCCAATTTCGCTCTCTTCCCTTATCACCTTTGCGTCATCGAAACGGTTTCTCGAAAGAGAGACGGCGATCCAATTAGGTCACACACGGAAAGAAAAACGTTTACGGTGCAAAACGACGCGCGAGAGAGGGAGGAGAACGGAGACTTACGATGATAAGATGGGGGCAGGTAGGCGCCGCCCCTCGGGCGCCTGGTGCGGCGACCTTCTCCGGATGACTATAAAAGAGGCGACGACGGGGTCGAATGCATCATCCACACCGACTTCCCTCTCCAGGAGAAGACGTCAGGACTGACACAAACCAAGATGTTCGAGGAGAAGCTTCTGGTCGGCATCGCCTCTGTGGCCTCCACTCTGGCCGTTCTCGCTTGCGTAGTCGTCATTCCGGAGCTTTACTCGACTATCAACGACATCCACGATGAGGTGAGTATTCATCCTGACGTCTTCTGGACCTTCGCTTCTTTCAACAGGTTCTCGATGGAGTGAAGATGTTCCGTGTGGAGACCGACGCCGCCTGGGTCGAGATGCTCGATGTGCAGGTCACTATGTCGCCGCCTTCCAAGCCAAAAGAGAATCCGTTCAACTCCGTCTTCCGTCAGAAGCGTCGCACCTTCTCCGGACTTCCATCCTGGTGCCAATGTGAGCCAACGAAGCCACGTTGCCCACCTGGACCACCAGGACCACCGGGACATCCAGGACAACGGGGAGTGCCAGGAATCCCAGGACGTCGCGGACAAGATAACTACAACAGAATTGCTCCACCGGCATGCCCACAACGCGCTCCAGGATGCGTCAAGTGCCCGCCAGGAGCACCAGGAGCCCCGGGACCAGTGGGACCGGCCGGAAGACCAGGACCAGACGGACGTCCAGGACAGCCAGGATTCCGCGGAGCCGCTGGAAACCCAGGACAGCCGGGACCACAAGGAAACGCCGGCCAGCCAGGAAGAGACGGAAACCCAGGACAGCCGGGACACCCAGGAAAGGACGGACGCCGCGGTCACGGAGCCCCGGGAGCCCCAGGAAGAGCCGGACAGCCGGGACGCCAGGGAGCTCCAGGACAGCCAGGACACCCGGGAGAGCAGGGACCACACGGACCGTGCGGACCGGCCGGAAGACCGGGACAGCCAGGAAACCGCGGCTCCGACGGACACCCGGGAGCCCCAGGAAACAAGGGAATCCAGGGACCAGACGCCGCGTACTGCGCGTGCCCGGCTCGATCTGTCATGTTCCTCAAGCGTCACTGAACATCTTCAGCGATCCATTAGGCATAATAAGCAATTCAGAAAAAACGCATCTGAACCTAATAAAGAATTCATTTTCCCTGTTTCAGTCACACTTGACACTTTTTATCTTCCGATACCCGTCTTCGATCATCTGAGGACCCTTCATGTTGTGAACTGCGAAGATCAGTGGCTTCCCCTTGAAACACTTGAGCCGTTCCGGTATCAGTTCGATCACGTATCGAAGCAAGTGTCGCGACCAGTCGAGTTGCTTCATTTTCAGAGCCTGAGCCACGACTCCCGTCCAGAAGACGTCCTGAAATAGAAGCGGTTCGTATCTTGCTTTGTATCCTCCCGTACCTCGATCACCCACTGATTGTACTTCTTCGCCTGCTCCATCATTCTCGGAATAGCGTTTCTGCCTATCAAGTATATCGGTCCATCACAGTACCACGGAAAGAACTTCGGCTTCCAGAGACTCTCCGGCACATACCTGCAACGTCTTCTAAGTCTTCTGAGGACCCTTTCCTGCCATACCATCTGTGTTTCTTCTCCCTTATCGGCGGCGACTTCTTCCAAACAATCCCGCTGACGCCGTCAAGGCTCGCCAGCTTCTTGTCGCCCAGGGCGGCGAACAGACCGTCCAGGTCCACTGCCATGTCGTCGTCGATCTTCAGTTGAAAGTCCACCCAGTCACAGAACGCTCTCTTGTAGCTCAGAATTGCGTGCACTTTCAGAATCAACAACTCGTACGATTCGTACAAACTTGTCACGATGATATCGTCATACGTGTCAATTTCCTTCTGGAGAGCCGAATTCAGGAAAGTGTTGTTCACATTCGAAATGATGAACGAGATTCGAACCCTACCGTCCTGGAACCAATCATTTTCAGAAAACGCTGAGAATAAAGAAACGTACCGCGAGGTGCTCGGAATTGTTCGGATTGGCCCAGGTATCGCGTATCGCCTGTCTCACGTCGAAGTTGCCGGCGGTCGAGAGGACTGTGATTTGTAGCCTCGTGCTGCTGAAACTCTCCAGTTCGCCGTGGTAACCCGATACTCCTGTTACTTTGTGCACTGCTTTTTCGGCACCGTCAGAAATTCGTAAGTGTGGTTGTGATCTTTGAATTGAGCGGTGAACTGCCGGAGACTTGAGCTGTCCTGAACGTCTCCCGCTGCTCGGAGGGCCGTCCATTCGAAAGGGGAGAAACGGATTCTATCGGTGTTCAGGAAGACGCACCCATCTGAATGCTGTTTGATCAGGGGTGAGAAATGAGTTGAGAACTCACAAATGACGAGAGAAAACGCGATGTACTTCCAGAGTCTTCTGCAGAGATTCATGCATGAATCTGAAAGTTCTTCGTCAGAGTTCGAATGGTTCGGAAAGGAGGGGAGAGAGGCGAGAAAAGAGCGAGTTCTCATGCTTTATTCGTGTTGCTAGGCACGAGAAGCTCTTCGAAGGAGAAGAAAGGGCGTCGCCGTTGGAAACACGAAGACATAGAGGAGTGATGAAGCCGACGTCTCCGCCTTCTCCTTCTCCTTCTCCGTCTTCTTCTTCGCACCTGAAGACGTGCGCGAGAAAGTGTGTCCCAAGAAGAGAAGGAGACGTGTTTGTTCGCGAGAAGCAAACTCGCAAACAGACTGCATGTCCGGAGGGCTGAAGTACTAACCGAAAGGGAAGCGGAAAAAAGAAGACGTGCTTCTGAATCCGACCTCATTCCAAGTGCGAAACTGAAACGTTGAAAACGGCGAGAGAAAAAAGAGAACCGAATCGCCGGATTTAGGTAATCCCCTCTTTTTTGTGTGAACTTCATGAGGTCCGATTGCCTGCGTCACAAACATCGTTTTGGCAACATTTCAGCGCCGATATTTCGATTCACTTCGAGATTGCGAACAACTTGGCGAAATTCTTCGAAGACGTGAGATTCCTCGAAACGGATGGGCCGTTGTTAGACGTGTTGAAGTGTTTCCTGTGTAGGCGGGTCATTGACTCTAAGGCTCAAAGCATGTTTTCAAAGATTTCAGATTCATTTCGTGTGTCAACAGAATCGAGACAAGAAAACAAGGGTAACTAGGGCTTCTCTGGCAAGTGAGGCCGTTGCCTTTTTCTAGTCCCTCCTCCGAAAACACACGTCACAACCGGATGAGATTCGGGAGACAAAAAAGAGATTCAAGTGATCGTCTGCAGCATTTCCTGCTCCTCCTCAGTCGCCTTGCTCGCCTCGTTCGGTGCTCGTGACAGTTTGACGAGAGGCGTCTCGCCCGTCTCTTCCGTCTCCGCCACCCAGTTTTTGTCGTTCTTCGCGCAGTAATAACATATGGGAACGAGAATCAGAAGGACGGCAAACACGAGAATTCTGAAACGGGAAGGCTGAAAGTGGAGGCAGAGAAAGGCCGTCTCACAGTTTGATGTAGTCTCCGATGGCGTGACAGCAGTACATCCCGCAGCACTCCACCATTTCTCCCGGACATCCGAAGAACAGCGAACTCGCAGAAGTGGCATTCGCGAACGTCACCTGGAACAGAATTCCCTTTGATCTCTTGTTTTGTGTACGTGCAGCTCTGCAGCACTCGAAACCAATGTTCAGCCGCTAATTGATATCGAATTCGACACTCACATTCTGGAGCAAGCCGTCATCCTCGCCGAACTTGTACTCGCAGAGAATCGGAAACTCGACCGGCGAGAGGTTCTCTTGTGCGTAAGAACTGCTCCAGTAGTAGAATCGGTTATCATAGCTGCAATCTTTAATACTCGTTGCGCCATCGCGAGAAAACGCCTACGTGATGGGTCTGGCGATGGAGGCAATAATAAAGGATTGAGTGGGACTGGAAGTGAAGATGGGACGGGCAGATTTGGAGGAAAACAAAGCGGAGCGGAAGGAAGCGGATCCGTAGGAAGTGGACGGAGAGCTGCTGCCTCTGGAAGCGGAGCACTGAAGACGTGCCTCCTTCACGCACTTACTTCTTCCAACCCATCGCGCCGCTCCTGAATCCGCCGAAGAAGTGGCTGCTCCCGTGGACGGAGCCCCTCCCGCCACCCCTCCCGACTCCGGCTCTTGCTCCGCCGCCACCTCTGCCGTCCACCGAGCTTCCGTTCTTGCCTTCAGAATGCAGAAAGACAACGAAGAGGAGCAGAAGGTGCATACAAGAACTCTGAAAGAATTGAAGTTTGAAGTCGCCGAGGAGCGCGAGCGCGGAAGAGAGATAATAAAGTTGAGTGCGCATAGAAGTGGAAAATGGGCAAATTTCCGATATCCATTACAGATGAATGAAAGAGGAATGAGGAGGAGGAGAAGAAAAGGCGGGAAGCGAAGGATTCTGAAGAGAAGTGTCACGAGAGAGCGGAGCATTAGAGAAGGCGGACAGCAAGGGAGAGAGAGATGTGCTCAGACCTCCAGGACAAACACTGTTGGATTGCGAGAATTGATGAGCATCATCTAATGAGAGGTTGGCGAGCACATCACACTTGTTCCGCTCCCCGCGTTCGTGTAATCAGACTCGTTTGTTATGCCCCCTGATATAGACATATTCGTAATAATTGAGAGAGCCAGTGCGTTGTGATAAACAAATTCATTCGATTGAAATGAGCAGACTGTTTCCCAGAATCGCTCCGTTTTTTTGCAATTCTGTACAAATAGTATTCACAAATTCAGACACATAATGCAGAATAAAAAAGTGAGGGGTATATTTTTGAATGGTTTGTGAACATCTGCAAACAATTACTTTATCGTGGCAAGAACAAAACAGAGAGAGAGGTTTGAGAGTCAATAATCGGAATGTTCGAAAGGAAGACGATCCGAATGAAGGGACAGATTGCCTCTGAAAATGGATTCGATGCGAAGATCTTATTTGAAGCACGGACACGTTGGATCCGCCCGATTCCGATCGAAAAGGAAAGGATTTTTATTCGACAACGACTTACGGAATCTGTCTGCGTGCAATAGAACAGAGTTAAAATGGAATGAACATCAAAATCTCAGACTGTCAGGGAATGGATGAATCGTTCCTTTCAAATCTTCCAGTTTTTTCCAACTCGGATTCCTCATCACCCGTTTTTCTCTCTAGTCTGGTTCCTGATTCCATTCAATGTCATGTGGCTTCTTGTTTGCGAAGTGACCCACAAATTTGTTACAACATCTTTTCCCTGTTTTCTCAACTCCAGTTGCAACATCGAGAGCCAGAAGATGAGGTCGTCTCTGCTGCTCCTTCTTATTCTGTCGGCTATTGCTGTGGAATGCGACAAAGTTCGGCTTTTCGGTCCACGAGTCACCGATTGGGGACATTGGCACGACTGGAAACACTGTCCGGAAGGCTCCTACGTGGCGGCGATCAAGCATAAAATTGAGGGTGACCAGCGCGGAGGCGACGACACCGGTCTCAATGCGATCGCGCTCTTCTGCTACTGGCCAAACTGGGGTGAGTCCGCGGAGACTAGCTCTCTAACGTTCCATTCAGAACACGACGGCGGTGCGATCGAGTTGAAGAGCGGTGAGGGGCCGTTCGGAGGATGGGGAGCTTACCGTCGGTGTCCTCCCGGACAGTTTGTCATTGGATTCCAAATGAGATCGGAGCCGGATCAACGTGGAGGGGACGACGTCGCCGCTGACAACGTGGCAGTGCAATGCAACAATCCGTATGCTCCGAGAAGCGAACACAGCACTCTCACAGGTTTCAGATGAATGATTGAATGTAGGCAGATTGCGTCTTGCAGGGGACAGTCCCGGGTGGGGCGATTGGACGGCCGTCCAGTGGTGTCCTTCTGGATACGCGGTCTGTGGTGTCGCCACTCAGATCGAGGGAGATCAAAGAGGAGGCGACGACACTGCACTCAACAATGTCGATATGGACTGCTGCAAAGTGAATATCGACTGCGAGCCGAAGTTTGAAATGACCGTCATTGACGAGTACGACAACAGAAGAGGTGCCTTTGTCTACGGTCTTCGTGATGAAAGACGCCGATTCCAGGCACTGGCAACGTCAACTACACTTATACGAGACAAGTGTCGATCACCAACACCAGAAGCACGACTACGACAGTCTCCCACGAAGAGAAGAGGATCATAGCAGAGAGTTCGCAGGCTCGAGGATCACAAGACAATTTTTAAAACATGCAGAAATCTCCCACTCTCTCGGATTCTCTGGAAACGGTATGTCGTCGACTATCGCCCACGAGCTGGGCGTGAGCGACGAACGGACAGCCACGCAGACGCTTCAGTCGATGGTCATGAATTCAGCGCAGACGACGGAGACGGTCTGTTCGTGAGTTCCGTCATGTCTAGTGGCTTGACTCTTTTCAGAAGTCGTTCTCGACTCCAGTCCCAGTCGGAAAGCAGCTGACGGTGAAACAGGTCAACTTCCGGTGCGGTCAGTACCTGGTGAGAGTTCCCAAGACTGTCCTTCTCTCGACCTGAGTCAGGGAACATTAATAATTGTTCTATTTACTCCTAGATTTCTTTCTCTTTCTTATTCGCAACGCATTTATTGTAATGTTCACAAACAAGAAAATGAAACAGTTGGTTTCATCACAGAGAGAAGCAAAACAGAAAGAACAGCGACCAACTGGCTCAGATGAAACTACATACAAACAAGAAAACAAGAAGAACGTCTCTGAAACAATTTTAACGGTTGATTGACGAGAAACTGAACTTGGAAATTCATCCACAAGGTGCATATAACAACAGAACAGACTGAAAGTAAAAATGGGAAGTGTTGAATTGAATAGGAATATCGAATTATGCAATTTCTTCGGGACAAACTTATCAGAAACCGATGGAGCCAACTCGAATCTTGGAATCGGAAGAGAGCTGAGTCTGCGAGACCCCCGGGCTGTTTCGCGGATAGACGTTCCGATTCACGATCATCCCGCACACTTTCTCGACTTGACCAAACTGCTTGACGGCCGGGTTGATCCACGGTCCGAACTGTCGGAAGTCTTCAAAGGAGGGCTCTGATTCGCCGGCGGCTCCGACTCCCAGCACATGCCAGTACCAGAGAAGTACGTCGGATCGGAGGTCACTCCAGCCTCCCGTGATCTCGAGCCAGTCATAGAAAGAAGTGTAGATGCCGACGGTCAGTCCGAGGTCCTAAATAGTTTCTGTCGAGTGGATTCAAACAGAAGTGGTGACTCACTCGGACGGTCTGCACCATCTCATGAATGAACTCGACTCTCTCCGGAATCGAGCCCTCCCAGTTGGTCGGAGAAGTCACTTGAATCCAGATAGATCTCACGCCGATGCCGTTGTCGTGCAAATTCTGGAAGACGATGCCCACTTGGTCCGATGCGGACTTGCTTGAATTCATCTTCGGTGTGATGTAAACTTCCGATCCGAGTCCACTTTCGAACGCATTCGTGATCGTGTTGAGTACGTCGCGGTCGAAGTAACCGTCTCCGACAGGGTTGAACGCCCTCGCAAAGACTGACTTGTACCCTTTGCTCCTCAAACAATCCATGTCGCTGGGCGTCGTGTGAAAGGCGACGTCGACTGAATAGGCGTGCGTCGGAGAGTCTCTCTCTTCGAAAGGGATCTCAGGTGCATCGTCGACAGCGGGGATGTTGTAGTCGGGAGTGATGAGAAGCGTCTCCGGGAAGGAGGCGTGGTAAAGACTCCATGGATCAGAATGAGGAGTCGTGGGGAGCGAGGAGACGAGTGGGAGGAGGAGGAGGAACGAAAGAGCAGCCATCGGAATGGAAACTACGAGTCACCGCCGTTCTTTTATAGTTGAGTAAGTGGCAATAAAGTTGTATTTTGGGCGCTGTGTGGGTGGAAAACAAGCATTGATAAGAAACATTGAGTCACTGGGAACAGAGAAAAAAGTAGCGAAGAATGCAAGTACGGTGGAGCGCGTTTCCCTTTTGCAATAATAAAAGAAGCACGTATTCATTCTTTGAATTCGTTTCACCAAGGTGGTGTACTAATCGTTTCCTTCGAATGGCCAATCGAAAGTCCTTTTCCGTGAACAAGTGTACTATATATTCTCGGATTCAGAAGACTGTTCCGATGATCTTCTGATTCGTGGCTCGCGTCACTTCCAGTTTCATCTCTAGTTTATCAACCGCCATCGCTTCTCCTTTCGGGAACTCTCTGTTGACATTTCATTCTGACTAACACAAACCAATTCGCATGATTTCATTGCTCTTATCAGCTGCCGATTCGTAGTACAAAAAGAGTCGCGCAGCCAGCTTTTTCCAGTGTCCTCCAGGTGCTCAGTGCAAACATCTTCTCTCTTCCAGCAATGTTCAAGCTTGTCGCTCTCGCTTCTCTTCTAGTTCTGGCTTCCGCCGGCATCCTGCCCCAGCCGAAGTTCCACGTTCCCGTCATCGAATTCGAGAAGGTCGAACCGAAACCTGCCCCGGAAATCATAGTGAACAACGATGCTTCTTACGGGAACGCCGTCGACTTCTCGGTGCCGACCTCGACGATCATCATGACGTGTTTGAAGAAGGCCAAGTACCAAGTCGTCTTCGTCCGAGGCTTCGCCCCCGCTGGATCCGGCTCCTTCGACATGAACGCTGTCGGCACCATCAGAAACGCCTACGCGGCAGGACTCGGCATCGAGGTCTACATGACTCCGCAGCCGTCCTCCGCCCTCCAGGGCTACCAGCAGTTCGACATCCTCTACAACGGACTCACCAACAACGCCATCACTGTCCGCTCCGTCTGGATTCAGGTAATACTCTTTTTTGATAAGAACACGAAACAGTGTTATCAGTCACAGTTTGAAACACAAAACCCTGGTCTTCTGAACTGTTTCTCGGTTGCAGGTGACGTCTCCGGCTAACTGGCCTCAGAATCCGACTGCCAACGTCAACTTCATCAACAGCGTCATCTCGCGAGCCAAGCAGTACGGCCTCTCCGTCGGAATCTACACGAACCAGTACGACTGGAGCCAGATCACCGGCAACTGGAGCGGATTGAGCTCCGACATCCTGCTCTGGTACTGGAACGTGCTGGGAAGCGGACCTTCCGGCGAGACGAAGGCCACCTTCGACGACTTCCGCGCGTTCGGTTCCTTCAAGAAGGCGTCCGTGAAGCAGTACGCGCAGGTCGAATCCGTCTGCCAGATCGTCGTCAACCGCGACGTCTACACCGTCGGAATCCCGGCCGCTGCGTCCGCCCGCATCGCCGTCCCGAACGGAAACATCGTCGTCGGAGGAGCCGTCGGTCTCTGAGCTCTCAACTAAACTTTCATGATCTCTATCCGAAATAAACACTCTTCTTTTCTTCGTTTGTTTTCGAGAAAGTTTTAAATTGCTCGAATCAGCTGATTCGTCATTCTTCTCAAATCAATTTCCATTCAACTTTCAATTTGAAACGACTGTGATAACCGCAGTGCAATACTGGTCCTTATTAGATTGGTGCCATTATATTTGAACAAAAGATAAAAACTAAAAATAGGAAAACTTTAACAATAAGTACAATTTCGGAAATTTTTCACGATTTCAAGATATTAAGAAGATTTTTCGTGCCCAAATTATTTCGTTTCGATAAAATTGCTCTTATTTTTTCATAAAGAGAGCTGTTTTGAAAACTGAGAATCATAAGGGATTTCGATAGAAGTTAGCATTGATTGCAAAAAGAAATAATTTATTTTCTAAAAATACAGAGATTCGAATTTTATTCTATGAGCAAGAAGTTTAGAATCCGACGGCTCCTCCGACAACGATGGTGTTTCGGGCGGCGACGACGTCGTTCTTCTGGGCGGCAGCGGCCGGAATTCCGACGGCGTAGACGTCGCGGTTGACGGTCAGCGAGCAAAGAGACTCGACCTGAGCGAACTGCTTCACGGACGCCTTCTTGAACGATCCGAAGGCGCGGAAGTCGTCGAAAGTGGCCGGCGTCTCTCCCGAAACGCCTCCTCCGAGCACGTGCCAGTACCAGAGCATGACGTCCGAGCTCAAAGTGGCCCAGTTGCCGGTGATCTGGCTCCAGTCGTACTGGTTCGTGTAGATTCCGACGGAGAGACCGTACTGCTTGGCTCGCGAGATGACGCTGTTGATGAAGTTGACATTCGAAGTCGTCGATTTCAACCAGTTTGCCGGGGAAGTCACCTGCAAACAGAAAGGTATTATGCTCTTAATGCTCTTATCAGTGCCCTCTGCTGACGAAAGTTTGAATCTCGAGTGTTAAGAGAATGAGTGTGGACTGACCTGAATCCAGACGGAGCGGACGGTGATTCCGTTGTTGGTGAGTCCGTTGTAGAGGAGATCGAACTGCTGGTAGCCCTGGAGGGCGGAGGACGGCTGCGGAGTCATGTAGACCTCGATGCCGAGTCCGGCCGAGTAGGCGTTTCTGATGGTGGTCACCGAGTTGGCGTCGAAGACTCCGGATCCGGTGGGAGCGAAGGCACGGACGAAGACGGCCGAGTACTTGGCCGTCTTGAGGCAGTTCATCATGGAGAGGGTCGTCGGGACGGAGAAGTCGACGGCGTACGCGTACGAGGCATCGTTGTTGACGACTTCCGGAGCAGGCTTCGCTTCGATCTTCTCGAATCCGATCTCGGAAACTTCGTTGTTGGGAAGAGGCACGATTCGGTTCGAGTCGACATCTTGTGGCCGGGCAGCGGCCAGGACGACGAGGGAGGCGAGGGCGACAAGCTTGAGCATTTCTGAAATGAAAAGAGTTGGTTGAGTGAGGCGAGGGGCCGAAACGAATGAAAGTGATGGATGGCGGCTCGTTTAAGTAGAGATGGACGGCCAGTGATAAGGGCAATCAGCGAGAAAGTGACGAGTCGCAGGGATCGATTAAGGGGGAGGGAGTTAGTCAGAGCGAAATGTCAAACAGACGGCAGCTGCAGTTGATAATAGAAGCAGACTACACAGTTGGGGAGGGGATGACGTGGTTTGCAAGACTGGCAGCCGTTTCCGGTACGAATCCAGGAGGGTGAGAGCACAGATCGAGAGGGAGTGCACAACCAAAGGATCCCCTGTGATACAATTCCTCAAAGGATCCGCTCTGGAACGAAATCAGCGGAGAAGAAAGGCTATTGAGTAGCAGTTGTCGACAGTGATAAGCTTGTAGTCGTCGTTGCCGGCAGTCCATTCACTCGAATCGTCCTCGTTCTCTCGATTGCTCTCTTGCCCATTCAATTCATTTTTCCGTCGTTTCAATAAAATATTCGGTCCTCCGCCACAAAACATTCCGTCATTGTCACATTTCGGAAAGCTGCTCTTCGAAAAAGAAAGTGGGCACTCGCTCTCCGGGCCCCATTCTGGCCACAACAATGCGCCGCCCGTTTGCCACTTCACCAAACTTTTCCCCCACTTTTTTTTCTGGAAAAAGACTGCTTTCTCCCCTTCTCCCCTTCTTCTCCTTTTTTCGTGAGCCACGGAGAAAAAGCTCGTTCCCCACATTCAAATGAGTTTTTTTGCTCGCCGAAAGAAGGCAAATTAAAAGAAGAAACCGAAGGGGGGTCACAAGAAAGAAGAAGAAGAAGGAGAAGACGTTGGCGGTGCACTTGAATATTTATCTCGAGAATCACACATCGTCACTGAAAAGAAGGCGTCAACAGAAGAAGAAGCCCCACTAGTAACCTTCTCTCTTTTCACAATGCTCCGTCCTCAACGATGCGAAAGAAAAAACGCATTCATAATAACGGCGAGGAGGCTTCCTCCGACCGCACTCGTATTAGTTCCGGGGGCATTCGGCAGCAAAACTCGCTCCTTCTTCGTCGGCTTTCTTTTCTGTTTTATGTGTCCTCCTCTCGGATGGTTTCGCTCTTTTTACGAGTTCTGCCTCCTCCTCCTCGCCTCGTCTTCTTCTTCTTCTTCTTCTTTGCCCATTCTTTTCTCGTTCCCCCCAATAATCCGTGGGTGGGAGTCTCGCGCCCTTCCCACGGACTTCTTCTTCTTCGCACCACTCAGCTGTCCTTTCCGAAAAAGTGTCCTTCGTCGGATCCGCTCAGAATTCGATCCTGCTCGACAGGAAGCTCTTCTCCGTTTCGCCCGCTTCCTTTCGAAACGTCAATCCATCATGGTGTAGTCGTTGACCTCGTTTCCTCCCGTATCCATGACGTCTTCTTCTCAGAGTTGGTCCGCGGCTCAAATGCCCACTTCTTCTTCGTTTCCTTCCTCTTCTTCTAATCCCGCTCGTAGAAGCAGAAGAAGAAGAAGAAGATGAAGAGAACGTCTTCTGCTCCACGGCTCGGGGGGCTCTAAGACGAAGAAAAGACGAAGAAGTGAGCAACGGAAACGAGGCCCCTCGCGCAAACGCATCGATCGGGGGCTCTCTTCCGCACTGAGAAGAAGAAAAAGAAGAAGAAGAAGAAGAAGAAGAAGAGAGCAAGCGACGGGGCTCCGTGAGCACATACACACATGGGCTCTCTCTCCCCCTCTCCCGGAGCACACACAAATGCACACAGCGGCCCAATCCAGGAAAGAAGAAGTATTGCGAAACGGGAGCCGCCTGCTCCCAGCGGTCTCTCTCTCTTTGTCTTGCGGCGGCCCACGTGTCATCCTTTCCGTATCCGAAATATCCAATTTCCGTCACTCGTCGTCAACCTTTCTTGTTATTCCTCATTCGTTATGCCTCCTCTTTCAACCCGTATTTTCTCATTCCGCCCTTGTTTTTCCCCCCGGGCGCCCCTGTTTTCTCGGTCAGTTTGTGCTCTTTTGCCACCCAATTCCCCAGTGCTCCGATCCGTTTCACACCTGAACGAGCACGCAATTCTTCGCTCCCAACTGACTCATTTATGGCCACTTCTCATGCTTTATGCACCCACTCTGCCACGTCATTTCGAAATTGGAATTGTCGTTTGTTTACCGAGAACAGATTATCCCCCCTGATGTATCACATCATTCCGATGTTCGTCGCCGCCGTTTGACGTCATCTGAAGAGACGACGACGCGTTCAGAAGTGCAAGAAGACGTCGGCGTTTTGTCGGCATTCCCAGCCATTCGGCTCGTTTCCGACCGTTTATTTCCCATCGTCCGCTGCGTCGTGCCCTCGAAATTCCGTCTCTTCGCTCCTTTTCCATCCATCAAACGCGGCGAGAAAACGAAGAAAACGAAGAGGCAAATCGAATGAAAAATGATTGTGTTTTCCACTTTCGCCCCCGTCTTTAATTCAGTTATGACCCCATTTTTTCCTCTTTTCTCTCTCTCTCTCTCTTCGGTTTGTTTCATTTTCACCTGACTCTGAGCCACGGAGAGCCGAGAAAACTAGAAAATACGAAACTAATCAAGTTTCTTTTCCGAGACATTCTGTTATCGCAAGTTTCGAGATGTGAAACGAAAGATGACGTGGCGCTGCTCAGAAGACGTTCGGGAGAAGAAGACGTCGTCTAGACTCATCCCGAATGACTTCGTTATTAGTTTCGTTAGAATGCATTTCTCAGAACATTTCAAGACGCTCCGTCGATGTTTTGGGGGCCGCGAGACAATCGGATTCAGCTGTGCCACGTCATCTGCCGCCCACGTCTTCTGTTTGATTCCGCAGTTTCATCGCGATTTCCCGACTCCCCGGGGCCCGTTTCTCGTGTCAAAAGTGACATTTCTTTTCGCTTTCCAAAAAATGTTCCTCTCTCTTCTTTTTCGTCTTTTCTTGTTTTCTTCCTCGAAAAAAGAGCGAATCTTTTGAAAAAATCGTGTTTTTTCTCGTTTTTCGAGCCCCATTCTATCCATTCGAAAAAGCTTTATTTTTTTGAATAATTGCCTTTTTTGGCTCGAAGAGCCACTTGAAACCACAAAAGTTTGGTGAGAAAACGAATGAGGAAGTGCGTTTCGAAGGGAGTCGGAAGACGTTTTGCAGCCGGAAGTAGGCGTCCAAATTACACAACGTTTCGAAATAATTGGACTCTTTCTCCCACAAAACGTGCTTCTTTTTGCTTCCGGAGACGTCGTGTCAGAAGAGTTAGAAGAGGTTCTGCATCAGATGAAGTGGTTCTCAGGCGCGTGACTCAGCACTCTCTCGCACGTCTTCTGAATCGGGGACTGACAGGTGCCTCGTTGCTTCCTTCCGTTTCCACTTGTTATTCTCTCACTTTCGTCTTAAAAAACACATTATCGCGAGGGGAGAGAGCGGGGAAAATACAAATTTATGAGTGTATTAGCATAATCCGCGGGCCGCTCTCACTTATTCTAATCCCCCTCTTCTTGCTCTGCGAGCCCGTCGACTTCTTCTTTTTTCGACGCCTTCTTCTTCTTCTTCCTTTCGTTCTAACGCCTTCAATTCAATTACAGCTCTTTTTTTGCAGGGATCACTCTCGGAAAAGACTTGAAAATGCCGGGCGACGACGACATTCCAGAGTCTCTGGAGGCGATCAACTTGAAGATGAACGCGACGACCGACGACGTGAGTCGGGGCGAAAACAATAGAATTCCGAATTACCTCGATGGTCATCTCAAAGGGAGGGGTGGGAATGGAAGGGGAGATCCCATTCATACATTCGAGATGGATGAGCAAATACGACGGAAGACGATGGTGTCACGTCACGCGACAGTTTTTGATGAAACATGGGAGATGAGTGACAGGGAAACGAACATCTGGAATCGTGGGACGTCTTCAAGAGCTGGGTCAACATTTCCGGAGTACGGAGAGAATGTGCACGAACAGCCGTGTTTCGGTCACCATTCCCGTGCAACACGAATCGGCCGTTTTGTTCCCGTCGCAAGTGGCTCTTGTGCTCGGCGAGCCCCCAAAAACAGGTGGTTTTTGTGTGGGCGCCAGGCTCTCGATTCGATTTGTGCAATGGCAAACGAACCAATTCGCAGCGACGGCTCCTCGATTCCGGCTCTCGAATCGAATCAGTGTTCGGGGTTCCTGTTTGGTCGAGTGGTCCGTGCTTTCTGCCCCAAATCTGGCTGCTCCGCTCGTGTTTTCAGACCCGTTTTCTCTCATAAAAAGTGATGATGTGGTCGTTGGGAGCGAGAAGAGTACCCCTCCTCCTCCTTCTTCTTTTTCTTCTGGATGTGGTATGCACATGCATACATACATATAGACATACATGGGACCCTCCATCTCCATCTCCTTCTTCTTCTTCTTCTTTTTCTGCCTCCCGAATAAATTGAAAATTCGCATGTCATTCGCTAATTTTTCGCGGCTCTCCGGCCGAGCCGCCCTTCTTCATTTGGCCCTCTTCTTCTTCTTCTTCTGCTCATTCATTTTCTCTTCTCTCGTTGTTTCGAAACCGAAATCTAGGCGCCACGTCTTCTGTTTTCCAGTCGAATCCTCCGAAGACCACTCGGATTCACCGATGTTTGTTGTCTGACTTTGTGGCCACTCGGCACATCGTGGAACTCGGAGTTTGCTCACGAGCTTCTCGAATTTCGCATAATTTGCAAGCCCTTCCCACCCACGACGTCTTCCGAATCGCGAATTTTGGAGAACCTTCTCAATTTGCGTTCAATCAAACCCCTCTTGTGGGAAGCACCAAATTCGATTGGAGTCGCACAAAATTGGAATTGATAGAGCTCTTCCCTTTTTTGGGACAGAACTGAATTCGATTCGGGCCTCGAGATGGCAGAGTAATAATCTGCGGGAATTTCGGCCACGGCCCTTCTTGTACACATTTGTTACGGAAAACAGACATATCCATTACATGCACATCTGGACGACTCCTCCACAAACACACACACACATATCCTTCATTCGAGCTCTCTTTTCTCCTTCTCTTCATTTTTTTTCTGTCTCAAATCAATTAGTTCGATGATAAATGAGCCGCCTTCTTCCTTTTCTTCAACGAATTCCGGATTCGTTCGTGAAATTTCAGAAGTTTTACGACGAAATACGGCTTCTTCCACAGTGCATCCCCTCTACGAGAAGCCCTTTTTAGTGCCTCTTCACTCGCGTTTTGCGTTTCCGAAATGCTCCTCCTCGCGTGACTCGTCGTCTGGAAGTGTGTGTTTTTTTTTATTTCGAGAGTGACGGCTGCCAGAGGATCCTTTGCATTTGGGAGCAGCCACGTCACTCGCCGCCTCCACCGGCTCTTATTCGCCCGATTTTGAATAGGCACTCTAATTGAGAAGAAGGGCTCTCTCCAGGATCATATTTCCGGTTTATAGTCATTTCGACTTCATTTTCCCGCTCGTTTTGCTCCGTTCCTCCGTTTTCCCAGGATTCTTCGTTTGTTTTCGTGATTAGCAGTGTGCCTCTAGGTGATTCGCACGCACAATTAAAGAGGGAGAGACTCTTCCAGAAGAGACTAACGAGGCGCCAGTTTTGATTGATTATAGGCCCCTTTCTCGTTGTGCACTCGAACGTCCCCAGGGCATCGCAGTAGCAGCAGCAGAAGCAGGAGCGATCGAGGGCCGTCTCATTCAGAATGCATGTCCGCTTTCCATTTACGGCTCTCTCCGATCTCTTCTCGAGTTGTTTTATTCGTGCGCCTTCCTACCGAGTTTACCACTTTCTCGTCCAAAAAAGTGAATCCACTCTGCCTCTCTTAACTCCCTTTTCCCCCAGAATTTCCAATTTCGGTCCAGATGAGGCACCGGGAACCTTTCAAACATATTAAAGAGAGAGAGAGGCAGAGAGAGAGAGAACACGAAAAACCGGGATTGTTGACTCGGCAAGAGATCCGAAATGCATATTACTATGCCTACGGCTATGACTTCTGTCTGCTTTTCTTCTCGAAAAAAGGTTGTTCTCTTCTCCGTCCGTTGACAGAGAAAGAGAGAATACGATACCTTCCTTCTTCACCAACCATCTCCTTGTGCTCCGCGAGCCCATTCGCGTGTCACCTTCGCCAGCCCACGGCTGCGAGTACTGCCGCGAAACAAAGATGTTTAGTCTCGATTCGCGCAGATTCCCATTCCTATCCAGTTTCCGACGTCATTGTTCTCCGTCTCGACGTGCTCCGTCGACTGTGAAATTGCTGTCATTTCGTTTCGGTCCTCTGAAATTTGATTTATGACTCGTTGGCAGCCTCTCTCGCTCATTTCCTACTTCTAGACTTTCGCGGCGAGCCCTGCTTGCCACTTGCTCCCCAGGGCGCTCCCTTCCTGCACTCTCACACACGGGGATGTCGGCTCGCCGCGGCGCCCCCGGCGGCCATCGGCATCCCCGTCCGTACGCCGTCGAGCCCACCGTCGACATAAACGGGCTCGTGCTTCCGGCGGACATGAGCGACGAGCTGAAGGGGTTGAATGTGGGCATTGACGAGAAGACCATCGAGGTAACCGGCGGTCGAGTGGGGGGTGTGTGCTCCCAAGTCTCAATCGGATCGTTTCAGTCTCTCGAGTCGACCCGTCGTATGCTGGCTCTCTGCGAGGAGAGCAAGGAGGCCGGAATCAAGACGCTGGTCATGCTCGACGACCAGGGAGGTGAGTAGGGACATCTCCGTTCCGTGACTCATTGTTCTTTTCAGAACAACTCGAACGTTGCGAAGGAGCTCTCGACACCATCAATCAGGATATGAAGGAGGCGGAGGACCATCTGAAGGGCATGGAGAAGTGCTGCGGACTGTGCGTCCTTCCGTGGAACAAGACGGACGACTTCGAGAAGAACTCGGAGTACGCGAAGGCATGGAAGAAGGACGACGACGGAGGCGTCATCTCGGATCAACCGAGGATCACCGTCGGAGATCCGACGATGGGACCCCAGGGCGGATACATCACCAAGTGAGTTTGTCCCCCGTCAGAGGGTCCAACGATGTGATTCAGGATCACGAACGACGCACGCGAAGACGAGATGGACGAGAACATTCAGCAAGTGTCGACGATGGTCGGAAACCTGCGCAATATGGCGATCGACATGAGCACCGAGGTGTCGAACCAGAACAGACAGCTCGACAGAATCCACGACAAGGCGAGTTGTCCCGTGACTTCCGCCTCCCCCAACCCTCCCGTTTCCAGGCCCAGTCGAACGAGGTGCGCGTCGAGTCGGCCAACAAGCGCGCGAAGAATCTCATCACGAAATAAGGACATCCCAACGTCTCTCTCTCCTTCTCCCCTTCCTCTCTCATTCCATTTTTTCTCTCTCCCCGTAATTTTTCCCCGCTTTGGACCATTCAAAAATTATAAGAAAAGTCGCATTTCTCTACTTTTTCTCT
Source organism: Caenorhabditis afra (assembly GCA_963570955.1). Classification (NCBI taxonomy): domain Eukaryota; kingdom Metazoa; phylum Nematoda; class Chromadorea; order Rhabditida; family Rhabditidae; genus Caenorhabditis; species Caenorhabditis afra. The sequence goes on along the minus strand of OY751536.1, from coordinate 6,125,305 downwards.
CAATAATTCAGCCATTTAACCTCCCGCAATCCCCATTTTTAGATGACTTACTTGGTAGTTGTGACACGCATTCTCGCGCGGTTTCCGCATCTTTTTCGAAAGCAAAAGGATTGAGAGATGATCTAATATTGAAAACGAATTTGAACAAATTTTATTTACGAATAAATAAATTATTGAGAAGCTAGAATTCAAAACGAACGGTCAAGTTGGTGCCGATGGGAAGGGTTGTCCGACAGGGACGAAATCCCTGAGCGGACGGGTTTTGGGTTCGCAAGGAACCCGGGTTTGGGAACCACGAGGGATCCACGGTGGTGACCATTAAGGCCGGCCACCGTACTCCCCGTCCCAAGCCGAGACTTGAGTCGAGGAGTTTAGATAACCCACCGGCTCCGGACCGATCGATTTCCTTCGAGAGTGCGGCCGGATTTAAACCCGGGGTCAGAGAAGCGGCCGACATTTCGCGGTCTCGCGAATGGGCCAATCCGGCCGAACAGTCGGGTCGGCGACTGCGGTCGGTATTCGAAAAAAGATACAGTGAATACTAGAGGCTAGTTAGTCTCTCCTTCAAACGCAGGAAAGAGAAGAAGTTCTTCTCGAAATGAAAAAAAAAAGAAAGGTGTAAATTACATTACACCGTAATTCAAAAGCTGTAATTGCAGGTGAAAACCGAAAAACAAGAGAAAACTGACGGTGGAGACAGAGAGAAAGAGCATCAGAAATCTGCTTAACCTCCCGCAATCCCCACTTTTAGATGACATACTTGGTAGTTGTGACACGCATTCTCGCGCGGTCTCAGCATCTTCTACGAAAGCAAAAGGATTGGGAGATGATCTAATATTGAAAACGAATTTGAACAAACTTACGAATAAATAAATTATTGAGAAGCTCGAATTCAAAACGAACGGTCATATTGGTGTCGGTGGGAAGGGTTGTTTGGAGATTGATAGCCCACAGGCTCCGGACCGATCGATTTCAATCGAAAGTGCGGCCGGATATAAACCCTGGGTCAGAAAAGCGGCCGACGTTTCGCGGTCTCGCGAGAGCGCCAAACCGGCCGAACGGTCGGAGACTACGGCCGGTATTCGAAAAAAAAGATATAGTGGACCAGAACGCAAAGCCGCTCTTCTAGCGGTCAAATTTGACTGTTGGGTGGGGGTCCCTGGTTCGGACTTTTGTGGTAGTATTCTCGGTTCTTCTTACCTTTGGAATGCGGACAAATAAACAGACACACGGACAGACAGAAGGATACGGTTTTTATTAATAAGAAAGATACTAGAGGCTAGTTAGTTCTCTCCTTCAAACTCAGGAAAGAGAAGAAGTTCTTCTCGAAATGAATGAAAGGTGTAATTCAGAAGCTGTAATTGCAGGTGAAAACCGAAAAATAAGAGAAAACTGACGATGGAGACAGAGAGAAAGAGCATCAGAAATCTGCTTATTATGTCTGGGAATTCAGCCCTCTTTCTCCTCTTTTTTTCTGACGCCGACCCTTCTCCCGAATGAATACGTTCAATTCCTCGCGAGAATCGATGGAGCAATCCGTGCGGATGTTCATGGGGACTTCCGGATTCTTCTCTCTTTTCGTCAACTCACTCGGCCTCTATCTCATCGTTTTCCATCACGGAATGATGGACGACTACAGATATTACCTCCTCTATTTCCAGGTCGGAAACTGTCTGGATCCGAAAACAAGAACCATTTTCAGACAATCCTCACTGTTTTCGACGTCTACTTTTCGATTCTGATGGTGCCGATCCCGTTGTTTCCGATAATCGGAGGGTATTCGATCGGGGTCCTCACCAAGTATTTCGGGATTTCTACGCACCATCAAATGGTCTCCACTCCAGAATCTTCGACATCTTCTGAATAACTTGTTTGAAGGTGTTCGCGTTGTGGTGCGTCGGGAACACGAACACATGCATCTTCATAAGCCTTCTGAAGAGACACCAGGTCGTTGCGACCATCGAACAGGTCAGCTCCAGAAGGTGTCAGAAGACGTCACTGTGATTTCAGAAGCACCTCATCCCGACTCAGATGCTCGCTTTCTCGAGAGCCTCCGCCAACCTGCTTCCCTTCCTCGGCACCGTCGCCTTCATCTTCTCGGAACCCTCCGAGTCCCAGTCGCGCGAAATTTTGAACACGGCAAGTGGATGACTTCTCCGTTCTTCCCGTGACGTCTTCTGATTCAGAAGTACGCATCTGTGTCCCACTGGCTCTCTCTCATCTCCGGCATCGCCATTTACGACATCGACTACTCGCTGAATCCGTCGTTTTTCGTGCTCACTCTCGGAATAATGGCCGGAAGTGTCGTTCTGTTCTCTGCTTACGGGCTCCTCTACGCACAGATGTACTCGATGCTCAAGACGATGAAGAAGAGGATCTCGGTCCGAAACTACACGAAGCACTCGATTGCAGTGGTCAGCACGGTGTTGCAGGTGCGATGAGAGCACGTCCTCATTGTGACAGTCCTCTGTTCAGAATCTCGTCTTCGTCCTCTTCTTCTTGGCACCGATCCTTGTTCTCGCAGCTGTGATCTACTCGGGATCGGACGCCTCGGGTACTTGTTGGGAAGGGGAGTTCGTGGTGTGACGGGCGAGAGAAGCAAGGCGGCACACTTCCAGACACCATGTTTTCAGGGGCGTGCGTGATGATGGTGTGCGTCATTTCGATGCATTCCTCGGCCAACAGTCTCGTCATGTTCTTCACGTTCCCTTCGTTTCGCAAAGCGCTCCTCGGAATGCCGTTCCTCGTCTGCGGATCCTCTCAGGTACCCCTCCCCCCCCCCCCCCCCCCCCCTCTCACACACACTTTCAGGTCTCTTTTCAGCTTCAGACAGTCTCCCCCGTCAACAACTTCAGCAGTCGGACGGTGCAAAGAATCAAGACGACGGTGTGAAAGAGCGTTTCATTCAAAAGTAACTCTTGTACATCTCGGGGTCCGAAACGTGTACTCGGAAGAAATCGAATATCCGAACAATGTCCATGAAGTTCTGGCGTTCGAAGTGGATCTTCTGAAGACGTCAACTACCTCCAGTCCATAAAGTGTTCCCTCACCTGAGCCGCGTTGATGATGTTCATGATCTTGATAAGCCTGGCCGCGTAGTTGGGCAGTTTCAGCTCGGTCACGTAGTAGACGTGCAGTTCGTTGGCGAGACTCTCCTGCTCGGATTCGCTCGCTTGCAGCACCTCTCCCTGAAGTTCCTTGCCTGAATGCCATCCCGTGTTCCCTTCTTTCTTCTCTTTCTGTCACCCACCTGCCACGTGCCAAGAGAGCTGAGCCAGCATGAAGGCGGTCTCGACGGTCGTGAGTTCGAGTTCGACGAGAGGCCGGCCGACCTCCTCCATCATGCGAGTGTTGAAGTTCTCCATGAAACTGGAAGCATCACGAGTCAGCGTCTGCCCGTCTTCCCACTCACAACTTCATTCCCTCCGCCTTCTTGTAGACGAACGACGCGCAGTCGACGCGCACCTTGTTCACGTAGGCGGCCACTCCCGGAACGAGCGTCACTATCTGCTCTTCGTACATGCGTCGTCCGAAGATCTGGGCGGTCGACGCGTACCTCTCGAGCCGCTTCCATTGGACCCAAATCGACTTGAGCATCTGCATCTGATCCTCGTTGCGCAGACATCGGAACGGATTCGAATGCATCAGAAACTTGGTGATCGACTTGATTTGCTCGTTTCCAGTCATCAGAATCTCTTGCATTGAAATCGACTGCACGAACTGTAATCCTCTTCTTTCAGAATCCACGACGTCTCCTGAGCTACCCACCTTGATGACGTTGCTGTGGTGAATCTGTCTGTATTCGATGAGTGCGTGCTCCATCCTCCGCAAAGTGTTCAACTGCGAAACGTCGTCGGAAGGCGTGAAGCCGTCGAGGACGGAAGTGATGTTGTTGAGGAGTCCGGTGATGTCCAACTTCACGATCGGCTCCCCTTTCTCGTCCGTCTGCACCTCATACGTGACATCTTTCGTCTGACGAACACACACTTCCTTGACGTCTTCTGGCTTCGCCGGGGAACTCGGATCGGATGGCGGATCCGGACTTTTCACTTTCGGCGACGCCTTCTTCGTGTAGTTGACTGCCGAGTCGTAGTTGTACTTCACATCTGAATAACGAAATCAAAAGGTTTTATGTATCGAGAAGCGCACTTTCGGGAGTCATTCCACTGCTCAGACACTTTTTGTAGCGGCAGAAGCGGCACGAGTACCTTTCCTCGTTGTTCGTCGTGCATTGCTCGTTCTTCAGTCGACACGAATACTTTTTGCCGAGCACTGTCGTCCTTCTGAACGAGACGTGCTATCGGAAATGGAGAAACCGAAAGACTGACCGAAAGAAAGCGGCGCACGCTCTGCACGAGGGCACTCCGAAGTGGACTCCGTGAGCAGGCTCACAGCAGATGTGACACGTCACAGAGGAAGAGCAGGGCTCCTGGAGCATCGTCGAGAGAGAGAGAAAGGTCAGGCGGGCCGACGGCAGAAACTGTGTCTTGTGCTCCCCAGTCGGTTTGAAGACAGCATTTGATAAGATAGCACGGCGTGCTCGGATCGATAGTGTGATCTGTAACTGAACAAACACTCCTCCTTGCTTTTATTAACTGATGGCTGTTTGTCTCATCGCACAGGTCAGTTTCTTCTTACAGTCTGATCTGACACTTCAGTCCGTTCGAATAACACCGAATGTGGATAGTGGGTATACACGGTGACGGTTAGTTACCAACACAACTCTGAAGACGTAGAACTCCAGACCCAGAAGTCAGCGAAGAATCGGGCGCCCTGTGCCCAACAACAATGTTACGAACAGAATTGCGTGTTCCAGCAGATCGGGACCACTTTCCTCATCGCCATTCTCACACAGTACCACCCGTCGGCGTTCATCAATTCTGCAGAATGAGCGGAATCCTCGCAGGTCCCGTTGGGTTACATTGTGTGAGGCGTCATGGAGACCGAGGTCAATACTGAACCCCACCCCAGGTGCAATTTTCTTATTATCGGTTCGCCGTCTGCAGTTCGAAATCCTACGGTTGACAGGGAACCGCGAACGCGACCGCACGCGTACGTAAAGAAGTCCGCAAACACCGCGCGACGCCGCCTACCGTACTGCGGGCGAAAATAATTCAAATTTCTCGGTTAAATTTTTGCTCATTTTCGCTTTTTTCACCGGAAACAATCGTATTTCACCGTACTTTTCACTTAAAAAAGAAACTATTTGTGTCCACAAAGTGTTATTTTCATCGATTCGGGTAGAAAATCCCCAAAATGCTAGTACATTGCCGTTTTTTACGTCGAAACACTCATTTTTCAATTCTTAACCACATGTATCGTCTGTTTGCAGTGTTATCAGCCAAGCGATCGTCGAAAAAGTCGATATAGGATCAAGGAAAATCAAATGCGGTTAGATTTTGAATGAACGGCTTTACTTCTCCGCCCAAATTCTCTTTTCCAGATTGAAAAGTGCTCGGCGACCCAAATCTTCAAAATCTTCTAAACAATCAAATTTCTGAAGAAAATTATTCATATGGCCAAAAGGAATTCAATTGTCACCGTCCATTTCGTCCGAGGCGACATGTTCCTCATCGTCACTGCGCTCGCCGATTTCGACTTCGAGATCCATGTTGAACTTCACGTCAGACTCGAGACGGATGACGTGATCGTAAGTGTTCGCGGCCTGAGCCTCCGGGTAGTTCTTGAGGAACTCGATGGCCCGCTCGCGGACGTCTTCAACTTTGTCGCTAGTGGAGCCCTGGGCTCGAAGATAGCCCTTCAGTTGGTTCCAGACAAGCTCGATCGGGCTGTACATACAGTGATACGGAGGCAGCCTGACAACTTGCACACCGACACACTTAGCGTATTCGTCCACTTCGAAGCGTGTCAAATGACGCCGCCCTCCCAGCGCGTCGATAAAATCCTCGGTCAACGACCACAACTCTGGTTTCTTCAGAGTCGGATCGACCGGAACGCCGTGAGTCTCGAGGAACTCGCTCATCGCCGCCTTCGTGGAACTTTTCGACGGAAGGCTATTGAGACGAGTATTGTGTGTCGGCGCGTTATCGACCACGATGACGGGCTTTCGATGAGGTGGACAAGCGGCCACGATCGCAGGAAGGGCGTGGTTCACCATATAGTCACGGTATGTCGAAGCCGTCATGTATTTGTGATAGTCCAGAAGTTGTTCTTCTTCAGGACGATCCGATACGATGACGTCGACGGTGTCGTTGAGAATCCCGAACTCCGACAGGACCGCAAGAACGATGGCCCGCGTTCCCTTGTTACTCGCTGCGGGGAAGCCAGGCTGCGGCTTCGACAAGTCGCCGTGCTGTGCCGTCATGTAGGCGTTGGAATGCTTCGGCACCCATCCGCGGATGCGAGTCATACCATGGAATATCCAGGTCTCATCGAAGTAACAGATGAAAGCCCCGTTGTTCCTGAGCCCCGCCATTCTGCACAAATACTGCGCACGCCAGTCGATAATGTCGTTCCGGGTCGCCGCGAACGGATTGAAGGTCTTGAGCTTGTAACACAGCTCTAACGAGATTAGAATCTTACGGAGGGTGGTCCGCCCGTATCCAAATCCAATTTTCGCTTTCAGGTCGGACAAGAGGCTGTCAAGGGTGAAATTTCGATCTGCCCTGTAGCAACTCTGGACGTGCTCCATGATGGCGTCCCTTTGCTCATTGCTGATTAGCCTCAGCACTCCTGCCGGTTCCCGAACAGGTTGTTGACGTTCTCCGCTCCCTTTTTGTTGCCTGATCGTTTTCTCATGCACCCCTAGCAGTTGAGCAGCCAATCTCGTCAAATTGGAAAAGATGGTGTAGTCGGCTGAATGGCCGAGTTGGCTTTTCATGTGCTCGAGTTGCTCGAGAAGATTCGCGATCATCGAGGGGACTCGCTTCTCTAGTGGCCTCGGATCTACTCGGACGACGTCTTTCGGTCTCATTTGACGGAAAAGAAATCCAAGTTTCGCATCCTAAACACCATTGGCAATTGTGAAACCAACATTTCTATGCCATTATTACCGTAACGTTAAGATCACACTGTGAAATGTTTTCTTTCGTATTGGGAACAAGCCGAACACCGACATCCCGCTTGATTGCCGTTCGATCATCTGTTTCAGATCAGTTTTTTATTCATCGAAACATTTTTATCTCACTTTGTCGACTATAGATCGGCGAGTTTGTCACATTAGACGTGAACATCTCTTCCTCCATTTTCGGGGCTTTCGGATGGCGACTCATCTGAACAGCCCATTTTCCAATCATCAGAAACTGTTCATCCTTCTAAGGTACAAAACCACGATAACGCATTCCACAAATTCATATGAAATTATGATCCGCTCATTTAGATTTATTGACATAATCTTCTTCTCAGCCGAATAAACTCGTATTGTGGTTCTACTTCTATTTGTAACATTTTTCTCGTTTTTCTGAAGATGTTTGAAGACTACAGTGCATACGAACTTTCAACATTCATTGGCTTAAATAAATACGCATATACGGGTCGAAAAAGGGGAAAAGAACAGAAAAGTAACGGGTGGAGAGTCGGATTTTGGGAATGAAAACGGATGGCAGAAAAAAGGAGTTTATAGCGGGTTTGTTGAACAGATTCTGTGCAACAATCCTCTGCAATTTCTTCCCATCCTATGAGCGTAGAATCCTTGACAGTTCCTTCCAAACGTAGTTCTGCCATAGAAGATTTTGAAGATTTGGGTCGCCGAGCACTTTTCAATCTGGAAAAGAGAATTTGGGCGGAGAAGTAAAGCCGTTCATTCAAAATCTAACCGCATTTGATTTTCCTTGATCCTATATCGACTTTTTCGACGATCGCTTGGCTGATAACACTGCAAACAGACGATACATGTGGTTAAGAATTGAAAAATGAGTGTTTCGACGTAAAAAACGGCAATGTACTAGCATTTTGGGGATTTTCTACCCGAATCGATGAAAATAACACTTTGTGGACACAAATAGTTTCTTTTTTAAGTGAAAAGTACGGTGAAATACGATTGTTTCCGGTGAAAAAAGCGAAAATGAGCAAAAATTTAACCGAGAAATTTGAATTATTTTCGCCCGCAGTACGGTAGGCGGCGTCGCGCGGTGTTTGCGGACTTCTTTACGTACGCGTGCGGTCGCGTTCGCGGTTCCCTGTCAACCGTAGGATTTCGAACTGCAGACGGCGAACCGATAATAAGAAGAACCTCTCGATGGATTGGGACCATTTGTCGACTGCGTACAAAATTCGATGCTTACCAGGACGTCTTCGTGATGTCATCGCCACAAAGGAGGTCGCGTTGAACAACCTTAGGTTATGAATGTTTGCTAAAAATAAAGAACTGTCCGAGAAAAATGTTGCTTCTGTTTTCGGATCCTCTCCGTTTTCACCACGAAAATCCCACTCTTCAGGGCGCTTTAAAAAAAGAAGAAGAATACGGTCAGCAAAACTGTGCAATGCACCGGACTTGCCGCGCAAACTCTCAGCTCTCACGTGCACGTCCGCAGTTGTTGTCGCCTTCCCTTCTCCTATTTTCTCCAACATTGTTCCCAAATATTCACTTTTTCTTCCTATTTTCATTATTTTCCTGTCTCTCTCGGTTCTTGTGAACTTACCATTTCCAGAATTCGAAGATAATTCTGTTCCGTCCCTCAATTTTCCATTTTAAGGTCGCGTGCTGTAAAGAGTTATCTGCAGACAGAGGTGACACATTTTTCGCATGTCGCGCCGCTGTTTGCTGACCAAGGTTATCTTCAACGCGACGTCAATACTTTTTTGCGCCTAGTTTCCAATTACTCAGTTTGCATGTTTACAGCTGTGATTCACGATCTTATCTACAGTGTTCAATTGTCAGCTTCCTCTTATCTGTTGATGAAAATCGGAAAGATCGAGCAGCGGTCGTTATATGTAGGACGTCACTCGATGCAAGCGCTTCTATCCCCCAGAACCTCTGTGCGGAACATAGAAAGCGGTGAACCCGCATTCTTCGTCCTTCCAAAAAAAAAATCGATAGAAACGAGCGACGCTTTTCTCCTCTCGTCGGGTGGCTTGCACTGCGCCCGCTGATAGCCTCTTATTGGAATTGAAACCAAAAGGAGAAGGCATTCTCTCCTCCCCTCTCGCGTTTTCTCTTCCAATGTATTCATTTCTGTCGATCTTTCTCCAGTTTATCATTCATGTAAAACTGTCATGTATTCAAACAAAGTCGAATCGCTGACTAATCGTTCGAAAGCGAGAAAAATGCATTTTTTCACACATTTCGTCTATTCGCTGCAAACATTACTCGTCAACAACTGTTGAAATGCTGCGAAATCTCCTGAACTATGGTGCCACTCAGGGAATTCGATATCGATCTGCAGCAGGAGAAAAACATATCTGCGCAGAATACAGACAAAAAACAAGTGTATTCAGGAGTTTTACAAGCCTGCACAGAAATGACAGATCTGAAGCACTCCTGATCAGACATGTAAAAAACTACAGATCTGATCAGGAGATTTACAAATCTGTGCAGGAGATTTACATGTCTGATTCGCTAGTTTACATGTCTGATACAAGTTACATGTCTGATTCGGTGAAATACATATCTGCAGCAGGAAAAATACACATCTGCCTTGGCCCGTTTCAAGCTTGTAGTTTCCTGCGCAGATATGTTTTTCTCCTGCTGCAGATCGATATCGAATTCCCTGAGCAGCAAGGGGTATTTCGACAAATTGCAAAATTCTGATCTAACTTCCTTTCAAAACAACAGCAATATTTCGAAATATTTCCTCACGTTTTCTGCCCGCCCTCTGCAAACGCTATAAATATCGGGGGTGGATGCCTGCGACGGGACACACAGACGGCTTCGGCGTCTGCGCTGTGTCCGCCAGTTCTCTCGCTCACTCACAAATCACGCTCTTGCGAAACAAACATATATTGTGTATACTCGGTTTCCCAGCAACCTTCAACGCCAAAATTCGCTCGTCTCTCTAGTTCTCAGCAAGAATCTCCTGATCAATAACTATTTCGCAATTCGTTGCAGAACCAACATGGCTGATGAAGTGAACGAGTTCAACGAGCAGGGGGCTGGATTCAACGAGGCGGCTCTGATGAATCTTTCCAAGTGAGTCAATACATGTAGAATATCTATTAAAATCTCTCATTTGAAGCGCTCAAGCCCGTCTGCGTCGAATGCTTCTTCTCGACGGTGACCAGGAAATCGATATTCTTGATGGGGAGATCAAGAGAGTTCCTCGTCAAATGACCAAGGTCAAGGAAGGACAGGTGGAGAACGCAGCCGGTGGTTTTGTGTTCCCCGTGTCTGATGAGACACAGGTTCGTCGTTTTCTGATCATCGGATCCGACAAGGGCAGCTACTACCAATCGGCCGAGAAGATGACTGCTGACAACGCCCAAAACATCGTCAAGATCATCAAGAAGGGTAACGGGCACATGGTTCTTCGTGAGCTGGCGCTCATCAACGCTCAAAACCGCAATCCGAAGATGTCCTCGATGCTCTTCACTTTGGCGATTTGTGCTCGCTTCTGCCCACACGACATCACTAAAAAGGTCGAGTGTCCACTGATTAGTGCCTACTCGTGTTATCTGTACGAACTGCACCGCGCCGCTCTGGGACTCATTCCGGCTGTGTGCCGCATTCCGACGCATCTCTTCGAGTTCGTCGACTACTGCCAATGCATCTCCAGCAGCACGAACGTGCAGACAGCAACCTCGACCGGTTGGGGACGCTCGATGCGTAACGCAATCAGCGAGTGGTACAAGTCGAAGACGGCCGAGACGCTGGCCATGCACCTTACCAAGTACCCGCAACGCGAGGGATGGTCTCACCGCGATTTGTTCCGTCTCGCGCATCCAGTTCTCGATAAAAGTTTCCTGCGCAACAACGAAAGTCGTCTTGAAAAGGAGCAGCTGTTCCGCTTTGCCGTCAAGGGAGATCTCGTGCCGAGAAAGCGCAAAATGACTCCGGAACAAGAGGAGGAGGTCAACAAGACATGGAACAAGAAGTCGCTGGAGATCCCGTACACCGACGAACAATTGGTAAAGGAGGAAGAGAGCAGGTCCGTACTTGACCACTCACACCAGTTATCACATGTATATCAGTTGACTTATTTTGTTTGTTTTCAGAGCTCTCAACCTCGTGGAAACCTATCTCAAGCTGAAGCACGAAAAGAGCGAGGAAGTCATCGCAGCTGCGATCAAGGAGCACGGACTAGTTCGTGAGCACCTTCCGACCGATAGTCTCAACTCGAAACTCGTCTGGGAGACTCTCTTCGACGTGCCAATGCCGATGACCGCCATGATTCGGAATCTCTCGAAGATGACCGTCGTCGGTGCTCTCGACGAGCAACGTGTCCAGAAGATAGTGAGCCGTCTCACTGACCAGGAAGAGCTCCGTCGCGCTCGCATCCATCCTCTCAACCTGCTCACTGCCCGTGCAACGTACGCGCAGGGACGCGGAGACAAGGGAAGCCTCACTTGGGAGCCGAATAAGGACATCTGCAATGCCCTCGAGGCCGGATTCTACAAAGCTTTCGTCAACGCTCCGCCGACCAACAAGCGCTACTGCCTGGCTCTCGACGTGTCTGGAAGTATGGGGTCCCGCGTGAGCTCTTCGCCCCTCTCTTGCCGTGAGGCTGCCACCGCGATGTCTCTTATCAATCTGCACAACGAGCCGGACGTCAAGTGCGTTGCCTTCACTGACGGACTCACCGAGTTGCCAATCACAAAAGACTGGAGCATCGAGGAGGTCAACAACTACGTCTCGCAGCTTTCATTTGGAGCTACAGACTGCGGTCTTCCGATGATGTGGGCCATCGAGAAAGACCTGAAGTTCGACGTCTTCATCATCTACACCGACAACGACACATGGGCCGGAGAAGTGCATCCATTTGAGGCGATCAAGAAATACCGCGAGCACTCGGGAATCCACGACGCCAAGGTGATCGTGATGGCGATGCATGCGTACCAGTACACTATCGCCGATCCGTCGGACGCTGGAATGCTCGACATCGCCGGATTCGACTCAGCTGTTCCGCAGATCGTGCAGGAGTTCGTCACCGGAAACATCTAATAGTATTTAGAACGCTTGGTATTTATAATCTGTATCTATTTAACTGCATGTTATTTTTTGTTCACTAATTTTTCATATATTGCTACATACATTCCTTACAGTATTGAATAAAAGGAAAGCGAGAGAGACTTCATTTAGATTGAATCGAGGGCATTACGGGATTACGAAGGATATGAACGAAGAGAGAGAGAGAAGAGGAGTTTGTGTCTTCTCGAAGAAATAAATGGATACGCTGGAATATTTGCAGGAGTGAAAACAGAAAGAACTACGGTTTACAAACGGGAAATAATACAGAGAGAAGTGAGTGATAAGAGAGAGAGGAGAGTATTAGTGGATAAGATTATATATGCATCTGAACTTCAGATAAATCGGGGAAGAGAGGGGGGACAGACAGGTCTACGCTATACAGAAAAGAGAAGGGGAAGAAGACAGGCAGGAGGCTCCACGACACTCGAGAGCCGAACCGGAGCACCTTCTCTTCTCCGTAGGGCGAAGCAAGATAGTTGCCCCCTTGGTGCTCCAGTCGGCCTGCGTTCTCCGTGCCGTGGAGCAGCATCCGAATTCACTTCGGAAGAATTCATTTTCGGTGTCGGTCGTTGTAGGCGTCCTCTTCCATTTCAATCAAGTCATCCATGTGCTCGCTGGCCTCATAGATTCCGTTGTTGGTGCTCGCTCCCAACAGATTGTGGAACGAGAATTGAGTGAAGTTCGACTGAATTTCTTCTTGCTCCTCGACGGGAGCCAGAGATCCGCGATTCGGGGGAGTCAATTGGACGGCTTGCGAGGTGAATTCCTGGAAAGATAAATGTTCGGGATACGCCTAAAGTACCGGTAATCACATGGTCGAAGTAGCTGGTATCGGTGTCAGACTGCACATTCGGTTTGTACGGTGGTTCGATTTCCTTGCGGTAAGTGGCTTCCCAGTCGACGGACCGGAAGAAATCGGCTCTGCAAATCTCGAGAGCGTCCTCGGGACCTCCGCCCATTCTGAGCAGCGGATCCTTGACGAGAAGACTCGTGAGCAATGTCTTCGCCTCCTGACTCAGTTTGCTCGGAAAGCGGAGGTCTCCGGCCATGATGAGCTCGAACAGTTTGTTATGATCTTTCGAGTAGAACGGCAGTCTTCCGCACATCATCTCGTACATCACAACTCCCACGCCCCACCAATCGACACATCTTCCGTAGTCGTTGTCCTCGAGGACCTGTAACAGACGAATGTCTTCTTTCTTCCCATCTGAAACATACCTCTGGTGCCAAGTATTCAGGAGTCCCGCAGAAAGTGCTCGTCTTGTCTCCGAAGCTAATCTCTTCTTTGCAGAGTCCGAAATCGGCGATTTTGATGTGACCGTCCTTGTCGAGGAGCAGATTTTCAAGCTAAACTCGGGGATTAGAAATGTTGCACGAGCACAAAAGAGCAACCGAGAAAGGAGGAATCGCGAGCACCGAGTAAGCACACTTTCGTGAGATTCCGAATAAAAGCGTCATGTTCTACAACTATCCCTAACCTTTAGATCGCGGTACACAATGCTATTAGCGTGAAGATAGCCAAGTGCGAGGACGATCTCAGATCCGTAGAAACGGGCTCGCGGCTCCGAGAAACCCTCCTTGTGCATTTGGACTTCACGATTCAGATGGTAGTAGAGATCGCCGCCGATGGCGAATTCCATGACAAAGCACAGGCGATCATTCGTTTGGAACGAGTACTTGAGTTCCTGTAGGAAGAGAAGAGCAGTCCGAGAAAGAAAAGGGAAGAGAGAGGAAGAGAAAGAAAAGAAAAGAGGAAGAGAGTGAGATGTAGGAGTGAAAGATAGAGAAAGAGACTGCATAACAATGCGAAACTAGGACATGACTACTTGTAAATGCAACCAAGCATCAAGCATCTCTAAAACGGTTTCCCATTTCTATCACAAGCGATTTCTTTTCTATTTCTACTCGGTTAGCTATGGATAGTCGTAGAACATGTATCTCAGAATTGGCGCGATTCCTTCCTCTGTCTCCGAACCTTCATGTCCCGATAGACGATCGCCAGGCTGTGCAGGTATCCTAGAGCCAGCACGATCTCCGATCCATAAAAGCGAGCGCGAGACTCGCTGAAAGTGCCGCACTTGCGGAGATGCGTGAACAGCTCGCCGCCGTTCGCAAACTCCATTACGAAACATAGATGGTAGCGAGTTTGGAAGCTGTACGTGAGCTGCTGAAATTTGGACCACAAACACTATGGGGGAAGAAAAGAAAGAGACAGCGACATAGAAGACATGCGAATGGAACAAAGGGATCGGTTGGAACGGTGGGACAGAACGAGGAGAGGGTCCAGGAGGGCGTACCGTGAGGAACGGGTGCTTGCATCTCTGCAAAACACGGTTCTCTGTCAGAGTGTGAGCCACTTCTTCGCGAGCAATGATCACTTCCTTCTTGAGAATCTTGATTGCATACAGCATCTTCGATCTCTTCTCCTTGCACAGAATCACCTTTCCGAATGTTCCCTTTCCGAGCACTTTTAGGAAATCAAAGTCTTCCATCGTCTGAAAACCACACCGTTACTCTCTGTTCCCGACTTTTTTCTTTTACAATTTTGTCTCGTTTCGCGGCTTCACTTGTGTCCGCAATGCTGATCATCGAGGCTCTGAGTTCCGACTTTGAGAGTTCTCCGTGTCCCGCGGAAGGCTGTCCCATTATCGCATGGGCGGCTCCCGAAAACTCTCCGTCCTCCTCGATCTTCGACGGCGGATGACTCTGCAATTTTCCTTTTCTATCTCGTTCCCCTATTATCTCTACCGTATCCATCAACTCGTCCGTGCTCGAGTTCTGATTTTTGTACTTTTTCGAGATCGCCTCAATCGCCTCGCACCAATTTCTTCGAAGTTCGGGCGAATCTGCGTAAAAAGTCCTCTCGATGACTGTAGTCCACTGCAGACACCGAACCATGAACATATTTGGTCGTGGTTTATCGAGATAAATCGTCTGAAAACAAACAAATAGGATCAAGAAGGAGCTTTGAACTTCGTTCTGGCTGCTCACCGCAGCATCCTTAATCATGAAGTCGTTGAGTGGCTCCGTGTAGGGCTGTCCTTCCTTCGGCTTTGTCCGAAACCCGAGAAGAGCTCCATCGTGAAACAGTATGAAGTACCTGCAAAGTGCCACGTCATCCAGAGATTCCTTGTTTTCTCGTTCTTCTTCCCATTGTTTTGGCCGTCAGGCACGCTCCGCACCGGCACACAAAAACAACATGAAAATATGGGCGATGCACAAAAACAACGGATAGTTTTGCGTGTTTTCAGGTCACCGTATCCAACGCACAGACAGCAAGTGACTCAACACAATCAGAGATCTCTCCGACGTCTCTCGCGGTAGCGAACAACCGGTTTCCTGAAGGGCTGTGGTCATCGCGCACCCATAGTTAGCGAGGAGAGATCAGAAACGGCGAAAAGAACCCAACGAGTGCAGTGGAGCGCGAATCCGTTTGGAGCCTCCGACTATTACTTTGAGTCTTTTTTTGCAATCTTGTCATTTCGAGCGTTCTTTGCTCTTCTGATTAGTTTGTTTTTAACATATTATGTTTGGTTTGAAACACTTGTTTTTCTAGAAAATCTCATCATTTCCCTATCAATCTGATGATCTTAAGCCGGAAAATCCTGATAAAAGCTTGCGTGCGAGCGAGAGTGGGAATAAAATTGGTTGACGTGTCGGGAATCCAGATTAGAGGATTAAATCGAGAAAAATAAAGAGATTAAAGGCTATCGAGTGGGCGTACCTGGGTCTCCAGTTGCGGATGTGCTCGCCTTTCTTGTGGAGCCAGCCTTCAATGACGACGTCTTCTTGGCGTCGCGACTTCGTCGACAGACTGGTCATCGACATCTTTGCGTCGGCGCCGTCGCAAACTTTTCGGGTGAAATAACGTCTTCGGCTGTAAGAAAAGAGATGATGCTCGGAAATTTCAGCTCGACTTCTGATTCACATCTTAACGCACAGAAAAGCGAAAAAAAATACACAGATGATGATGTCGTGTGGCAAATAGAAGAGAAAAGGAGACGTAGACACAAAAAAAGAGAAGAGGTGACCCTTTTTTTAGGCGGGCGACAGAAAACGAAAACAATTTCAGACCGGACGACAACACGCTGCCGACGTGCTTCACGGGATCGTTCTTTCTGCCGAACACTTTCGCGAACGGCAGGAGAAAACAGAAGAAACGGATGGGCGGATCAGTTTCTGGAATCGCGCGTAAACCAAAAACAAGATTATTCAAGAGAGCGCGAAAAAGATTGGGAAAAACAACGCGGAGTACGGTAGCCGGAGAAGTACGCGACGTGTTTGCAGACAGCTGTCTACTGTAATTCCCTGACTGAAATGAGCAGACAGAAAGATTCGAGTGTTTACCGACGGTCATGATTCACGTGCCCTTTTGTTGTGTGTCGTATTCTTGAAAAAAAAGAAGCGGCGAGAAGGGACAGAGAACGCCAGAGAGTGACAGAGAAAGAGAGTGTAACATAGAGTGACAAACAAGTCAAGTTGTCGGATGGCTGGATGGATGGCAGCGAGAAGAAAACGGCCCAAATGATAACAAACCATCAGACGAAATTGACGGCAGACGGGACAGGTGATAAGCGGTTGGAAACAAACATCTTTCCCGAAACGGTTTTTGAGCATTACAGTGGAATCCAGGAAGAAGGGAAGGGAAAATGATGTAAAAGAGGGAGTGTGGGCGAAGAAAAGGCGCAGAGAACGGAAAACTGATCCCTCAGGTGTCGTCGAAAACAGATTATGAGCAGTGCCACGGCACAAGCAACTGAAAAACGGGAGCACGAATATGAGGGGAAACGAGCAGGGGGGGCGGAGTTTTGGAGCACATACGTGGCTAGACGCAGAGCAATCAAAACAGAAACGAACGGAAATACACTTACGAGTTTTGAGTCGAATTGTGAACCATTCCGGCAAGCAGGAGAGGCAACGAAATGAGCGAAAAAGCACAATTCGGAGCGATAGGAGAGACAACGAACCGTTTTGAGACAAATACAAACAGGTGGGAGGAGCCGCGACGCGGAAAGCAAAGAGTTGTTGAAACAGAAATCGAGGCGAGGGATCCGACCTACCGGACGGGCGGCAAGAGACGCAGCAACCGAATTGATAGATTTCGATTTCAATTCGCTTTCTTTGCGACGCCCTCCGCCGCATGAGGTCGTTTTCCGCGTGCCTCCGCACACTGCTGCTGGCGAGACATTTGTGTGCGCGCGCGCACGCGGCCCCAGGTGCCACTAGAATATCCACTGGTATAAATAGTACTTGCGAATAGTGCAACAGCGATCAAAGGCCGCGCGGGCGGACGCTGTGCTACGCGGATGGATGATCCGCGAGGCGCGCGCGCCGAGAGAGCACGGCGCCGCGCAGAGACGCAGAAGCCCGGGGAAATAGTACGCGGCTAGAGTTGTTTACATCCGAAACGACGAAAACGCACAAAAACGGGCGTGCATTGGAGAAGAAGGAGGGGAGAAGCCCTCCTGCGGAGCTTAAGCACCACAGCGCTCACCAAACGAGCGCGTTTTTTGAAGGGACGCGGAAAGAGGTTCGTCTTCTTCCGTCCTCTTCTTCTTCTTCTTCTTCGTCGTCGAGAAGAGCTTCTCCTTCTTCCTGAACCACGTGTCACGTATAAATAATCTCTCTCCACGTCTGCGTCACTCAAACGCGCGCGCGCGCAAACCTCGAGGAGGACACAAAAACATTGGCGAAGTAAACAACTCTCGCGGCCGAGAAGCGACGTCGTTGTGACATTCTAGTGCTGAAAAAACGGAGAGAAAACACATGCGAAGGGATTCCCGAAATACGAGACACGGCTCCGAGAGTTCTGGTTTCTGGTGGCTGCTCGAATGAAACGACGTCTCGTGAGCCACGAATCCCGTCGAGCATGACTTGTTCTCCTTCTTTGTCATCATTTCCGAGAATCGAATCAACCGCCGTGCCACGTCACAAGAGCGCGCACCGAGTAAACAACTCAAAGTTCAAAAGGTCTGTTTGTGACAGTGGTCACTGAACCGAAACGAAACGAAGAATGCGAAACAAACATGTGCTGACGTCAGCGATTCTGAAGCTCCGAGGCACCCGACCCGTCGCGCCGCCCGACGCATTCTGAAATGATTTTCGGAAACTTTCCGGTTCCATCGACGACCGTATTTGGTGCGACCGGCACCTGGCAACACGCAGATAGTGCAGTGCCACGTCATCTGTGTTGATAGGGAGAGTTTCAGAAGACTGAAATAGTGGGGGCCGCATGTGACTGCTGTTGTGGGGAAGGGAGATCATTTGGTCTCGTGGCCAGAGGAGAGTCAATAAGTGCGCGAAAGGGGGGTGGAAACAAGAAACCGATCTGAACATTCGAAGGGAAGCTGGAAAAACGAGGGAGGGGCGGCATGGTAATGCGCGGGTAAACAAGGACATTAGCGGGGTTAATTGGGAGATCGAGGAGACGGAGGAAGCGAGACGAAGTCACACCAGGTAGGGGTAAATAATTAGAGGCTGTGTCTGGAGACGCGGATCCGCACAATCTGACGAGACGCAGACGTGCCAGCCGGACGGCGTGCCGGGCGGTACGCTTGTTATCAAGTGCAGACGGCATTGAGTGGACAAGGACGCGCATCTGCATAGTGACTGCTGCCACGTCGTGCCACGTCGGACCGTGGAGAGAGACGGAGACGCAAAGATAAGGCGTGTTCGGAAAGGCGTCAGCCGGATGGTTGATCAGTTGGACTCGATGTTCTTGCTGATGTGATGCGATTCCATTGGCAATGCAAACGAGTCATTAACGAACAAACTACCGTTTCATGACGTGGCACTACGATTGCACTGGTCGTTATGTATGTGGAAATGACTCATTAGCGAGACACAAAGGGCCTGGGAATCCGCTCGGCATTAGTCTCTGATCCTCTGCAATCATCTGCATTTCCAATGACTCACGAAGCCAGACAACGACGAAAACAGAGCTCATTGCGAGAAGTTTGATGCAATTATTACCAGGAAACGGACGAATAATAATACGAAGAAGGAGAAGAAGCGATTCGATGGAAACGTGAGTAATTCGGATGATTCTTGTTTTCCGAGTACATCGCGATGTAATGCATTCATAATGATGACGTCGGTCTTCTTGCTCCTTCCCCGGCTCGCTCGCATTCGTTCATTGATGCCGGAAAGGGGGGACTAGAGCCCGACAAACCCTTCCATTCCTCCCGTTTTTGGCGTGTTCCTGTCCCAGAAAACTGGCTGACGTTGATAAAAACACATGAGGGACGACGTGTCTCAGTGTGTTTCACTGTAAAAATGGGCACTGCAGACGAGCCGGATGATTTGAAAACGGCGATTGAGAGCCCGGAGCCGGCGAAGAAGGAGGATGGAATGCAGCGGGCCGCCCAGATACGCATCAAGCAGGTTCTCTCCTTCTGAGGGCGCCGTTTCAGACGACCCGCCTGTTTCAGAGGTACAACTGTGCGGAGCAGGAGATCATCCCGATGCGCGCCCCGTTCCAGGGATTCTCGGTCGCCGTCCGCTTCCAGTCGAGGGCTCGTGTCCACAAAATACAGGTGATCTCGGCGGAAGAGGCCGAGAAAATGGCTCCCGAGAGCCCAGTTCCGTACTCTTGAGCTGTGGCGAGGAAGATTGTTGAGAAGAAGTAAACGCAAAGTGAACGATGATTTCCAAATGATTTTGTTTGAATAAACGCTGATTTCATTCTGTTTGTACAAACACGCCACAATAAAAGAACAGTTAGTTGGCGAGGAGGGCCGATCTGCCGGGACACGGACAGTACGTGGCGTCCGTCCCCGGCAGTCCCGGCGTTCCTCGACTGCCTGCCGCCCCGGGAGCCCCGCTCCTGCCGGGGAAACCGTCTTGTCCGGGCGGTCCTTGCTGTCCTGGCCATCCGTTCTGTCCTGGCCAACCGTCCTGCCCCGCTGCTCCTGGCGCTCCCGGCTTGCCCGGTGCTCCCGGAGCTCCCTGTGCTCCGTACGCTCGCTGACCGTCAGCTCCGTTTCTCCCTGGCTGTCCATCTTGTCCGGGAAATCCAGGTTGTCCGCTATCGCCAGGAGCTCCGGGAAGGCCGGGGTAGCCGTCGTTTCCTCTCGCTCCTGGGTAGCCTGGTTGTCCGGAGGGCCCGACTAGTCCTGCTTCCCCTGGTGGTCCCACTGGACCGGGCAGGCCTGGCGGACAGGCGATGCAGTCTTGATTGATTGGAGGGCACGTGAGCGGCGCATAAATGACCATGTTGTCCAATCCGCGGGGCCCTGGAGCTCCTGGTGGTCCTTTTTGACCTGGATTTCCTGGCGGTCCGGGTGGTCCGGGTGGGCAGTTAGGCTTCGTCGGCTCGCATTGACACCATGTCGGAAGGGTCGAGAAAGACTGTCTTTTGTGCCGGAAAACCGAGTTGAACGGGTTGACACGTGGCAGAGAAGGAGGCGATACGGTCACTTGAACATCCATCATTTCGTTCCAGGCGACATCTGTTTCCGCCCGGAAAGTGGAAACGCCCGCGAGAACCTGGAAGAAGAGAAGATGAGGAGGAGGGGGGAAACGGAGGGAGAGGCACCTCTGAATGGAGCTGCTGGATGGTGTTGTATAGAGAGGGAACGACGAAGAGAGACGCGACGACGGCGAGCAGAGACACGCCGGCGGAGGCGACGACGAGAAGCTTCTCCTCGAACATGCTGCTTGCTGGCCTCCTTCCACACGCACCTTTTATACCACTCCGTCTTCTATTATCACTACAATGGACAGGTGTAAAACGGCAGTTGGGATGGCATAGTAAAGCAGTGTAAGAAGCCATTCTCCGATGTAGGTGAGAAGAAGAAGAATCGCCTGATTCTCCGATGCCTCCCTCGTTCCGCTAACACGTTTTGGGTTCTTGAACTCTCGACCCTTCGCTCTTTTTTATTCACCGGAGAATCTGAAATGTTCGGAAAAGTTTGTTTCTTTCCCATTTGATCCGGAGAAGAAAACATTTTTCCAACAATAAACCGAATTCATTTTTCTAAGATAAACAAGAGATCACAGGAACTTTAGGAATCAAGAGAAAGATCGAGAATGGAAAATGTTTCGATAGAATAAAAGATGAAAAGTAATGAGAAGTGAAGGGAGGGGGGGGGGTGATGAGGTAAGAGGGAAGGGAAAGAGTTGAATCCAAAAGATGAAGGCATCGGTGAAGACGTTGAAGAGAAGTGAAGAGCACTCGGAGTTGGAGGTGTCGCCGGGAGAGTCTGGAATGATACCATACTTATGAGTTGCTTCCTAGATTCCCTTGATCTTTCTAGACTCCCCGCCCCACTACTCACCTGTATATCGCAGAGAAAAACACTTCGCTGAAGAAGGCATTGGGCATCCGATTCAGTTGTGAATGACGCGCTGCATCGCCGCTTGGAAGGTGACCGGCATGACTTTTGGATCTGCAACTGCAAACTTTCGAGTTGTGGAAAGATCCCGTCGGAATCTCACTTTCGTTCGGAGAGACGACGTTGGTCGGGTTCATTCTCTCGAGAAACTTCAGTGGCGAGATGTTCTCAGTTCGTTTTTCTTCCGCGCTGTCGACGAGTCGTGAAGAAGTCGGAGGCTTCGGAAGAAGTGTACTATCAATGTGTTGTGAAGGGATGGTTTTCTTCACAGAGCTTGTACTGTCAATGTGTTGTGAAGGGATGGTTTTCTTCACAGAGCTTGTACTGTCAATGTGTTGTGAAGGGATGGTTTTCTTCACAGAGCTTGTACTGTCAATGTGTTGTGAAGGGATGGTTTTCTTCACAGAGCTTGTACTAGCTAAAGGTTGTGAAGTGGTGGATTTCTTCACATAGCTTGCACTAGCTAAAGGTTGTGACGATACAATTCGAGTGGGCAGTTTCAAACTGCCCACTTCCAACCTCTTGGTTTTCATAGAAACCTCCCGCAGTTTTCCACCGATGAGGTCCCGCTTGTGGCGGGAATTCTCATCGCGGTCGCGGGAGGTTCTGGCATGGAGTCCATCGGACCGGAAACCCGGTTTGGGCTTCAGGGTTTTTCCCCCTTCCAAACTTGTTTGGGGGGAGCAACCCTCACCGGCCTTTCCGGTTCTATAACGCCCACCGGCTCCCGCGTTAGATGGCATTTCGCCATAACCCGGGACACAGTAGGCGGGCAGACTCGTCACCCCCAAGGGATTCCCAATTAAACTTGGGACCAATTGGACCCATTGTGGGTCCTCTGAAAACAATCAGTTAGAACTGGATATAAATGCCGATTCTCACCAGCTGCCCATGGCTGTGGCAGCATGTACGGTTCGCAAACCGTTCCCATTGGGCTCAGAATCCCAATGGGAAGAGAAGGTGCGGCAGGGAACTGCCCCACAGGCTTCCTTCCGATGTTGGACAACCCTAAATGCAAACCGTGATGAACTGAGGAATGAGGAGATCGCACTTACTGGCTCCAGAAAAACCCTGATTGGTCGGAACCAACCGACAGGTTTTCTTCGGAAACACATCCTTGTTTCTGTAAGAAACAAGTTATCGAAGAACCGGAGAACCGAGCCCACTTCTGTCTCCACGGAACACCTAGGATCCTTTCTATGCTATGCTTCAGCTGAGGACGACTCCCTAACACTTTTCGGATCGCAGGGGAATCAGTCATGCTTCTGGAATCACGAGGTATGTGCGACGACAAGGAGAAGAAGACGGAGGAAAACAGTTCCGAGAGTTAGTGTCCGGTTTCCCGAGGAAACAGCCGGCAGAACGGCTACTTCAGGGCTACACATCGCTCAGTGCGAGAGTTCTGCCCAGAGGTTTGGGCCTTCTCATGTATTAGTGGCGGGAAGCGAAGAGACGTAAAACGTGAAATGACAAAGAGGGAGGAATGATACGGGTGCTGCTGAATAAGCTGTCACTTCGCGATGATTTCTTGTTGACCCATTCGACTGTCACTTCTGAATCACTCCCTTTTCCATCATTCTGACACTATCGCAAGTGATAAACGACCCTTTCTCTGCGTCTTAGGCGATACGCGCCGAAACGGAAATCGGATTGTTTTGATAGCGAATCACGTCTGCCATCTTCTCGTTTCGCATCGGCTTGAGACCCGAGATCCCGTGAGGACCGTCCGTGGCGGCTACGGTAGCAGAGGGCCTTCCGCTTTCCGGACGATGCAATGCTCGCGGGCTGCCTGGGGCGGAAAACTGTTAATCGAGAATTCATTGCCGCACTGAATACAAGATTTATAATGCGTGCATGAACACTCGATTACCAGCTTTCTTATCGCCACACAGGTAAGCCGGTCTTGCTGCCTAACTCGGCACGGAACGGTCTCCAGGTTCTGGTCCTTCGGATGCAGTGACGCCCGCCACTATTCATGAGAAGCCGCGCAGACGGAACTTGATCGCAGCGTGTTTTATTCTCACTTGCTTTACCTACATGCGTGTCACCTCGAATGCGATCCTTCTTCAATCAAGGCTTGCAGAAGACTATCAAGTCCCTATTCGGTCCGCCATCCATCATCCCTTCTCTGCGTCTCCGTGCTCTCTCGCCGCTTGCCCACAGAACCCCCGTAATCCGTTGCTCGCGCTCCAATAGGTGGTGCAGATCCAGAGGGGCGGGCCGAAGACGTGCGCGCGGGGGGAGAGAGTGCTGCCGAACGAGAGGGGAAGAGCTTATGCGAGCGCCCCTATTCGATCGATCAGTGGAATGATCGCGATGTAAGACCCGGATACGAATGAAAAAACGGAAATGAATGGAATTGAGTCTGTCCGCAGCTCAGCGAGGAGCTCGGTTCACAGACCGGTTTGGATCTTCCTGAAGCGCTTGAAAAAGCTGCCTCGGGATCCTGATTTGTGTCTTCTCCCCACTATGTGTCTCTATCCCCCTTATTTGTTCCGACGTCTACCTTCTCTCTAGATTATTTGTTAGTATCCCCCCAGTGCCCACCCCACTACAGTAGATTCATTCTTCCCCACTTACTTTTTTCCTCTTTCGAGCCGGGTCGAGGCCTGACTCCCAAGAAAATTCTTGGGAGCCAGAGGGGGACGAAGGGAGGGGAGGGAGCGCGGAGCTCTCACAAAATGAAAGTGAGCTCGGAGTCGGCACGGGTGGACAAAAGGGGCGGAGCTTCGGATTGAGCTCCGAGAAACAAAAGGGGCGGAGCTTAGGATGAAGCTCCAAGGGGCGGGGCTTGCTCATAAACAGAGGTAAATGTCATCGAAAACGTGATAGAAGGTTCTAGAAGACTACGTGCGTCATCGGAGCAACGCATCGGAACAAACAAGACACGTCATCGGAAGACGAAAGTCCACACAGAAGGGGAAGACGGTCTGAAACTGAGACGAGGAGAGACGAGATTGGCAACGACTGTTCAGATCTGCCTCTCGAAACCGTTCATCAATCACTCGAGTATCCGGGCTGACAAATCGCAGAATTCTTTCTTCATCTTCCCCGAGAAGTGACGTCTTCTGGCAACAAACACTACAGTAACCGCCACCTTCTCGCGCCTTCTTCACGCCAATTCCCAATTCATCATTTCCTCTGATACGCTCCTGTTTGACAGTGGGTTAACTGTCCTTATCAAACATCTACTGACACTATGAGAAGAAGTGATCCAGTTTCGTCTCGAGAGAATGAAAAGGAAGGTGAAAAAACGAGAGAGACGGAGAGAAAGGCCGATCTGTCATGCAATAATTTAGAGAATAAGGAATTGACGAACGAGACTGTGGATAAGAAGAAATTGATGGGCAGATTGTTGATACAGCGGGTGGATCTCCTGACGTCTTCAATCACCCGTGTCAAACGGATCTCCTTCCTGCTGATTCTGCGTTTCTCCCCCCAACTGGCTCTACTTTCGATCCACTTCGATCCACTCCGGGAACATGGACAGAAGTCTTTCAAGCCCAACGACAGGACCCACCACGGCCCATTACTGACCGAAAAGACTACCGTTTTCTGAGCATACCTTTGCTCAACCACCGCTGAATGGCCTGAAGAAATTTATCACAGAATTGGAACACCTCATAAACGCATTTGAGCTTCGTGCCATTCTACATGATCGTAAGCTTTTTGAAAAATTAAAATTTCGTCATTGTTGAGAAACGAGAAAGAGTTACACGCAGCGATTTGAAGAACCTAGAAACACAAGAACACGGAAAGAAGTGAGGAAAATGCTTTCAAAGGTGTCATTGAAGAGGCAGCGCGAACGCAGATCTTGCGAGAGAAAGATTACGTTCCAAAAGCAGCGAACGCTTTGTGGGCAGTACTGTACCTACCAATTATAAATATCGATCCGTGAGACTTCGGGAGTAGTGCTTTTCGTTTCTTTCCTGAAGGTTTGTAGTGTGTTGGATACACCGTTCCATTCGACAGTTAAGAAAGTTATTGCTATCCACAAGTGTTTTTCAAGTCGAACTGGTCTCGAGATTCTTGCTTCGAGAGCTCCCTCTTTTTTCGGCTCGGGACACCTGAAAGAACGGAGAAACGTTGCTGCCGGTTATTGATCGATCCGGCCACCTTCGATCCACTTTGTAGGGCTCCTTACAGTGTCCGATCCGTGTTCCATCTACTTGGAAACTTGGATGCAGAACCGAAACGTTGCCAGTGACTCTTACCGTAGCCCACACCCACGGATTCCGGAAGTAGCTGCGAGTGAGATAGAGAGTCTCCTCCCTCCCCCGGCTACGGTAGTCCTTCTGACTCTAATCCGTCCGATAACTCGTGATTCGAGGCCAAACACCGAGCCAATCTCTCCCCACTTCCTATTATCTTGCCTGTTTGTCACTAATGGCTTCGGCTCGGTGAGCGGCAGTCTCTCAAAATTAGTAGTCTCTGTCGGTCCCGGGAGAGATCATGCGACCGCATACGTGCGCTGGTCACAAGATATCCGATAAACAAAATCCGTTTCTATAATCCCACGCTTGGAGAGAAACGGCTACCGTAGGAAGCGAGAGAGCGGAAGAGGACGAGACGCAGAGAAACACCGGAAACGGAGCAGTGCGGAGGCGACAGGAAACGATCCAGGCAGTGGAACGAGGAAATGGAAACAACTTGGATTGAGTGGAGAATACAAAAAGAAATCCGTACGGACCGGCCTGGTTCTGGTGTCCACCGCGTCACGGAGCCCTGAGCCAGCTCATCGCGGATCTTCGGAAAGCGGCCTGTACTACAGATAAGAAGCTTCGCCACTCTACGAGCATTCCTGACTCATCTCAGGCATAACGTTCTGAACCATTTAGAACATCGGAGGAGATGACAGTGGAAAGAGAAGAATCTAGTTGGGAATCCGGATGTTTCAACAGGGAAAATGGTTTCTGAGGGGCACCATACTGCTGGAATACACAACTGGAACTCAAGTTTCCGGATATCGCAAATCGATCGAAACCTCCGACGGAACACTGATTTCTCGATATTACGGTGCTCCAGAAAGTGCTTTCAGCATTTCACTTGAAAATGAGGTTTCATATCTGAAAAGAAGCGAATATAACCGAATATCGACTTTCGCTCCAATTTCAGCTGCCATTTTCAGCATTTTCAATCATTCGGAAACTCCGATTCCACAGGAAGTGAACGCAGGGATGTCATTAAGGACATTGGTGAAACACTGAAACTTCCGCATTCGAGCAGAAGAACTGAACACCTTCACTTTCGCGTTTCAGATGACGGTGTCAGTGTTTGAGGGAAACGTCTTCACCGAAACAAGTGAAGGACGGAACTGAATGAAGGTATCTCACAAAAAAACAGACAACGATGTAATTAATGAGAAGACACCTGAGAAGAGGATATTGATTGGTATTCCATGTCCCCTGAACATCCAGAAGAGCGTTAATTTTGAGTGGGAAAAGGATCAGGGGAGCCAGAAAAAGACTCGTTCAATGCGAGAATAGGCAAGAGTTACTGGAATTGATGAGACCGTCGGTGGTACGGTTTCTGTTGTTCTACCGAAAAGTGGGCCGAGTCTGATAGTTGGCGGTGACGAAACGGAGATAAAATGATATCGATATGGTAACAGAAATGAAGGAACTACGTCCACAGAAGGAGGCAGTCAGAATGATAATCAGTTGAAGAAACATCGTCCCTTTGTTCGTCTCTCGGGGACCCAAACTAATTTCTATTCGATTTTGAGACATACTACTGGATAGGAAATTTCCAGATGATTCGAATGGTACCGGTTGCAAAGCTTCAAGTCTTCTCACAAGTGCGAAACAATTGAAGAGAAGAGGAGAACCTCCGTAACTAAGGGGCGGCTCACGCATTCAGCTATTGATTCGAGGAGCCGCACGCGACTGCTACGCGAGCGGAAGCTTCCAGAAGGTTCCGAACCACAAATGAGGTGTCGTGGAGCCAAACAGTTACTGTATTCATTCCACTAAGACATATTCATGTATTAAGAGCAAGTATGTGAGTGCTGTAAGTTGGAAGAGCCAGAGAGAGCGAAACAACCTCGAGGACAACTGTTCTCTAATCGGTCCGTTACGGTTTCAAATCAACTTCTAGTCGTTTTTTAAACTTACCACGGAGAAGAGAAGGCTCCATTTAGTACAATGACATCAATTTCAGGCCTCCATGTCACCCAGGAGACCCCAAACAATTCCCGAAAGGACGAGCTACAGTAACCCGAAAAGTATTTTAACGGCAAAAAGAAGCTTGACGAGCAGACGGAAAGTGAGTAACGAAGACGTGCGAACACGAGCACGTCTCCGAACAGATGTTCTCGTGTAAGACGGACAGAAGGTGTTACGTAGATCAAACAATAAAGCTTCCGACGGGAAGACAATGCGAATTGGCCGTCCGTGACGAGGCAATCACTTTTGATGCACAAAACGATCTGTAGATTATCAAGCACAAAACAGACAATGATTCTGGATTCAGTGAGAAACGAAGAGGAGAAACAGTACAGGAGAATTTTGGGTGTTTGAAGGAAATCGTTTTTCATGTTTCTCTGGCGAATTCCATGATTCCCTTCTTTTTTCTATATTTGAACGATGGGGAGAGTTTGTTGAATCCAATAGATATTCATTTTCCGTCTTGAAATTACTTTTTGCAAAGAGAAACAGATAAAAGAGCGAAGAACGGTACGTCCACTGTAAAGAACGTGATGCCACGTCAAGCCAATGATTTTAGTTAATTTAAAAATTACGGTTGGAAGAAAAATGAAGCGAAAACACGATTAAAAACGGGACTGAACGAGAGATAAGTGTTTTTTGGAACGAGAAGCACGGGAAAACCTCTAATTGGCTCTTATCTTTGATGAATCAAAAGCAAATCGATTTTAAAGAACACCATTGGGGAGAGAACGACCTTCTTAATTCTAGTGAACCAGATTCAAAAGTCCGAGTCTTGCGCGAAGTTCGAAACAATTGTTGGAAGAGCTACCGTAACCCGAGAGGACGACTGAAGGGGCGACCTCCGAGGACAGTGCGTGGGCGAACGAGGCGAAAGGGACGAACGGAACCCCTGCCAATTGGGGGGAGGCCTAATAATACGAGCAGGGGGGATTTTGTCGGAACACCATCTGCACGCGAATGTGCCCCGCGGGCTGTCGAAAGGTGCAAGGGGCTTCAGGAGGAGAAGCGGATCGATACTCGCACCGAGGACCCGGCCAACCGGAAGAACCTCCTCCCGTGCTTGTCGACGTTTGCCGTCTTCCTTTCCAACGGTTTTCGGGATTGATGACTGCAAGTTCAGTGTTCCGGCGGATTTCACCTCTTTGCTGACATCCTTCTAATTCGTTCCAGCATTTCATTTTCTAACCCATCGACTACCGGTTCCCAATCGATGAGCCCTTCAACTGACGTAAACAATTGGAGGCTGGACTCGTTCGAAGTTGTTTACGATAATACCGCAGACTATAATCTCGAGAATACGGTGTCTCCCGAGAGAAACGCCTCCCGAAAACAGAATGGGACCGATTGGAACGAAAACAAGTGACGGTAACGGATCTGAAAACAATCGGAAGAGCTCGCAGGTTACGTGCCGATCCGGAAACACTCTCGTTCGTTTCCGGACGAGATTACCTTGCGACCGTGATCTTCTCGCGGAAATCCATGTCAGAAGACCACTTTTTGGCCTTTTTGTAGCTTCTTTCTGACAGACTTTCGAAATACCGCCCAATCGACATCAACATCTTCAGAGCGAAGTCCAGATTCTTCTTGTGAATCGAGAATACCCGTCCCTCGCTTCTTCGACGTCTTCTTGATGCGGCATCTACAATTAGTACGTAATCAAATGATTCAAGAGCCTGTCTTGCTCGAGGTCAGTTCGAATAAGAAGACGTGCGAGACGGCGTGAAGTTGCAGAAGTCGGTTGTCTCCCACTCGACCGCTGTGTTCGTCCGCTCCAGAAATGAGAAGGAAGCGGTAAGAAGTCCTCGAATTCGTGAACGACCGATTATTTCCCTCAGGTCGGAATCCGCAAACGGCGTGTCCCGAAACAAGACGAGCCGGTTGTGAGGCCAAAACTTCTCAAGGAGTAGTGATATCTTGTATCTCTGTGTTACGAGAAGTGAATAATAAAGATGTTACCTGTTGAATCGGTCTGGGGGAAAGCAGGGGCTCTCTTCTGCGTGCTCACTTCCAAGCACCTGCACGCTTCGAACTGATAAGAGTCGCTTAGTTACGGCCAGAGGCTCCTCTTCCCCTCCCTTCCAGTCTTCTCACGTTAGTCGAGAATGGCCTCACAGGCAAAAAGAGCGAGAAGGACCGCTTCAGCGCTTCCGACGGTCAGTTTCGTTTCCAGTTCGCCCCTTAAAAACCTGAGACTGTTTTGTAGGTGGAAGAAGAGCCGAATGAACAAGGTTGCTCTGGCACGAGACGTCTAATTGGCGAAGAAAAGGAAGAGAAGGAGGTGAGCACAGAACACTCGGATCCACCGAAGTCGTCCATTTTCAGATTTCCGGACAAACCACAGAATTACACGCCATCCAAAATGAATTCGTTTCCATCACTCTGGTATTTAGCACCATGTCTCACGCTGAAACTGTGCTGAAAAAGCCCGGAAACCGGATCATCTCTCTAGCCAGATCCTTTTATTTGATGATCGAGTTCGCAGAAACGGCAGACGAGAATGTGGTCCGAAACGTGACTGAGTCGGTCGAGAGTCTGCGCGTCTTGACCAATCTGCTCTCCTGTAGCCAGCAAGAGAACGCCGAGAATGTGAGGACGGAAGAGCGACACCTCTCGTATATTATGAGGACTGCGCTCATTCTCTTCAACGAGAAGGCGTCTAGGGTACGACTGGACAGACCGCCACAAGCACGTGGCCACGTGCACGAGTCGCCTGTCGAGACCGCAGAAGACGTCGAGATGGCAGAAGTGACATCTTCGGTGACACGAAGATTGTTTCTGTGCCAAGAGGAGATTCTGCGAATGAACATTCACGACATCGTCGGCTACATTTCGAATCATTGGCAAATGCTGAGATGCAGTCTTCCCTCAATCAGTCAGTTCGCTTCTTGACGTGACTTTTAGTATTCATGTTTCAGATGAAGTGGAAACAGTTGAAGGGCCGACCAGCGGGAGATGTCTCGTGACAGAATATCTTCTCTCCCCGAAAAACTGCTCCTCGTCCCGTGGCAGAGCCATCACTGAAGAAGACATTGAAGTGTGCAAGTGTCGGTGAACTGACAAGAAGACGTGGAACGAACCGTGTTGCAGGGCTCGTGGAAGTCCAGAAATGGAGGAGAAACAACTGACCAAGCAGCAGTCGAGCCTTCCCAGTCAATGTTTTCCGATGTTCAAGTTCGTTCGCTACGTCACCAAGCACAAGTATATGGGAAAGAGGACCTCGCCCACTTTTCCATCTTTCTCCGAACATTCTGGTCCATTGAGTGACTTGGAACGCCCCTTTACGGAGAGGTCGTCCCTCCAGGCACCAATTATTCCGGATGGGCACCTGCCGTCTTCTCCCATCTGCCTTCTCACTGACCCGTTTCACGTGCCGCTCTCTTCCCAATTCGGTCATCGGCTGCTGACATCACCTTCCCCTGTCAAATACACGACCTGGTTTTCTCTTTATTCAACATCAAGAATCTTGTTCTGGTAGGAAAACAAAACTTTATGTGTTCATTTTTAATTATCTTTTTTTATATCGCTTGATTCATCTCTTTCAATAAACGGGTACGCTTCAAAGTTTCGATTCGGTCTCTCTGATTCGGTTTCCACTGGATCCGTGGGAAATAGTGCGAGAAGTGGCGGTTTTGGACCGAAACAAGGGATGAGTCAGATAGAATACCCAGGGAACCGCCACGAGACCCACGTCGCTCGAGAACTGACGCGGCAACAGAGTGTACACGGACTTTGACGGATCCAAGAAACTCGTCATTTGGAGGACGGAGAAGACGTGACTCGAGAGGTATTCAGATGAACTCACCGTCATTCCGACGTTCGCGAGAAACGGAATGTTCATCGTCAACGTCATCAGGGTGAGAGACACTTCTGCTCGGAAACTTCGAGACGAACGTCTTCAAAGAGAAGGAGATGTTTCTGGTTCGATCAGCTGAAAACTCACGTTCTCCTCATTACCAGACTTCTTATCTTTCTGAGCAGTGCTCCGTTGATTCCCAAAATAGAAACGGCAGCGGAGAAGTTGATAAGCACATTGAA
The DNA here is from genome assembly GCA_963570955.1 of Caenorhabditis afra. Classification (NCBI taxonomy): domain Eukaryota; kingdom Metazoa; phylum Nematoda; class Chromadorea; order Rhabditida; family Rhabditidae; genus Caenorhabditis; species Caenorhabditis afra. Next base: position 6,093,686 of record OY751536.1, on the reverse strand, counting down.
CGGATCATAATATATCTGAAACAAGAATTGGCTGAAACTGAACACCCGGAAGCTGGACTACATCGTGCCACGCTCCGATGTAAGTGAAGTAGACGGCTCCGAAGGAATACGGAGCACATATCTGGCGGCAGTAGACGGTGGCAGGCAGGAAGAAAAGAGTGAACAGCAGCGGGAGAAGGCAGCTCAGCGGGATGTAGCACGCGAATATCACACTCAGCTTCTCAAATTCCGATTTCAGATGGGGCTCCCTTTCGAATAGGTTACTTTTCTTTGACTTTCTGGGAAATAGACGACGACAAGACGGACGAGACAGAAGAGGAACGAGAAGAAAGTGGACAAATAATTGGAGATGAGCAGGAAGTAGTAGGCCGATTTCAGAAGCAATGCGGGTGATGTGGCAGCGAGCCACGAAGTGAGAACGCCAGAAGGAGGGATTCTGAAGACGATGTTGTCGAGAATGTAGAAGAGAAGATTCTGGAAGAAGTGAGATTCTGGAGACACCCCAACGAAGAAGCAGAAGTGCGTACCGCGGATTGCATCGAAAGGAACGTGTAGAAGACGCTCCGATGGACTTGTAGCGAAGAGTTGAGGGCTCCGGGCTGCCGGAAGAGAACCACCATTCTCAGAGTGACGAGGATTGTGAGGGATACATAAAAGTAGGAGAAGAGAAGAAAGAAGGAGAGCAGATTGAACTGGAACCGGAAATGAATGTACTCCGGATCGCCGTGGATGGAGCGAGGCAGGGAAGACAACTCCATCTGGAACAATGAAATGAGCAGCGAGTGGGGCTCGAAACGCCATTTTTAGATGCGAAACGTTCTCTGGTGTGACCGAGTGCGACAGAGGATACGGTTCGATGAACAGCATCTGAGGAAATAAATGAGCTCAATGAACGATTTGTAGTTGACTCATTCCGAAGATGTAACCGGTTCCTGCATGCAGATTTAACTTCCGAACGCCTTTCTGAGGGTTCACGTGACCTCGTGGGTTCACGTGACCTCGTGGGTTCAGGTGACCTCGTGGGTTCACGAGACCTCGTGGGTTCACGTGACCTCGTGGGTCCACGTGACCTCGTGGGTTCACGTGACCTCGTGGGTCAACGTGACCTCGTGGCTCAACGTGACCTCGTAGGTGGGGTCACGTGACCTCGTGGGTGGGGTCATGTGACCTCGTAGGTGGGGTCACGTGACCTCGTAGGTGGGGTCACGTGACCTCGTAGGTGGGGTCATGTGACCTCGTGGGTCCACGTGACCTCGTGGGTCCACATGACCTCGTGGGTCAACGTGACCTCGTGGCTCAACGTGACCTCGTAGGTGGGGTCACGTGACCTCGTAGGTGGGGTCACGTGACCTCGTAGGTGGGGTCGTGTGACCTCGTGGGTCCACGTGACCTCGTGGGTCCACGTGACCTCGGGGGTCGGGGGTCCACCCACGAGGTCACATGAACCCACGAGGTCACGTGAACCCACGAGGTCACGTGAACCCACGAGGTCACGTGGACCCACGAGGTCACGTGGACCCACGAGGTCACGTGGACCCACGAGGTCACATGACCCACCCACGAGGTCACGTGAACCCACGAGGTCACGTGAACCCACGAGGTCACGTGGACCCACGAGGTCACGTGGACCCACGAGGTCACGTGGACCCACGAGGTCACATGACCCCACCCACGAGGTCACGTGAACCCACGAGGTCACGTGAACCCACGAGGTCACGTGAACCCACGAGGTCACGTGGACCCACGAGGTCACGTGGACCCACGAGGTCACATGACCCCACCCACGAGGTCACGTGAACCCACGAGGTCACGTGAACCCACGAGGTCACGTGAACCCACGAGGTCACGTGAACCCACGAGGTCACGTGAACCCACGAGGTCACGTGAACCCACGAGGTCACGTGAACCCACGAGGTCACGTGAACCCACGAGGTCACGTGAACCCACGAGGTCACGTGAACCCACGAGGTCACGTGAACCCACGAGGTCACGTGGACCCACGAGGTCACGTGGACCCACGAGGTCACGTGACCGCACCCACGAGGTCACCACCAAGTCAAGGGTCACCACCACAGGAGATAACTGTCCAAGAGGCGTCCGACTGACAGAACTCGCAGGTTTATACAACCTTCTCATTGCTGAGGCGACCTGGCCACGCCCCTTTTCGGCACCCCATCTGCCCTCCGGCCACGCCCCTCTCGTAAGCTCCGCCCACTTTTGCACACCAATCGACGAGATGAAGAAAAAAAAACGCCGTTTTCAACGGTAAAAGCGGCCTCGCACTAGTGCAGTTTTTTTCTCCCGCGATTGCACACGCAGGATGCTGTGCTTCATCTTCACGGGTAGTATTGCTGTGCGCGGAACATTTTCTTGAGTTTCATGATCTTCAAAAAGCATTCATGAACTTCCAATTCGAACGAATGATTGCAAAACTTCGATACGGAGAGCAGCTGCTATGAAATGCGAAATATTCTCGGCTCAATGAAGCACGTTCTCTTAGGCGCAATCATCTGTCGTTTTCAAAGTCTTTCGTGTGTCCCACCCGGGTTTTTCGGTCCGTCAGTTTAGCAGATCAAATTTCGTCACCGTATACATAAAAGGGGCCAGTGAGAATCACAAGACTTGAAATGTCAGTGAAAATGACTTCCATTGAACATTTTGTCAGTGATAATTGCCAGTGAGAATGAGTTTGAAATAGGCACAGGACACTTCAACAAAAAAAAGTTGTGAAATAGTCAGAGGATACCTTGGGAAAGAGTCCTTAGAAAACTACTTTGACCAACCGTTCACTTCAAAATAGTACCCTCGAAAATTGTCAGTGAATTTGAAACAGTAAGTGAAAATGACATTGCAAAATGTCAGTGAAAATGATTTTTCAGTTAAAATGCGACTACCCAATGCTTAGAGGGGCAGTAACTTGCGAGATAGAAGTGTTATCGAAGAGTTGTCAACTATCGAAATAAAGCTCTTTGTGTAAGGTACAAGTTGTCAGTTGACAAGATTTTTGCATCTCGTCTCGTTTCCAAGATACAAGCTTCTGAAACCAGCAGCATTACTTCGCACCAAAGGCAAGGCTCAAGACTCGGAAACTTCAGCCCTGACTTTGAAGACCGGATACCTCGTGGAAAGACAATTTTTGTTTTAAAATGTGCTCATTCCTAGGGACGGGGTGGCCTAAAGTTGGTAGCTTAGAGACAATAGGACACATACGCTAGAATAGGAAATCACTAATTATGTTGTTTGTTATCCGCTAATTATGTGTGCTGGGAACCTATCACATCAGGGACATCTCCGCATGTATCTGTCGATCTCTACTGGCTATCGCGGCATCAAAAAAACACCGAACATGGCAGTTAATCCTAGGAGAACAACACGTGTTAACAGAGGTGTCCAATTTGTGACAGATGGTCTGGGGTCGATTAGGGGCGTGTCCATGTGTGTGTGGGTGTCCACACCGTTCCGTTTCTCTCCGCGTCATTCGTTTGTTCTTCTTCAGTCCGGGCTCGCCGGTTCCGCAAGGAGCTGCCGTTCGGAGAAGCTAGGCTAAAGAAGAACTGCAGATCTACTACCAGAAGAAGCTGAGCAAGTGGAGGTTTGTTTTACCGGAGGTATGTTGTTTTTTTCATTAGCCTCACTTCAAGGACATTGGGCACGTTTGCTCGTGTCCTTGTTCACCTTATACTTTTCAGTTTAGGCTCATCTTTCATTTTCCAAAGCTGCAAGAATCGATTCGGAGAGTGAAGTTCACTCACAGCGGACTTGCGATTCTGTGGATCCCAACACCCAGGGTGGGCGGTTGGGTGGTGTTGGGTGAAGCCGACGAGGATGGACGGACAATGGAACAGCGACAAGGAGTAGCAGAGCTTTGGACTTCAGTGTTTGGATGGTGTCGGTTTGGATGCTGTTATCTTGGATGGTGTCGGTCTGGGTGTCGGTCTGGGTGTCGGTCTGGGTGTCGGTCTGGGTGTCGGTCTGGGTGTCGGTCTGGGTGTCGGTCTGGGTGTCGGTCTGGGTGTCGGTCTGGGTGTCGGTGTGGGTGTTCCGTTGGTTTCTCCTTCGCACAAGAAGACAAGAAGCCGGGAGCGACCAGCACCTTTTGGCAGCAACAAACGGATCGTAGGTGAGTTTAGAAACATTTTTTGTAGACTCTGGGACAGCGACACGGAGGACTTGGGACAGCGACCAGGATGGATCGACGGCTACAATGGATCGTAGGTGAGTTTAGAAACATTTTTTGTAGACTCTAGGACAGCGACACGGAGGACTTGGGACAGCGACACGGATGGATTTGGGACAGCGACACAGATGGATTTGGGACAGCGACCAGGATGGATCGACGGCTGCAATGGATCGTAGGTGAGTTTAGAAACATTTTTTGTAGACTCTAGGACAGCGACACGGAGGACTTGGGACAGCGACACGGATGGATTTGGGACAGCGACACAGATGGATTTGGGACAGCGACCAGGATGGATCGACGGCTACAATGGATCGTAGGTGAGTTTAGAAACATTTTTTGTAGACTCTAGGACAGCGACACGGAGGACTTGGGACACCGACCAGGAGCTGCAGGGACACCGACCAGGAGTTGCAGGGACACCGACCAGGAGCTGCAGGGACACCGACCAGGAGCTGCAAGGACACCGACCAGGAGCTGCAAGGACACCGACCAGGAGCTGCAAGGACACCGACCAGGAGTTGCAGGGACACCGACCAGGAGCTGCAGGGACACCGACCAGGAGCTGCAAGGACACCGACCAGGAGCTGCAAGGACACCGACCAGGAGTTGCAGGGACACCGACCAGGAGCTGCAGGGACACCGACCAGGAGCTGCAGGGACACCGACCAGGAGCTGCAGGGACACCGACCAGGAGCTGCAAGGACACCGACCAGGAGCTGCAAGGACACCGACCAGGAGCTGCAAGGACACCGACCAGGAGCTGCAAGGACACCGACCAGGAGCTGCAAGGACACCGACCAGGAGCTGCAAGGACACCGACCAGGAGCTGCAAGGACACCGACCAGGAGCTGCAGGGACACCGACCAGGAGCTGCAGGGACACCGACCAGGAGCTGCAAGGACACCGACCAGGAGCTGCAGGGACACCGACCAGGAGCTGCAAGGACACCGACCAGGAGCTGCAAGGACACCGACCAGGAGCTGCAAGGACACCGACCAGGAGCTGCAAGGACACCGACCAGGAGTTGCAGGGACACCGACCAAGAGTTGCAGGGACACCGACCAGGAGCTGCAAGGACACCGACCAGGAGCTGCAAGGACACCGACCAGGAGCTGCAAGGACACCGACCAGGAGCTGCAAGGACACCGACCAGGAGCTGCAAGGACACCGACCAGGAGTTGCAGGGACACCGACCAGGAGCTGCAGGGACACCGACCAGGAGCTGCAGGGACACCGACCAGGAGCTGCAGGGACACCGACCAGGAGCTGCAGGGACACCGACCAGGAGTTGCAGGGACACCGACCAGGAGCTGCAGGGACACCGACCAGGAGCTGCAGGGACACCGACCAGGAGTTGCAGGGACACCGACCAGGAGCTGCAGGGACACCGACCAGGAGCTGCAGGGTGTCGGTTTGGGTGTCGGTTTGGGTGTCGGTTTGGGTGTCGGTCTGGGTGTCGGTCTGGGTGTCGGTCTGGGTGTCGGTCTGGGTGTCGGTTTGGGTGTCGGTGTGGGTGTCGGTTTGGGTGTCGGTGTGGGTGTCGGTCTGGGTGTCGGTCTGGGTGTCGGTCTGGGTGTCGGTCTGGGTGTCGGTCTGGGTGTCGGTCTGGGTGTCGGTCTGGGTGTCGGTCTGGGTGTCGGTCTGGGTGTCGGTCTGGGTGTCGGTCTGGGTGTCGGTGTGGGTGTTCCGTTGGTTTCTCCTTTGCACAAGAAGACAAGACAAGAAGCCGGGAGCGACCAGCACCTTTCGGCAGAGACAAACGGATCGTAGGTGAGTTTAGAAACATTTTTTGTAGACTCTAGGACAGCGACACGGAGGACTTGGGACAGCGACACGGATGGATTTGAGACAGCGACCAGGATGGATTTGAGACAGCGACCAGGATGGATCGACGGCTACAATGGATCGTAGGTGAGTTTAGAAACATTTTTTGTAGACTCTAGGACAGCGACACGGAGGACTTGGGACAGCGACGCGGAGGACTTGGGACAGCGACACGGAGGACTTGGGACAGCGACACGGATGGATTTGGGACAGCGACACGGATGGATTTGGGACAGCGACCAGGATGGATTTGGGACAGCGACCAGGATGGATCGACGGCTACAATGGATCGTAGGTGAGTTTAGAAACATTTTTTGTAGACTCTAGGACAGCGACACGGATGGATTTGGGACAGCGACACGGAGGACTTGGGACAGCGACACGGATGGATTTGGGACACCGACACGGATGGATTTGGGACAGCGACCAGGATGGATCGACGGCTACAATGGATCGTAGGTGAGTTTAGAAACATTTTTTGTAGACTCTAGGACAGCGACACGGAGGACTTGGGACAGCGACACGGATGATTTGGGACAGCGACCAGGATGGATCGACGGCTACAATGGATCGTAGGTGGGTTTAGAAACATTTTTTGTAGACTCTGGGACAGCGACGCGGAGGACTTGGGACAGCGACGCGGAGGACTTGGGACAGCGACCAGGAGTTGCAGGGACACCGACCAGGAGTTGCAGGGACACCGACCAGAGTTGCAGGGACACCGACCAGGAGTTGCAGGGACACCGACCAGGAGCTGCAAGGACACCGACCAGGAGCTGCAAGGACACCGACCAGGAGCTGCAAGGACACCGACCAGGAGCTGCAAGGACACCGACCAGGAGCTGCAAGGACACCGACCAGGAGCTGCAAGGACACCGACCAGGAGCTGCAGGGACACCGACCAGGAGCTGCAAGGACACCGACCAGAGCTGCAAGGACACCGACCAGGAGCTGCAAGGACACCGACCAGGAGCTGCAAGGACACCGACCAGGAGCTGCAAGGACACCGACCAGGAGCTGCAAGGACACCGACCAGGAGCTGCAAGGACACCGACCAGGAGCTGCAAGGACACCGACCAGGAGCTGCAAGGACACCGACCAGGAGCTGCAGGGACACCGACCAGGAGCTGCAAGGACACCGACCAGGAGCTGCAAGGACACCGACCAGGAGCTGCAAGGACACCGACCAGGAGCTGCAAGGACACCGACCAGGAGCTGCAAGGACACCGACCAGGAGCTGCAAAGACCACCGACCAGGAGCTGCAAGGACACCGACCAGGAGCTGCAAGGACACCGACCAGGAGCTGCAAGGACACCGACCAGGAGCTGCAGGGACACCGACCAGGAGCTGCAAGGACACCGACCAGGAGCTGCAAGGACACCGACCAGGAGCTGCAAGGACACCGACCAGGAGCTGCAGGGACACCGACCAGGAGCTGCAAGGACACCGACCAGGAGCTGCAAGGACACCGACCAGGAGCTGCAAGACACCGACCAGGAGCTGCAAGGACACCGACCAGGAGCTGCAGGACACCGACCAGGAGCTGCAAGGACACCGACCAGGAGCTGCAAGGACACCGACCAGGAGCTGCAAGGACACCGACCAGGAGCTGCAGGGACACCGACCAGGAGCTGCAAGGACACCGACCAGGAGCTGCAAGGACACCGACCAGGAGCTGCAGGGACACCGACCAGGAGCTGCAAGGACACCGACCAGGAGCTGCAAGGACACCGACCAGGAGCTGCAAGGACACCGACCAGGAGCTGCAGGGACACCGACCAGGAGCTGCAAGGACACCGACCAGGAGCTGCAAGGACACCGACCAGAGCTGCAAGGACACCGACCAGGAGCTGCAAGGACACCGACCAGGAGCTGCAAGGACACCGACCAGGAGCTGCAAGGACACCGACCAGGAGCTGCAAGGACACCGACCAGGAGCTGCAAGGACACCGACCAGGAGCTGCAAGGACACCGACCAGGAGCTGCAGGACACCGACCAGAGCTGCAAGGACACCGACCAGGAGCTGCAAGGACACCGACCAGGAGCTGCAAGGACACCGACCAGGAGCTGCAGGACACCGACAGGAGCTGCAAGGACACCGACCAGAGCTGCAAGGACACCGACCAGGAGCTGCAAGGACACCGACCAGGAGCTGCAAGGACACCGACCAGGAGCTGCAGGGACACCGACCAGGAGCTGCAGGGACACCGACCAGGAGCTGCAAGGACACCGACCAGGAGCTGCAAGGACACCGACCAGGAGCTGCAAGGACACCGACCAGGAGCTGCAAGGACACCGACCAGGAGCTGCAAGGACACCGACCAGGAGCTGCAGGGACACCGCCCAGGAGCTGCAAGGACACCGACCAGGAGCTGCAAGGACACCGACCAGGAGCTGCAAGGACACCGACCAGGAGCTGCAGGGACACCGACCAGGAGCTGCAAGGACACCGACCAGGAGCTGCAAGGACACCGACAGGAGCTGCAGGACAACCGACCAGGAGCTGCAAGGACACCGACCAGGAGCTGCAAGGACACCCGACCAGGAGCTGCAAGGACACCGACCAGAGCTGCAGGGACACCGAGCAGGAGCTGCAAGGGACACCGACCAGGAGCTGCAAGGACACCGACCAAGAGCTGCAAGGACACCGACCAGGAGCTGCAAGGACACCGACCAGGAGCTGCAAGGACACCGACCAGGAGCTGCAAGGACACCGACCAGGAGCTGCAAGGACACCGACCAGGAGCTGCAAGGACACCGACCAGGAGCTGCAAGGACACCGACCAGGAGCTGCAGGGACACCGACCAGAGCTGCAGGACACCGACCAGGAGCTGCAAGGACACCGACCAGGAGCTGCAAGGACACCGACCAGGAGCTGCAAGGACACCGACCAGGAGCTGCAAGGACACCGACCAGGAGCTGCAGGGACACCGACCAGGAGCTGCAGGGACACCGACCAGGAGCTGCAAGGACAACCGACCAGGAGCTGCAAGGACACCGACCAGGAGCTGCAAGGACACCGACCAGGAGCTGCAAGGACACCGACCAGGAGCTGCAAGGACAACCGACCAGGAGCTGCAAGGACACCGACCAGGAGCTGCAGGGACACCGACCAGGAGCTGCAAGGACACCGACCAGGAGCTGCAGGGACACCGACCAGGAGCTGCAAGGACACCGACCAGGAGCTGCAAGGACACCGACCAGGAGCTGCAAGGACCACGACCAGGAGCTGCAAGGACACCGACCATGAGCTGCAAGGACACCGACCAGGAGCTGCAGGGACACCGACCAGGAGCTGCAGGGACACCGACCAGGAGCTGCAAGGACACCGACCAGGAGCTGCAAGGACACCGACCAGGAGCTGCAAGGACACCGACCAGGAGCTGCAAGGACACCGACCAGGAGCTGCAAGGACACCGACCAGGAGCTGCAAGGACACCGACCAGGAGCTGCAAGGACACCGACCAGGAGCTGCAGGGACACCGACCAGGAGCTGCAAGGACACCGACCAGGAGCTGCAAGGCCACCGACCAGGAGCTGCAAGGACACCGACAGGAGCTGCAAGGACACCGACCAGGAGCTGCAAGGACACCGACCAGGAGCTGCAGGACACCGACCAGAGTTGCAAGGCAGAGGACACCGACCAGGAGTGCACAGGACACCGACCAGGAGTTGCAAGCAAGGACACCGACCAGGAGCTGCAGGGACACCGACCAGAGTGCAGCAAGGACACCGACCAGGAGCTGCAAGGACACCGACCAGGAGCTGCAAGGACACCGACCAGGAGCTGCAAGGACACCGACCAGGAGCTGCAAGGACACCGACCAGGAGCTGCAGGGACACCGACCAGGAGCTGCAAGGACACCGACCAGG